>OU565296.1:3617158-4217158 GCA_913789915.3 Sphecodes monilicornis
ATATATAATATATATATATATATATCGAAATAAAGATTAAGTTTCCCCGGCAAATACTCGGAGATGCATCATGCTCTTCGTATCATATGATGAAACCTGGGGCAGCGGTAGTGTCGTGGAACATTTAAACGTTGTCTCCAACTGCGTTCGGGATAAAATTTCGATGTGTTTTTTAACACAGAGGGAAGCCAGGAAATGTAAAGAGACAAATCGAATTTCGTCGGGCAACGTAGGAATTCCTTTATGATGTTTGATTTGCGAATGAATCTACACATACTTCATCATGATGAACTGTGATTTACTGCGCCCCGCAATATTTTACTGGCACCAAGCCAGTTTATGAAGCGCTCGTAATGACGTTTAACCACGTGCAGCATAATTCTACACAGAGATCGCACAATTGTAACATTTGTCAAGAATAAAACGACATCCGCTGGTAAAAAGACCGATTATCGCTTTTCTCGGACGTAAATGGATTTCTCTTGTGACGAGATAAATTGTAAGTCCGTCTGATCTTCCTACTTTTCATATACAATAGATTCAAAAATGATTGAGACATATCTTTCATTCTGGAGAAACTTTCGATATTTAAATTGTGATAATTTCGTAAAAATAAATGTTACAACCATGTGCCTGGACTCATTTTAATGTTAAACATTTTTTTAAAGGACAGATTTTTTAAACTTTTTATATGCAGTCCTATAGATTTCGACGAAAAAAAAAACCGAAAATGAAAGTCTTATTGCCAGGGGTTTACTGGTTCAGAAGTTATACACGTGTAAAGTTGAGCACTTTTAAGCCTTTTTGACAGGTTAAAGAGCTGCCATATTGGTATATATGCTAGGTGGCACACATAAGATGGGCTAAGTAGTACCGAGCAGATCCGTTAGATGGCAGCACAAGCACGTACGTGTGGCGACACGCGCACACAGAACCATTGCGCCATCTAGATGTAACTAGCATAAGTCAATAGTCACTAGGATAGTTAGATTTAAGTTTTTAGGTTGTAAGATTGATTTTAAGGGTAGCGCATCTTTTCTTCGAGAAGCGGAGGACCGAGAAAAGCCTCGGTAACTCGACCTTTGTATCGCTCAAGGGCAACATCGCAATAGTGTAAATACATCTATATATAAAACAGTGAAACGCGTGATAATTTCATCCCAGCGTATAGTCACGCATAAAGTAGTTCCCCACAATTGGTGCCGAAACCCGGGAACTAGCTGTTTTATTTTTCTATTGCCGCAAAATTAAAGTCAGTGCAGTTTAAGAAAAAAGAAAAAGACATTTAAAAGAAAATGGTTGACGAAGACAAAAAGGAAGATGAAACTCGATCCGAAATTCAGGCGAGCGAATTCCGCGCGGCCAAACTGCCGCCCTTTTGGAAGGACGAGCCACGATTGTGGTTCACGGTGTTAGAAAGAGAATTCGCGGCGTACAATGTGTGTTCCGACGCCGTGAAAAGTTCGGCCGTGGTCCGCAACCTGGACCAAACAATTATGAAGATTATATTGGACGTTATCGAAGCGCCGGCCGAGCGGAGCACGTATGAACATATCAAACGTGCATTAATTGATCGGTTGGCGAAATCCGACGAAGCCCAGCTGAAACTCCTGCTCACAGGCGTGGAACTGGGCAACAAGAAGCCGTCGGAGTTGCTGCGGGAGATGACGCGCTTGGCGGGTGCCAGCGTTACACCAAACGCCGTGCAGACGCTGTGGATGCAGAGGGCTGCCCACCCGCGTTCAGGAGATCCTGGCCATATTGGACGACGCGGAAGTGGACAGGCTGGCGAAGGTCGCCGACAAAGCCATGGAACGGGCTGCAGGAGCGGAAGTAGCCGCCATTGCGGAGCGTCCCCAACCATCGAGGGACGCGCCGCCACCGACGCGACAAAATGGCGAACTGGCCGCCATTATGGACCGTCTCGAGAGGCTCGAGACGCGTCTTTCCAGGCGAGCCCAGAACAGCAGCAGACATCGTCAGCCCAGCAGAAGACGATCAAAGCACCGCAGTTCATCCAGATCTGCGAACGGTTTCTGCTACTTCCACACCAAATTTGGAAAAGAATCGTGGAAGTGCAGAAAGCCGTGCCGTTGGATTGAACCGGACAGGAGACCGGGAAACGAATAGCCGCGTCCCGGATCGAGGCTGTGGAGGACGCGCCGAGAAGATATCGCCTCTGCGTTGCGAACAGGCATACCGGTGTGGAATTTTTAATAGATACCGGCGCAGATGTCTCGGTCGTCCCGAAGGCTTATGGAGGTAGGCGCCCAGAGGTAGGCGTTTTTAAATTATACGCGGCAAACGGGGCGGTAATAGATACATTCGGAGAAAAAGTTCTCTCCCTTGATTTGGGGTTGCGCCGCGATTTTTCCTGGCGGTTCTTAATAGCAGACATAGACAAACCAATAATAGGCGCAGATTTTTTACATTTTTTCAACTTACTAGTGGACTTACGGCACAGACGACTTTTGGACGGTAACACGAAATTACACGCAAACGCGACGATTTCAACAGTACAGATTCCCTCCGTTACGACAATAGACGCCACCAGTAAACAGACCGCGCTACTTCGCGAATTTGCCGACATCACTAAACCAGCCGTCAGGAAAAACTTGCAGAGCGGGGTGCAGCATCATATTGTCACTAAAGGACCCCCGGTTGCCGAGCGAGCGAGACGTCTGCCTCCGGAGAAGCTTAGGGTGGCTCGTGCAGAATTTGAGCAAATGCTCAAAGAGGGTATCTGCCGACCATCGAAGAGCCAGTGGGCCAGTCCTCTCCACATGGTCCCGAAGAAGTCAGGGGAGTGGATACCATGCGGAGATTATCGCCGACTGAATGGCATGACCGTGCCAGATAAATATCCAGTGCCCTACGTACACGACGTAGCAAGCCAGTTTGTTGGATGCAACGTATTTTCCGTAATAGACCTGGCACGAGCGTACTACCAGGTACCTGTAGCGCCCGAGGACGTCGCAAAAACGGCTGTTATAACACCGTTCGGGCTATACGAATTTACGGTCATGCCATTCGGATTGTGCAATGCGGCGCAGACCTTCCAGAGGTTGATGGATTCCACGTTACGGGGACTAGATTTCTGCCATTGTTACGTAGACGATATAATAGTGGCATCCCCGGACGTGGAGACACACGAGAGGCATCTGCGCATCTTGTTTACTAGGTTAAGGAACATAGTTTTAGGTATTAATGTATCAAAATGTCAATTTGCGGAATTTAGTGTAATTTACTTAGGATATAAGGTTAGTGGTATGGGCATTGCACCGTTGCAGGAACGAGTGCAATCAATAGTTAACTATACTAAGGCAGTTACGATTGCAGATCTTCGGCGTTTTCTGGGAGTCATCAATTTCTACAGAAGATTTCTATGTCGAGCTGCTGATTGGCTCGCTCCTTTGAATGGTCATCTCAAGGGCATTCGAAGAGGCAAAGAGGCAAATGGCCTCAGCAACGCTTCTTTTCCACCCAAGGGAGAATGCAAAATTGGCACTGCGAACAGATGCATCGGATGTAGCCATAGGAGCCGTCTTGGAGCAGTTCCATGATGGTAAGTGGGAGCCACTCGGTTTCTTTTCCAGAAAGCTAGAAAAAGCCCAAACGAGGAACAGTGTGTACGATAGAGAGCTTTTAGCCATTTACAAGAGCCTCAGATTCTTCAGGCATCTTGTAGAAGGCAGAGAAGTGCATGTATACACGGATCATAAACCGTTGGTATATGCATTTCTTCAAAAAGCAGACAAAGCCAGTCCGCGACAAACAAGGCAGCTGGATTACGTCAGCCAATTCACCACAACAATTAAATATGTCAAAGGTATGGACAACGGTGTGGCTGATGCTTTTTCCAGACTGCAAACTCCAACAATAGTGGAAAACTCCAACAGGTGGAACTTCCAAAAGATATTTTTGGACAGTTCAGAGAAATACCTATATGGAGACATTGTCCAAAATAATGTAAGGCCATATTTGCCAAAATCTTTAAGAAAAGTAGTTTTTAAAAATGTACACGGCCTGTCTCATCCTAGTGGCAGAGTAACTAGGAAGATGATAGGAAAGAACTTCGTTTGGCCTTCAATGAACAAAGACATAACCGAGTGGTGTCGCACCTGTTTGCAGTGCCAAAAACAAAAGGTGCATCGTCACAATAGATTGGCAAGTAAAAAAATAGAGATGCCAAAGAACAGATTCGAACATATACATGTGGATTTAGTCGGACCATTACCATCAATTAATGGTTTCCGATACTGTCTAACAGCCATAGACAGATTTTCCAGGTGGCCCGAAGCTGTGCCGCTGACCGACTGCTCTGCGGACAAGGTAGCCGCAGCCCTTTATTCAGGCTGGATAGCTAGATTCGGTGCACCAACAACTATCACAACTGATCAGGGAACCCAATTCGAGTCACAGTTGTTCGAAGCACTGACCAAACTGGTCGGTGCAAATAGAATAAGAACAACGACGTACCATCCTCAATCAAATGGGATGATTGAGAGGTGGCACAGGTCGCTCAAAGCTGCCATAAGATGCCACGAAACCTCGAATTGGGTAGAGATCCTCCCGACAGTGTTGCTGGGGCTCCGAACTAACTATAAAGAGGACATGAAGGCTTCCGCTGCAGAGTTGGTCTATGGTACCAGTCTAAGACTGCCTGGAGAATTCTTCATTGACGATAACACAGAAATTAGTCACAGCATATTTTTAGATAAACTCAGACAGAACATAAAGCAGGTCAAATCATCTCCAATAGCTCATCACGCAAAACGACGAACATTTATACACAAAACGCTGTATGATTGTTCCCATGTATTTGTTCGAATAGACGCGACCAGGAGGCCTTTTGAAGCTCCTTATGAGGGCCCATTCGAAGTGATCGAGCGAATCACAGATCGCGTTTTCAAAATAAAATACAAAGACAGGGAAAGTAATATCTCAACAGATAGGTTAAAACCGGCGTTTTTCGAAACGCATTCAGCGTTAGAGATACCTCAGGAAACGCCGAAGACCTATGTAAATAAGAAAACTAATGTTAAGAAACGAGTTAGATTTTCGTAGGTTAGAATAACTAACCCACTCGGAGGGGAGTACTGTGGCGACACGCGCACACAGAACCATTGCGCCATTTAGATGTAACTAGCATAAGTCAATAGTCACTAGGATAGTTAGATTTAAGTTTTTAGGTTGTAAGATTGATTTTAAGGGTAGCGCATCTTTTCTTCGAGAAGCGGAGGACCGAGAAAAGCCTCGGTCACTCGACCTTTGTATCGCCCAAGGGCAACATCGCAATAGTGTAAATACATCGATATATAAAACAGTGAAACGCGTGATAATTTCATCCCAGCGTATAGTCACGCATAAAGTAGTTCCCCACATACGTAATAATAACACATGTACGAAATGAAAATGCGGAACATTGTAAGCGTGGGCAGGCCGGCCTGCTGACCGGCCGTCTCCGTTCCCACGACGACCTAACCCGAAAACAACTTGGACTATGCCTTCTTTCTGAGATCCTACCACCCAACGAATATAGTACTGTGATGACACTTTAATTTGTGAAAAACACTTAAAATTGCTTATGTTTATACGCGTATAACTTCTAAATCGGTGAATTGCCATCTTGCGCATGCGCTCAGTGCAAGATTTCACTGAGATTCTCGAAAAAATGGGGTGCCTTGAGCACCCAGCATAATTTTAAAAAATTGGTATGATTTGATTCTGAAAAATGAGTGTATAACATGTGTATTTGTGTATATTTTGTAACTCGTAGGACACGTCCTGAAGTCTTTTTGTCCGGAATAGATTGTTTCGAGACATTCCCGCCAATATAACGGTCTCAGGGCTCCACTACCTCTGTCATCATGATATTACTGTTTTGGCCGATCATGCGCGTGAAATCTTGCACTATATATCAACACTATCTATAGGCAACTTTAAGTAGTAGTTGCACGAATTTGCAATGCAATCATATGGGAAATAGATACACATAATTTATTTATAAATTTATATTGGAGCCGAATATGCGATATTTTATATATATATATATATATATATATATATATATATATACAAATATACTTGTTATGCATTCATTTTACAGAATCAAATCATATCAATGTTCCCGCAACGTTATATAGATGGCAACACTAGGTTTGCCATCCAACATGGCCGCAGTCTACCATCCCTCCCCGCTCGCGGCGCGACCCCTCTCGCCCATAAACACACTTTATGCTCAGTCCTTTAAGTCCGTGTCCTACCTCTACCACCCAATGAATATCCAATATGGCGACGCTCTAGCCTGTCAAAAACGCTTAAAATTGTTCATGTTTACACGCGTATAACTTAGAAACCAGTGAATTCCTAACAATAATACTTACATGTTCGTAATGTTCTCATAGATATCTACAGGATTACATAAGTAAAAGTTAAAAAAGATTTCAAGAAAGTTAGAAATATCTGGTCCTCCAAAATAAAGAACAGCCCATTTTAAAGCTTGAAACTACTACCTTCGCAAATTAGTATTCATTTCCCTCTAAGATATTTTTATATAATGTAGCAGATAGGAAACTGAACACATATTTTCTCTAGAAACGCTGCAAATTTCAACGTCTCCAAAAATTAAATTTCCATAGATTTGAAGATTGGAGACTCCCCTTCACAGCGACTCCTTAAAAATTCATACAAATTTTTTTTCGCTGGTTTATGGAACAAAAATGAGGGACAAGTTTGGTCGCGTAAAGGTCTCATGGTGTACACTGTACACAGTGTAACTTATGTATACTATTGCAAAGTTGGCGGCACACCTCTCATTCAAAGCTCGATAAAACGACTTATAGAACTCGTACATCAACTTTTGAGGTGTTAACAACAGAAATCTTCAACTATATCCATGGGGTCATTCCATGCCAACTCGATCACTTTTTGCAGGCACCATCGTCGATTTTGTTCTAAATGAAATATGTTGTAGTCCATGTGAAATTGGGGGCGGGGGGTTCACAAATGGCAGGCCTTCAAAGTTTTCAATTTTTGCTCATTTTGGCGAAAACGGGCCTCACTTACGATTTTTTACCTCAGGAACTGTTTGTCCGATTGAGCTACATTTTTTTTGTTTTATTCGGAAAGGATTGGGTTATTACGAAATAATTTTTTCAACCTCGGAAATCAACTTTATAACGTCGAAAAATTTAAACAAATTCTTTTTTTACGTTTTTTTCGATGACGGGCCCCAGTGATTTAAATTTTGAAAAAAATATGGTTATATTCCCTGAAGTTTCCCCTTTAGAATGAGTCCTTGAAAAAAGTGCCTGCAAAAAGTGATCAAAGTTTTCTTAGACGTTTGAATGTATAACGGTTACAAGAAAAAACATGTCTTTAGTTTCTCGCCCGCTACATCATGAAAAGAAATCAGAATAAAATGAATGGCAGGCTATGAAACTAGAGGTTTCTAACTTTAAAGTATGCCCAAATTTATTGTCGTACGATAATTTTTTACGAAATGATTTAAATATTGGCATTTTTTCGAGAATCGGGTATTTAGTGTTCAAATACGTCTGGATCCATTGTGTTTATTTAGCTACAATAAACAATAATAAAGTAGTGAAACAAAATATCCGCCCAAAAACGACAGATGTAATACCAACGGTAAAATGGTAGTTTAGGGTCATACCAAAGGAATGTTCATGCCAACTCTACGACTACCATCATGGAATAGTCGGAGAGTGACTGATTTCGTATGCATTTTTCTCGCGTGTATCCTATCTCGAATACTCTTGGGAAGTGGAGATTTTTCCTTTCGTTCTCTCTATCTCTAAACATGTTTCAGGATTAAGATGTCCTTCCACGTTTACTTCCGTGAATACTAGGTCATTTTCATGAATTTTCTATCACATGAGTGTAAGCTTGACATTTTATAAAATCTTTTATTTGACGCAATACATTCTTCATTCAGCTCAATGAATTTTAAATGAAGAAGTTAATTAGGGAGTGTCCTTTTCACCTTTTTACTTGCGAAACAATTGTTTAAGCAGTTTGATATACTAACACAGTTGACTCTGATAAGGAAAAATTAAGTTGAAATAAGATAAATCAAATATTCCATTCCGCGGCTACTTATACATTTTTCATAGAGATCACCGTTTATATCTTTTGAAAATAGTTTGGAAGATCGATTTGTCCCTATCTGCGAGTTGAATGTAACTTCAAATATATCGAATCGATTAGTTCGATGAGACAGTGTTATTAAATGGCGCGACGATGCGAATTTTTTTTTTTTTTTTTTTAGTATTTAAAGTAGAGATCCCTATTTCACGTATGTATACAGGGTGTCCCAAAAATGTCTGAGTTCCTTTAAAGGGAGGTTCCTGAGGCCATTTGAAGCGACATTTTCCTTTGCAAAAATGGCCGTTTCGGCTTTGTTAAGGAGTTATTACCGAAAAACACGGACCAATCAGAGCGTGACCTAGAGGCGTGTTGGCAGAGACGGCCGCGCGCGACAGAAGTCGAGCGATGGTGATACACCGCGGTCGAAAGCAAGGAACAAACAAGAGAAGAAAATTTTTCAAGTCCTATGTCGGATAGTTCAAATTTGAATATGTTGTAGTCTTTAGTAGCCTATGAAGAAATCTCAAAGGATTTTTCGAAATCTTAAAAAAATGTTGGTTTTACAGACGTGTAAAGAATTTTTTTTCATTAAATTATAACACTAGAACTAACGTACCGAGGAAAATGAGTTTTGAGGAGCTTGTAGTGAACACGTAAGAGTATCTATTGAAAATATTTCGATTTGGAATAAATGGTTTTTTCACCATTTATTTTGCAAATGTTTTAAACAAATCCAATTTTCCTATAGCCGGGACTGTTTTAAAAATTCGAAAAAAACGTGATGACAGCTTCGAGTCTCCTCTTTACGGACCTATTTTTTAAAAGGCAGGCGCTTTAAAATTGACGGAATTAGAATTATTTAAAGCGAACGCTGCACCGCGATATTACGGAGGCGCGCGGCACGAACAGCTGTTAGATACGCGACAAGCAAGAGAAGAAAATTTTTCGAGTCCTATGTCGGATAGCTCAAATTTGAATATGTTGTAGTCTTTAGTAGCCTGTGAAGGAATCTGGAAGAATTTTTCGAAATCATGAAAAATGTTGGATTTGCAGACGTGTAAAGAAAAGTGGCAACTTTTCTTCAATAAATTATAACACTAGAACTAACGTACCGAGGAAAATGAGATTTTAGGAGCTTGTAGTGAACACAGAAGAATATCTATTGAAAATATTTCGATTTGGAAAAAATGATTTTTTCACCATTTACTTTGAAAAAGTTTTAAACAAATGCAATTTTCCTATAGCCGGGACTGTTTTAAAAATTCGAAAGAAAACGAGGTAACAGCTCCAAGTCAAATACTGTCTAACCGCCCGGAAATTTTTTTATATGCATCTAATTGTAATTTCTTCTCGAGAGACAATTCTTTCCGATATTAACATCAACATCATCTTCAACGAATTCTTCTGGATAGGTTTGTGTTTGCTTTTTATAAATGTTTTTGCGGAAATTGACGACGAACTTAATTAAATTTGACCTTGTTATTTTCTTTTCTTCCTTTTCGTTTTCTTTATTAAAGTCGTTATTTAAAATATTTTCTACTTCACTATGCCTTTCCTGTATATTAATTTTCAATGCACTGTTATAATTCCACAGACAGTAGCGTGACCTGATCTTTAAGTGATTGCAACATAAAATTTATTGTTGCATTCGCTGTTAATAAGTTGGAATCCTTCCGACATAATGCTTCCACAGACAGCTTTATTGGAAGCAGAGCTGATACAGTTTCTTATATTAAATCGAATTCGTTATCAGAAAAATTAATTTGTAAATTTCAAATAATAATAGATGCCCTAAAAAATTTTTATTATTTATAGCTAGTACCGAAAATACCAGTATTTTACCTTAGCAAATACCGGTTTCACGAAATTGCAAATTAGCACAAAATACCGGTATTCCGTACACCGGTGTAAGAAAGGCTAGTAGCAATATTCCCAAAAAGCCGTTACTCTTCGTTAAAACTTTTAGCATTTTATTGACCTATTGTACACATTTGGTAACCAGAAGTCGAGCCATCGTCAAGGTTGAGCTTCGACACAAGGCGCTGGTTTGTGGCCACGCTCGGGGGTAGAAGCGTACCTGAATGACCCCCGATTTGAAGAGGGGCGGTCATTTGCTCTTCCCATTCCATTTGAAAACACGGTTCCATCGAACAGTTGCTGAAATGAAAATCGGCAGTGTGCTGTTGAAAGGCCGTTAACGTCGTCAGCTGTTCTGAACTAGTCTTCCTACGATCGCCAGCATAGACGGACGGATTTTCGGGGACAGTTTTTCGCGGACCGGCCAGTCGAAACGATCGATTTACGTGCATCAAATGTGAACTAGCTGTGCGTGATATGTGGATTTCTGTGAATCATTTGTGTGGATTTCTTTCAACGTTAGTGGACCCAATGGATATATTTGAATAGTTTTATTGTGATCGTGTATAAATTAACAATGTGGGCCGGATCGTGCAGTGAAAGGACATTGACCCCTTCTGCTCGATAATTTCATAGAGCGAATAATTAAAATGCTCTTCCGAATTTAACGAGTAGGCAGGTTCAGTGTTTCAAGCAGAATAATTTGTGAATACAGGAATAATTTTCACCTCGCTGGGGCTCTACAGGAGAACCAAGGTAAGCAAGGTTTTAAAATAATTCTAATTCTGTCAATTTTAACGCGACTGCCTTTTAAAAAATAGGTCCGTAAAGAGGAGACTTGGAGCCGTTACCTCGTTTTCTTTCGAATTTTTAAAACAGTCCCGGCTATAGGAAAATTGCATTTGTTTAAAACTTTTTCAAAGTAAATGGTGAAAAAATCATTTTTTCCAAATCGAAATATTTTCAATAGATATTCTTCTGTGTTCACTACAAGCTCCTAAAATCTCATTTTCCTCGGTACGTTAGTTCTAGTGTTATAATTTATTGAAGAAAAGTTGCCACTTTTCTTTATACGTCTGCAAATCCAACATTTTTCATGATTTCGAAAAATCCTTCGAGATTCCTTCATAGGCTATTAAAGACTACAACATATTCAAATTTGAACTATCCGTCATAGGACTCGAAAAATTTTCTTCTCTTGTTTGTTCCTTGCTTTCGACCGGGGTGTATCACCATCGCTCGACTTCTGTCGAGTAATATATCCTGTAATAAGTCCTTAACAAAGCCGAAACGGCCATTTTTGCAAAGGAAAATGTCGCTTCAAATGGCATCAGGAACCTCCCCTTTAAAGGAACTCAGACATTTTTGGGATACCCTGTATATAAATACACAGGGTACGTGAACCGTGTAGTGCGAATTTAAGGATCCGTGTACACGGATCCGTGAACACGGATTTGGAGTATGGATCCGTGTACACGAATCTGCGAATACGGATCCGTTCGGCACGTTCGAATCCGACAACTGAAGCGTTATTGTTTTTCGATCGAATTCTTTTCGACTGTTGATGTTAGAAGTGAATCAATAATAAAGTCGCGGTAAATTGTTCGACGTTATATCACCGTATATTAAGATATCCGTGTAAAATAAATACACGAGTATTTGTGAAATTAAAATACACGAGTACCCGTGTGTTCAGTATTACATGGATTATATTTCTGATTCATTTATTGCGCTTGAAATAGGCACCTCTATTAAATTTAATTCTGGAAACGGTTAGCGCAAAAGGAAAGAGATACAGAATAAATTGGCGGAAATAGCGTACGAGATAAAACAGCTGTTAGAAGAGCGACGGGTTTATTGCGAAATAGAGAGCGATATTGACGTGAAAGAGGACATTACAAAGAAAAAGATACGATTACATAGTGCAGATAGACGTAAGCATGCAATTTGAAGATGGCAGCATTGTTGACGCGTAAATACGTGTAAACAGAGAAGGTATTTGAATAACGCCTGCGATACTTGAGGCGTGAACGATTGTCCTGCACTTTCAGCGTGTTGAAAAACCAAATTTTTGGGTTACAGTTATCAAAAAAGAATTAACACAATTTTACGTAACCAAATTTAATCGATTAATTTTCTATTTTGATTTAAAAACCTAAAATATTTACATTTTCTGGTAATAAACGTGTTATTTTTCGAGTCACAATATTTCCCGCAGCTGAAAAACACCATTCGGAACAATCCGATGTTGCCGGTATTGCCAAATATTTCATTGCAAGTCTTGCAATTGTCGGATATTTGGTTATCCGCGACTTCCACCACTCATACGGACATAGATCGAATCGTAATTGTGGTTCTGCAATATATTTTTCATATTGTACATTCATGTCATTATACAAAAATTGCAAAGCTGTTTGTTGCAATGATTTTTCTGGGTTCTCGTTTACTGTTTCCTGGGGCAAAATTTCAAGTTCGCTTTTTGTCATACTACTAATTTTATTTCTCATGTGAACAGATTCGTACTCTAGATCTTTATATTGGGGGTCGAGAAAGCAAGAAATGTGATATAAAGATACAGTACTATTGCTATCTTCATTAAAGTTTAGCTGAAATCGTTGCCTTATTTCGGAAAGTACCGTTTCTACTAATTTTTTAGCAGTGGTCTTACCATTGACAAAAATGCATTTTTTTTTCACAGAAGAGTGTGGTTACAATTTGCAACGATCTCAAAACGTTTATCAGACATTCAATCGTTTCCTATTGACATTCTGTTACTTCTAAATTTTTTGCCGTTCTTAAATTTGTTATCGTTCTGTCTGCAATTAAACTGGCTATACAACATCTATTTAAATAAATACGTTCTAACATAAAGAAGGTAGAATTCCATCTAGTAGTTATTTCTGCTTCTTGTGACTTCAATTTTTCCATAGGCCTGTAGCACTTCTTTTATTTTCGACTTCTCCCAGATTTGTGCACCTTCATTTGTTTCGTAGCCCAGCAGTATCGTTCCCTTTGGCTTGACTGCGTTTTGGAGAACTCCGTGTTCTCAACTTTTTTTAACTTTTTTTTTATGTGATCCTGTAGATATCGATGAAGATATTCCGAAAGTGTGTGTATGGTTGTTAGGAATTCGCTGGTTTAGAAGTTATACGCGTGTAAAGATGAGCAGTTTTTAGCGTTTTTGACAGATTAGAGCGTCGACATATTGGATATTCGTTGAGTGTTGAAGTAGGTAGGTCTGTTCAGAGCATGCGCTGGATAGATCGTGAGTGTTCAGCGCATGTGTTAGATAGTTTGGTATATTTGCGGGATCGGCTAAATAGTAATGAGCGTATGCGCTAGATGGCAATTTAGTGGTTACACATATTTTGTGAACATAAGCAATTTAAAGTGCTTTTCACAAATTAATTATTAATAAATTTATTATTGATTTTGAAATGGCTGGATCAAGTATTAGAAATTTTAACTTTAGAGACACGCCAAGTAGTAAAGAAGAAGCAATTACTTGAGCTCGGGATTGTAGATTGTTGCGGAAATTTAAAAAATGTCTTACTCATCGGTGCGAAATGAAAATTTATAACAATAATCGTGAAGTCGGTCGTTTTCGGTGTTCAGTAATTAAAATATACAGAATCACATACAGGATTTCAGAAAGAAGGTACAATCCAAGATGGTTTGGTGTTAGGTCGTCGTGGGAGGACCCGCTCTTCCTAGAGGGGTTGGTTGCGTCCCTCTTCCCGTGTGACGGGGGACAATGCGCCAGCCCCTCATTGGACTAAGGGCTTCACCCATGGTTGGAAGAGTGGGTGATGACGGCCGACGAGCTCAGGGAGAGCGTATAGAAGATGGGGGCCCGGAAAGCATCGGGCCCTGACGGGGTGCATGTCCGTGTATTGACCTTGGTGTCCAGGGTCCTCGGCCCCGAACTCGGACAATTGTACACGAATTGTCTGAGGGAGAGGGAATACCCCCCACTGTGGAGGCGGAGCCGGATGATGCTGCTCCGTAAAGAGAATAAACCCGAGGACTCGCCCTCAGGGTACCGGCCCATTTGTCTGCTCAACGAGGCGGGCAAGCTCTTTGAGAGGGTGGATGCTGCCCGCCTCGTCCGGCACCTGTCGGGGAGGGGTGTCCGGGACTCCACGAGTCGCAGTTCGACTTCCGGGTCGGCATCTCTACCGTTGATGCGATTCAACGGTGAGGGCTCTCTCGGACGCCGTCACGCGGAGGGGGGGGGAGTGCTCTGGCGATATCCCTGGATATCACCAACGCGTTCAACTCCATCCCCTGGGACAGGATCAGGGAGGCTCTCGTTTTCCACGAGTTGTCTCCCTACCTGAGAAAAGTCCTGGGGAGTGACCTCTCCGACCGGGAAATATCGTTTCCGGGCCGGTATGGGGTGGAGGAAAGGGGGGTCGTACGAGGGGGTTCCACAGGGGCAATAGAGTGCAGGCTGGCGTGCGGGGATCCACACCGTGTCCCATGCGGCGGTGTCGCTGCTCGCGGGCTTTCTCCCTCTCTTTCCGGAGGCTCTGGTTCTTTCGGGCGTATACAGCTACTCCCGGAGCCTCCGGCGACGGGAGGTGGCTCTCGAGCAGAGGGAGCTCCAGGTGGCAACCTTCAGGCGTCACGCACGGGGGCACGCTGGGCAGGCGTGGTTGCGGGACCTCGCCGGCTCGGAGGATGGTCGGTAGCGTGCGGTTCGGGCCGTCCTCCCTGAGTACCACCGGTGGACTAAGGTGGGGATGAGGCGGAAGATCTCGTACCGGACGACGCAGATGCTGACCGGGCACGAATGCTTTGGAAGGTATCTGTGGCGGATCGGTTGAGAGGAGACGGCGGCGTGTAGCCATTGCGGCGAGCCGGAGGATACGCCAGAGCACACCGTACAGGAATGTCCTGTACGCGAACGGCGTGCACTCCGGCGCGTAGTGGGATGGGACCTCTCGCCCCCGGCTGTCGTTTCGGAGGTAGTCCGGAGAAAGGAGGCCTGGAGGGCTTTCTCCTCTTTTTGCGAGCAGGTGATGCTGCAAAAGGAGGAGGCGGAAAGGAAGCGGGAACGGATTCTCGCCCCTGGCCGCTTGGGGGTCAGAAGGAGACTTAGAGCCCGTGTCGTAAACGGGCTTCCCCGGGGATCGTTGGTTGTTCCCAGCGAGGGGCTCGGACAATCATCGGGCGACCCAAGGGGGGGGGGGCGGGACCAACGCGTCATTCATCGCGCGTTGGTCTCCTATTAGGGTAGCGCGCGTAACTTTTTAACCAATGAATTCCGCGTAATAAGATTTTCATTTTCGGTGTTGTCTCGTTGAAATCTATAAGTGTTTAGAAAAACTGATTTAAATTGACTTTAAAGTGACTTTTCAGATAGGAAGGGTTGGAAGGTTCACTTTCACTATCTCCTGGTATTTAAGGCAGTCGTTAATGATGAACAACTTTGTACAATTTTGTAAAATACTGAAATTATTCAAAGGTTTAAATAAAGCGGCTTTATCACTGGTCAATTTACGACGAGAAAGTTTCCTTACGTTTCACGATGTTATAACTCACTTACGCGGTTTACTCGGTGGAACAAAAGATCTAATTACTTTAACGGTTTGCCAAAAAGAGAGAGAGAGATCATTGTTGTGAGCTCCTTTTATTGGCTAATCAGATCCAGATTGGCGCGAAAGCAGGCGATTTCCTGTTTTCTGGGAATCGATTATTCTGGAAGGATGTGGATGCTTGATTAGCCAATAAGACCGCTCTATGGACCGGATAATGACCGACCGCGCTCGCCAATTGGTAGTCGTACGCATCGACAGCGCCGAGCTCGCTACAGCTATGGGCGCGAAGGCAAATGATGTCATGCCGTTAGCGCGCGCATCTTGAACAATAAGATTGTACAAAAAAAAACTTGAATAAAAGAGTTCTCCAAAATGCAGTTAAACCTTATATTTGTCTATTAGATTATTTTATTAGTTTATAGTTATTAGTTTATCAATTCTATTCGTTTTACTTTATTCTTTCAATTTATTTTATACTTTATATACATTTTTCTCTGTTAGCGTCTACTAGTTTAGTTTATTTACTATACATATATTTTAAAGATAGTTGATATATATACAAAATGTATAAACGAAAAAGTTGGGTGTGGCAATACGCAACTCGTGTTGGGGAAAAAGCTATTTGCAATATGTGCGACGAAGAACACAATAATGAATTTTCATGTGCTGGTGGAACAACAGGTTCAATAAGTAGACATTTTCAATTAATGCACAATCTAAAGCCCACGAAGCACAAGATTCGTTACAATCGTTACCGAGTACCAGCAGTGGAAGCCACAGTATCGAAAGTGACATGACAATAATTTTGGAAGAAAATAGAGGAAATTCAGGTAATTATTCAAGTTTGTCATCCTCAACGATTTCAATAATCTCGGAACATACACTCGTAAACTGGAACATACACTCATACACATTGAGTACTCATGAAATGGAAGAACGCCGCACTGGTGAAAATATCGCTAATGAATTGCAAAAAACATTAGACGATGGGAGATAACAAATAAAGTTGTTTCAATTATAACAGACAACGCTTCCAACATGAAAAATGCCATTTCGTTGATGAGTATGTAGAACAATACCGATAGTTCTATCACGCGCCGAGATGACTGAGTGCGCTACGGTGGAACATGGACGAGAGTGGGAGCGGCTGGTGAGTCAGTCCGCTGCGGCCTTACCTGGAGGCAACATCTCCGCGCTCGACAACACAATCCGATATTCCCTTGTTCATCAATAAACGATACTCTACCGATTTTGATCTCTTTTCGCCTCAACCGCCTACATATCCTGCTCGAACCTTCCATCCTACAATTTCAGAAGTGGGATCCGCGCGAAACGTGGAAGTGTTTTTGAAATTTCGGCAGCGCGTGTGTTAAAAAAAAATAAATAAATTTTTTTACGTTACCGATGTGCACTTTATGCATCGCGTGCAGAATTGGATAATGTGAAAGAACTTACGATTTTTGATTAATTAGGATTTGTCAAACCAGTAGACAAAGAATATTCTTTACGCGGGAAAGTAGCGACCGTTAGTTGTTTGGGGTCGCTGTTCGAGAACGTTCAGTGTATGTTTACATCGGTGTGCGCGCGTGGAATAACCTTCACGGCGCGACAGTGGGTCGTGTGTTGTTCGCAACCGCCAAGACTGTGCGATTTTTTTTGTGCGGTGCTTACGAGAGAGAAGATCATCGCAAGTGATAGTTGTTACTATTAAACGATAACATCTATTGCTGAACGACCCTGGCTGAAGAAGGAAAAACACAAGATGGCAGAAATGGAGGACCGATTCACAGTAGCTCAGCTTAAGGAGAAACTAAGATTACGAAATCTGCCACAGACAGGGTTGAAGCTAGAGCTGATAACCCGACTAATGGAGGCCGACCCTGAAGGAAAGTGGATGACAGTGGACGAAGAAGAGGGCAACAATGAAAGACATCTTCGGTTAAAACGGGAAAGAAACGAGCGCTTGCGTTACGAGCTCGAACTTATGCAAAGAGAACGAGACTTAGCGCAGCGCGAAGCGGAAATTGCCCGACGAGAGCTGTCGCTGCACAACGCTGTGAATCCAGCGAGAGCAGGGAGAGGAAACGCATCATCACAGTTACGCGCCGACGTCAAAGGCATTGGGGAATTATTGGGTGAATTCGACGGGTCAACCCGATACTTTGAGGACTGGGAGAAACAAGTCCAACAAATTAAAAGACTGTTCACGGTGGGCGACGCAATTATGAAGATCATCATTAGCTTGAAATTGAAAGGCAAAGCGGAGTTGTGGTTCCACTCAAGCGTGGAATATACGGAAATGCCTCTGGACGAATTGCTGGCAGCAATGAAGGACGGTTTCGACCAACGACCAAGTAAAGCGGATCGTCTTAGGAAGTTTGAGGCAAGGACGTGGCAAACAAACGAGTCATTCAATAATTACTATCACGAAAAACTCATCCTGGGTAATTTAGTACCGATCGAAGAAGCCGATCTGGTAGACTATTTGACGGACGGAATACCTGATCAAACATTACGGAATCAGGCGAGAATGCAAAAGTTCACCAACGTGAAAGACCTGCTCCAGGGGTTCCGAAAGATTTCCCTTATAAGCCGCGTCAAGAGAGACGCACCACAAGTCGAGAGATCCACGGCCGACAAGGCGATGGACAGGTTGAAGCCGGAAGCGAGGGTACTGAAGACTTTGGTGAAAGAAGAAATCAGCGGAAGGCAGGTGAAATGTTACAATTGCAACAGGGTGGGGCACATTTCGAGAGACTGCACAAGACCTCGACGAGAACGAGGATTATGCTACAGCTGCGGCGAGATGGAACACGTTGTAAAAAATTGCCCAAATGGAGAGCCAAAGGAAACGAAGGAGAAGTTCCAGGTATCCAATGTGTATGAAGATCCGGCAGACGAAGACGGCGTTGAACACCGGAAAACCGTAACGTATGAGATAAAGGACTCTAGTTTACAGCGAGTGTTATGTTTAGACACACTTTTAGGCACCGGTAGTCCGATTAGCTTCGTGAAAGAGCGTTTTATTGAGAAGCACGGGCTTCTACCGTTAGATTCATCGGATCAAGATGCGGGTGTAAACAGGTACAACTCGACCTCTTAGGAAATGTTTATGCGACGATCTTTATTGGCGATATTTCGAGAGAGAATCTTAGAATTTATGTGGTGCCCGAAGACACGTCGTGATACCAGCTCTGTTAGGTCGCGATGTATTGCGCAAGTTCGGTATTCGTTTGACGCTACTAACAGACGATTACGCATGGCGAGAAATATTAAATATCAATATAATCGAAAACGAGAATAACTTGGTGGAAGATTTGCAAATAAATTCCGCGATACCTTATGAAGCAGAAGCAGAGTTGAAACAAATTTTTCGAGATATGTATGTAGATTATCCGAGACCGCGGGAGCCAAAAACGAAAGCCGAATTGAATTTACGATTAAACAATCCGCAACCGTTTTACTGTACCCCGCGCAAACTCGCTTATGATGAGAAAGAAAAACTGCAGGTGATTTTAGACGAATTATTAGAAAAAGCATATATACAGAATAGCAAATCCGAATTCGCGTCACCTATAATCTTAACTAAAAAGAAAAACGGAAAATTGCGAATGTGCGTAGATTTCCGCGTCCTTAACAAAGCGGCGGTGAGAGATAATTACCCTATGCCTCTGATTGAGGATCAATTAGCGATTGTTGGAAACAAAAAATATTATACGTCATTAGATTTAAAAGACGGATTTCATCATGTTCAAGTCGCGAAAGAATCGGACAAATACACATCGTTCGTAACCCCATTAGATCAGTACGAGTGGTTAGGAATGCCTTTCGGGCTGAGTCCGGCGCCAGCGACGTTTCAGCGCTATACAAATAATATTCTATCCGAATTTACGAGAGCCGGTGATATGGCAATTTACATGGATGACATACTGATAGCTACTCAGACAATAGACCATCATTTAGAAATACTACAACGAGTATTTAAAACACTTTCGGAAAATCTGTTGGAGTTGCGAATCGAAAAGTGTTTTTTTCTTCAGACGGAAGTAGAATACCTTGGGTATACGGTTTCCGAACAAGGTATAAAGCCGACAAAAAGCGGTATCGAAGCAGTTGAACGATTTCCGATCCCCAGAAGCACACGTTACGTGCGTAGCTTCCTCGGTCTTTGTTCATACTTTAGAAAATTTATCGAACACTTCGCGTCTATAGCCAAACCTCTTTATGACGTGACGAAAGCAAACACGACATTTCGTTTCGGAGAAACGGAATACGAAGCCTTTAAGACACTTAAAGCGAAACTTACGGAAGCTCCGATCTTAGCGATTTACAACCCAAATGATCAAACGGAACTACACTACGACGCAAGTTCCGTAGGTTACGGTGCGGTTTTTATGCAAAAGAAACCAGATGGTAAGATGCATCCGGTACTTTACTATTCAAGGCGAACAACAGAAAGCGAATAAAAATTACATAGTTTTGAGCTCGAGACTCTCGCGATAATTTATGCTTTAGAGCGTTTTCGAATTTATTTACAGGGACTAAAGTTTAAAATCATTACGGACTGTAGTGCGGTCACGATGACGCTTATGAAAAAGGACGTCAATCGCAGAATCGAAAGATGGACGCTCGCATTGCTCAATTATGATTACGAATTGAAATACCGGCCCCGTACACGTATGCGTCATGTTGATGCACTTAGCCGAACCGTCGGTGTAATAGAAGAAAATCCTTTCGAGTGGAACGTCACGGTATGTCAAGGACAAGATCCTAAAAATGTTGAGATTCGGGCTAGACTAGAACAATCCGAAGACAAGTTTTACGAGATGAGGAACGGACTTGTGTATCGCAAATACGGTGATAAATTATTGTTTTATGTACCGCAACAGATGGAGAGGAGCATTCTATATAAATATCACGATGAGTTAGGCCATTTCGGGACCGAGAAGTCAGCTCGAGCGATTCTCGAAAGCTATTAGTTTCCGAAACTCCGCGAAAAAGTAGACAGTCATATTAAAAATTGCCTCAAGTGCATTACGTTTTCGCCAGTTAGTGGAAAAGTCGAAGGTATGCTTCACTCCATTCCCAAGGGCAACGTTCCTTTTGGAATTATTCACGTCGATCATCTAGGTCCGATCGATAAGAAACGATTGATCAAGCAGCACTTACTAGTTGTAATAGATTGTTTTACAAAATTCGCGAAACTCTACGCGACGAAAACGGCTTCTAGTAAGGAGGCAATTAGCAGCCTACAACAATATTTCGATCATTATTCACATCCAGAGGCGATAGTTACGGACAGGGGTAGTTGTTTCACCAGCACTATGTTCGGAGATTTTATGAGTAGCAATGGCATTCAACACAGTAAAATTGCTACAGGCTCACCTTAGGCTAACGGCCAGGTAGGGAGGGTCAATCGAACCCTGATCCCAATGTTAGCCAAGCTATCGGACGATTCGGCGGGGAAGTATTGGTATAAAATTATTGCCGATGTCGAATACGCGCTGAACAATTCGGTAAGTAGAGTCACCGGGGAGACACCGAGCCGGTTGTTGTTCGGCGTGCGACAACGCGAAAAGCCCGCAGATAAATTGCGCGAATATTTAGAAAACGAAAGCGTGCAAGGGCGATTAGATTTAGATGAAATACGCAATCGCGCATCCGATAGGACTTTACGATCGCAAGCATGCAATAAGGAATACGCAAATAAAAAGCGCAAAGAAGCGCACGACTATTTTGCAGGAGACCTAGTTTCCATTAAGAACTTCGATAGTACGGCCGAAGCATCGCGGAAGCTGAAACCGGTGTTCAAAGGACCGTACAAAGTTGTTAAGAAACTTGATAATGACCGATATGCGATTACCGATGTGGATGGGTTCCAAAATACGCAACGAACCTACAGTGGTGTATGGCAAGCGGCAAATATTAGGCCATGGCGCCAAGTGTAAGAAAAAAGAAGAAGAAAGATGTATGCGAATACTGCCGTTATCCTAACAATGCGTAGTTAAGTTACAATTGCGTTATCCTTAAGGGGGCGGACTCCTGATCGAAGCGTTCCAAGCGGCCGCTAGGGGAAGCTCGAATGAGAATGTGTGGCACACACACACTCCGCTAGATTAGCCTATACGTATCGAGCAGAGAGGAACTCGTACGAGATTTCAAGCTATTTCAAGGTTCCACGGCGCCTCTTTTGACGGCGAAAAAACGCAAAAGTAGGAGTTTTGAGTATACACGTCCACTAAATGAAAGATGAATCTAGTGCGCTTGACTATAGAGATAGTCTACTTTTGCGATATTGAGGCGTACTTTGGGATATTCGGCAGCATGTTGTCCATCAGAAATCGTTGTAGGCCGCGTGACGTCACGACATGTTGAATCTTTAAGTATCTGGAGATTTAGGGTTATTATAGATACACCTGGATGCACGCCCGGTAGCGAGGGCACATACAATGTTGATGAAACGTCTATTATGTTATTTATTTACGTAGTGGACAGGGATACGTTGATAAGGGCCATAAGGAAAAGGGGGTTAAGGGAAGGTTTAGTGACGAGGTGCGAGGAGCTGTTAAGCGAGACGAGAAGCAAGATGAGAGTGGGGGAGGAGGAGGGGGAAAGTTTCTGGACGGCAAGGGGGGTGAGGCAAGGGTGTCCGCTGAGTCCTATGCTGTTCACGTTATTGCTAGCGGATGTGGATGATGTATTAGAGAAGGGGGGGGGGTGAGGAGTAAAGGTGTGGGGAAGGAAAATTTACACGCTGGCCTATGCCGATGACGTAGAGATGCTAGCGGAGGAGGAGGAGGATATGAAGGTAATGATAGGGGTTTTGGACAGATTTTTGAAGGAGAAGAGGTTGCAGTTGAATGCGGAGAAGTCAAAGATAATGAGGTGCAGGAGAGGAGGGGGAAGGTGGAAGAAGGTGTCATGGAGATGGAAGGGTAAGGTAGTGGAAGAGGTGAGAGAGTGCACGTACTTGGGTTACACGGTGAAGAGGGATGGGGGACAGGAAGCGCATGTGGAGGCGAGGATAAAGAAGGGGGCGGAAATAATGGGGGATAGGTAAGAGGAAATTTGGAAAGGTCTGGGGTAGGAGGATTTGGCTCTTTGACAAGCTAGTGTGGACGGTGGCAATTTATGGGATAGAAATCTGGGGATGGAAAGAGAAGGAGAATCTGGAAAGGCTACAGGAAAGGTACTTGAAGTGGGTTTTAGGGGTGGAAAGATGCACACCGGGATACATGGTGAGAGAGGAGTGTCAAAAAGAATTGTTAAGAGGGAGAGCAGGGATCAGGGCGTGGGGGTATGAGAAGAAATTGGCAGGAGGAAAAGGGGGAGAGTTGGCGCGGCTGTGCTGGGAGGAAATGAGGAGAAGACCTAGGAGAGGGGAAGTTGGTGTAGGTTGGGAGAAGGAGAGAGGGGAATGGTTAGGGGAGATGGGATGGACAGCAGAAAGGGTGGAGAAAATGCTAGATGAGGGAGGGGTAGGGAGCGAGGAAGAGATAATAAAAAGGGAGAAGAAAAGGTAGCAGGAGGAGAAGTGGGAGAGAATAGGAAATTCAAGGTACAATAGGTGGTACGGTATGGTGAAGGGGGAGGGGCTGCCAGGATATTTGAAGGAGTGAGGGAAAGCAGATGGCAAAGGGTGACAAAATTCAGGTTGGGAAACGGGATGAGGGAGGATGAAAGGAAGTGCAGAGTGTGTGGGTGGGGAGAGGAATCATGGGAGCATGTGTGGGAAGAGTGTATGAAGACAGAGGAGGAGAGAGGATGGCAGGAGATGGTGAGGGAGGTGTTGGACGAAAAGGGGGGAGGGGAGGAGTGGTTGAAGAGAATAGAGGAGTGGAGGGACAGTGCGAATTTGGTAAGAGAAGCAGGAGAGGTTGCGAGGGAGGCTGGGGCGGATTGAGGTTGAGACGGAATGGCGTGAGTGAAAGGATGAGCGCCGGAAAGGGGGGTCCACGGGGTAGGGAAGGGGCGGAGTAGTTTATTAAGTTAGTGTTAAGTTAATCTTTTGTATATAGTTCTCTCTCTCTCTCTCTCTCTAATTTAGACATAATTCGTAGGTTAAATAGTTGTAAGATAATTTATTATAAGTTAGTGTAAGTTAGCGTAAGTTAGTGTAAGTTAGCGTATTGTAGTAAGTAAGGTTAGGCTAAAGAGGAAGAGGAGGAAGATGTGGGGGAGAAGGTACACAAATTGTAACCCTTAGGGGATCAATAGAGCTTTACGTATGTTATTTATTTACGTATTTTAGGCGTAAAAAGTAGACTTCGAGAAACACATAGTTCCGGCATTTGTCGCTACGAGCGCTGATATCTGTATTAGAAGTCTACTTCTTACGCCTAAAATACGTAAATAAATAACATAACACAGCTGCGGGAAATATTGTGACTCGTAAAAGAACACGATTATTACCAGAAAATGTAATTATTTTAGTTTTTTTATATCAAAATAGAAAATTAATCGATTAAATTTTGTTACGCAAAATTGTATTAATTATTTTTTGATACTTGTAACCCAAAAATTTGTTTTTGCAACGTTGTTGAATCGATGATCAAAATGCAGGACAATCGTTCACGCCTCAAGTAACGTAGGCGTTACTCAAATACGTTCTCTGTTTATGCCAGGGCCTGAAACAATTCCGAAAATAACTGTTTCAGACTGTTATATATCAGTTCTGATTGAAACAGTTATGAAGAACCGAAATGATATTATGACTGTTACGAGAACATCGATTCTGGCTTATATCGGTTACGGTTACGGTCCTGGGGAACCGATATTATTTCGGTTCAGTAATTGGTATTTTTAGGTTCTGGATTTCGGTTCTGTCATTCTGTATTCTGTATTGTGTTCGGCCTTACATATTTAATTTTTAAGTAGTTATTTTTTGTTATTTATATGTATGTATTGACTGTATTGCATTCCCTTCGGGATTACACATCTTCCTGTCCTTAAAACTACTCTCTTATGTACTACGCCCTTACGTACTACGCCTTATATATCCTAAACGCCAAATATAACCCTAAATATAATTACCGCAACATATATACATATATATGTAAATACACCTCTTCGATTCCTTCTTAACCTAAGCTTACCCTAAATCTACAATCGAGCCGTATTCGAGATCGAGCCAGAGAGAGACACACTTACCCCACACTCATTCATCCATTCATTCCCGTCTTCCGTCTCCGCCTTTTCTCTCCTTCCATCTCCTTTCGCATACTCATTCATGCTCTCCTCCCTCTCGTCCCCCTTCCCTTGTCTCGCCCTTTCCAGGCTTTTCAGCCACTGTTCTCCCTCTCCTTCCTCCCCTAGAATTGTCCCTACCACCTCCTGCCAGCAGCTTCCTATTCCCCTTCCCCCTCCACATCTATCCCATATATGCTCCCAACTTTCCTCTTCTTCCCCGCACATTCTACATCTCCTTTTCTCCTCCTCCTCCCAGTACCTCGCTTCTCTCATTTCGTTTCCCATCCTAAACCTTATCACTCGGTTCCACTTGTCCTCACTCCATTCTTCCTTAAGGTATTTCGGTATTTCATTTGTGATTACCATCTTATACCATTTGTTATATTTTGATTCCCTTATTCTTTCCCACCTCTCCTCCTCCTGTATCGCACTGTCCCTCCCTTCCAGTTCCGCATACTCTAGATTCCCTTCCAGCCTCCTATTTTCCATCTCTTCCATCTCCATGCCTCTATCTCTAAAGAACCCTGTTCTCTCCTCCTTCCATTTCGACCTTTTCCTATTTTTCATTCCTCTTTCCCTTATTTCCATCCAACATTTTCTCGCTATTTCATTTACCCTCTCCCCCAACATCATCTTCTGCTCAAATCTCCAAGCTCTTCCCCCCCCCCTTTTCCTCTCAACATTTCCCTCTTCACCTCCTCCCTTATTAAATACCCAGGTGTCCTCCATTCCAGTCCCATAGTCCATCTTATCCATCTTTCGTGCATTCTTTCCATCTCTGTCCTTTCTTTCCACCTCCAGATTTCCGCCCATAGCTCATCACCGTCCAAACCAACCTATCGCATAGCGATAGCCTTCTTTCCCAGTCTTTCCCCAACTTTCTCTTCCCAATACCCCATACTTGCTTTAACACTTTTCCTGCAGCTTTCACCCTCTCTCTCACACACGCTTCCTGTCCTCCGTTGCTTTGCAATGTGTATCCTAGGTATTTCAAACTCTTTAATTCCTCAATCCTTCTCCCTTTCCACCTCCAGTCTACCTTTTTCCATCTCCCCCCTCCCGTCCTGAATCTCATCATGTTCGATTTCCCCGCATTTAATTCCAAATTTTTCCGGTGTAGGTAGCCCTCCAGTCTGCCCACCATGGCTCTCATACCCTCCTCCTCCTCCGCTAGTAGCACCATGTCGTCCGCATATCCGAGGGAGAATACTTTTCCCTCTCCTAGTTTTGCCCCCCCCATCCCCCTTTTGCAAGTTCCCCTTCCAGGTCTGCTATCACTAGGTTGAATAAGTAGGGACTCAGCGGACAACCCTGCCTCACTCCCCTTGCCGTCCAGAAATGCTCCCCCACCCTCTCCCCTATTCTAACCCTACTTTTTGTTTCTCGCAGTATTTCCTCGATTCTCTTCCTGAGTAATTCTCTCACCCCCCTTTCTCTCATTGCCTCGCATATTATCCCCCTATCCACCGCATCAAAGGCTGCTCTCAGGTCCACGAAGAATGCTACCATCTTGCCTCCATCCGTCGCTAACTGTTTGTTTATTAGGTAATTCATGATGTAAACACTCTCCGTGGTCCCCATTCCCTGCCTGAACCCCGTCTGGTTTTCAGGAATCATTCCCTTCCTTTCCATTTCCTCTCTTAGCCTTTCCGCTAGTACTCCCACGTAAATCTTGTATAGGGTTGGCATTATTGTTACCCCCTAAACTCCTCCACCCTCCTCCCCTCCCCCTTCTTCCGAATCGGAAGAATGGTTCCCTCTTTCCATTCCTCTGGCCAACCTTTTCCCCTCCATACCCTGTTACAGAATCTCCATACCCACTCTGTCACCTTCTCACCCCCGTATCTCCATACCTCATTTGGAATCCCGTCCTTCCCCATCGCCTTCTTGTCCTTCAGTTTCCCCACCACTCTCCTTATCTCTTCTAACCCTATTTCCCCTTCCTCGTCTATTCCTCTTTCTCTCCTTGACCCTCTTACCACCCTCTTCTCCAATCCCCCCAGCAGTCCCATAAAATAACTTGTCCATTCCTCCATATCAATTCCGTCAATACCTACATTTCTCCTTTTCCTTTCTCTGTTCACCATCTCCCATACTTCCTTTTCGTTTCTCAATCCCTCTATTTCTCTTATTAGCTCTTCCCTCTCCTTTCTCTTTTTCTCTTCGCATAATTCCTTATACTCTTTTCTGCTCTTTCTATAAATTTCTGCTTTTATCTTCCCCTCCCTCCATTTCCTTAACCTCTTTCTTACCTCCTTCTTCTCCCTTTCGCACTCTTCGTCCCACCAACCCCGTCTTTTCTTATGTTGTTCCCTCGTCTCCATCCTCTCTATCGCTTCCCTTATTTCTTTCGCTCTTGTCTCTAATTCACCCGTTCTGGCATTGAAGTCCCCTCCTATTAACGTATGCATTCCTTGGTCCTATTCCTCTAACCACTTCCTTATACCTTCCAGTTTTCTCTCCATATCCCCATTAACGTATATCCCTCCATGTTTCTCCACCAACCTTAACCGTTACCTGCATTAGTCTGTCCATTTCCCCACTCCCATTCTCCCAGTCCTCTGTAACCATCTCATCTCTTACTCCTATCATCATTCCCCCCATTGCCCATCCTTTTTTATTCCTTCTTTCTGCCGGTTGCATCTTCCACTTGTACCCCTTCGGTAGCTTTTCTTTTATTTTTTCTATTTTCCTTTGTTCTACCCATGTCTCCGTCCATACTATAACGTCCCATTCATTCACCCCCTTCCAGAAATTTGCATCCTTCCCTGCTAACCCTGCTATGTAGCAGACATTCCAGAAGACAACCTTCCATACTTCTGTCTCCGTCCCTCTCCCCTTTTTCCATTCCCTGCTCCCCTTCTCACTGCTCCTTCTCCTTCCATTTCCCTCCTGATTTACCGTCTCATCCCCTCTCTCCCTTACTCCCATATTCACTTCCCCCTTTCTTCTTCCCCCTCGTCCACTGCACCCTTGATTCCTTCCCCCTTACCAGCTCATGTCTGTCCTCATTCCACATCCACCATACCCTCTCTATTTGTATCTTGCCGTATCCTACCCACACCCTACTCCCCTTCCCCCTCTCTTCCGCTGCAATCTTCTTCAGCTCCCACTGCATCTTTCTTTCCATCCATGTGAGGTCATCCTCAATTCTTTCAATCCTTTCCCCCATCTTTTTCCTCCCTTCCATAATTTTCCTTTTCTGCTCCATATTTCCTAACCTCACCACTACCATCCCCCTGTCTCTTCCCTTCTCCCCTCCCACTTTTCTGACCTCCCCTTCTGCCTCTTTCCTTAGACCTTTCTCCCCTATCTTTATATTCCTTATTAGAATATTTCTTCTTCTCTCTTCCCTCTCCTCCATATCCCATTTCCTTTCCATCATTCTTATCCTCTCCTCCATATCCCTCTCCCCCACCTTCCCTTCCATTACTAATCCCCCTTCTGCTATTTTCTTCACTTTCTCTTCCAGCTCTCTGTATTTTCTTTCGTCCTCTTCCTTTCCCTCCTTTCTCTCTACTATACTTAATCTTTCCCCTAGCTCTTCCAATCTCTTCATTTCCTCTCTTTCTCTCTCCCATTTCTCCTCTCTTTTCCTTAGTTCATCCACTACCCTCTCCATCTCCCCTCTTATTTCCTCCGTCTGGCTTTTTACTTCCCTAAACCCGTCCCTTATTTCTCCCCTTATTGCTGCCAGTATCCTTTCCATTTCCCCTTCACTCCCCTTTAATACATTCTTCCCCTGTTCTTCTCTGTCTTTTTTCATAGGTGATCTTTTCGTTATTTTACTTTCCCCAAACCCATCTTCTTTTCCTTCCCTTTCTTTTCCGCCTTCTTCGTCATTCCCTTCCCTCCTTCTTTTCCACATGTCCGCTATATTGCCATCACTTCCCATGCTTCTAGCCCTTTTTCTACCTATATTTTCCTGCTTTGTCACCTTTTTCACCGCTTCTAGCCATTTCTTCTCGCCTTTCTTCATTCAATCGCACCGGAAACGGAAGCCTTTGTTATTTATAATTTAAACAATTTTTAAATAAATAAATTTTTATAATTTGTTTCTATATTCATTATTTGAATCATTATTTCAATAATTTATTGTTAAAATAAGTGTTTAAATAAATAAATTTTTACAATTTGTTTCTATACTCATTATTCGAATTATTATTTCAATAATTTATCGTTAAAATAATTGTTCAAATATATAAATTTTTATAATCCATCGAAATGTGTTTTTATATTCATTATGTAAATACGTGTACATTGTTTAAACAATTATTCAAATGAATAATTTTTGGAATACTTATATTTCACACAAGCGTTGCCGGTCCGTCGCTGCAATTTTTGAAAATATCTCGGTAACTAAAGACATATTTATACACAATACTTATTCAAAATGTTGATTTCTGCAACGTACTAAAAAATCGTTGAAATCGATGAGATGGTGGGGATATCTATAATTACCGAAGAAACGAAATTGATATGCAGGAATATTGGAAAAGAAAATTTAAAACTATTGTAATGTGTGTATGTGTTTCATTTTTTCATTTATATTAACAATAAATTATTAAAATAATAATTTATATGATGAATATAGAAACAAATTATGAAAATTTATTTATTAAAACAATTGTTTTAACAATAAATTATTATTGAAATAATAATTCAAATAGTGAATATAGAACCAAATTATGAAAATTTATTTATTTAAACAATTATTTTAACAATAAATTATCGAAATAATAATTCAAATAATGAATATAGAAACAAATTATGAAAATTTATTTATTTAAAAATTGGTTAAATTATAAATAACACAATACAGAATAGAATACAGAATGACAGAACCGAAATCGGAACCGAAACCCAAAACCGGAATCCAGAACCGAAAAATAACAGTTACAGAACCGAAATAATATCGGTTCTGCAGAACCGTAACCGTAACCGATATAAGCCAGAACCGATATCATAACAGTTTTCAATCCCTGGTTTATTTACGCGTCACCAATGCTGCCGTCTTCAAATTGTATGCTTACGTCTATCTATACTATGTAATCGTATCTTTTTCTTTGTATTGTCCTCTTTCACGTCAATATCGCTCTCTATTTCGCAATAAACGCGTCGCTCTTCTAACAGCCGTTTTATTTCGTACGCTATTTCCGCTAATTTATTCTGTATCTCTTTCCTTTTGCGCTACTCGTTTCCAGAATTAAATCTAATTTAAAGTCGCTTCAACTACCAGGGTTATTAGCAACTATATCAATCGTCAGTGGAGAAACTGGTTTAGCCATTTAGACCGTGTTTTTTTCTCTCTTCGTTGTAATGTGGACAATCTGTGATTATATGGTTTATCAATAATCTTGTATTGCAAAAATCACGTATGGGAGGAGAATTGTTCTCAAGTAGGTGTACATGTGTTAACTTTGTATGTCCTGATCTAATTCTGGCAATTATAATTTGCTCGGTGCGTTTGAAGTCTGGGTTGATATTCAAATCGTAAAAATGTAGAGCGTACTGGTGTTAAAGGTTTTCCATACTGTGTTCCAGTTTTCCTTGAGTAATTGTTGGATGTGTTTGTTTACATCAGATGGTGTGTTACATATAGGTTGATTTTCCGGTTTGTCTGTACTTGCAATTTTTGCAACGAGGTCAGCTATTTTATTTACGTAGATATTTTTGTGAGACTGGATCCATGCTATCACAATTTCTTTTCTAGATCTTGATAGGTTGTGGTATAACTCTTGAATGTATGTGTTCATTTCGGAGCTGGTATTTGTGTCTTGTGCTTTATTAATTGTAACAAGAGAGTCGGAGAGGATTAAGAATTTAGTTTCGTTAGAGTTGCGAATGTGTTGGAGTGCAAATATAAGCGAAAAGGTTTCAGCGGTTTTACTACTGTTGATAGGGTTAAGGGTATATCTAATCTGTTTGCTATTGGTAATAACACTAGCTCCTGTTTCATGTTGATTATTTGAACCATCAATGAAGATCTGAGAGAAACGATCATATTTTTGCGTTAATTTTTGAAAAAGACTTTTCCGTGCTTCCGGAGATAATTCTTTTTTATTGCTGGATGTGAGTGATGTATCGATATTTGGTTTAATTAGTGTCCATGGAGGTACATTATGGGTTCTATTTTTTCCATCTTTGGTATCTTGTATTTTATTTCTTTACTATATTTATTTATTCTTTGGTAGAAGGTGTTAATATCGTCTTTTTGTGCATATGAGCTGTGGAATTTAGGGTGTACATCGGTAGAAATAAAAGGATTTGTTGAACTAAGAGCTTTCGTTGCGTATTTTAGGGATAAACATTTTCTTCTATTTGCCAAAGATGGTTCTCTGGCTTCTATTAAAATACTGCCAATTGAGGTGATATGGAAAGCTCCAATTGCCATTTTTAGGCTAGTGTTGTGGATTGGGTCAAGTTAATGTAAATGTTGTTCATGTAGAGGCGTCGAAATATCAATACATGCGCGCCTTTTTAAATTGAAGTTTTTTTAATTCCTTTGTAATCGATGGTCTGTAATGACTTGAATGCAGATTTTTATGCAAAAGAGAAACTGTCTGCATTGATTTCTAGACACACGAGTCAAAGAAAAAATGTTTTCCTCTCTTACTTATCCTATTAAGCTGAAACTAATACACTGATGTCCTTAAATGTTTTTAATATGACCACTGATTTAAACTGTGCGTACCCATTTCTATCATAAATGCTAAAATCCGCAGTCTAGTAATGTAATTGTAATGTAATAATTACGATTTATAAATATTTTCCATGAATATTTCTCTTTAAATTGACCTGCAAAACTCTAAAGTTCTAACAATATCTTCCTCTAATGTTTTGTATTAAATTGAAACTGTTTTTTTTTAATTACGTTAATTTATAGTCGCATCAAGAACAAGTCATTGGCGACTGTAAGATATTGTAACAAATACGTTATATTATATATTATATTATACTATGCTATATTATTCATTAAATATTTGATTCTGTTTCTTGTTGAACACTCGAATTTTGGAAATATGGGAAAGTATTCACTTGTCTCTCTCATGAATGACATTTTTTAATTTATTGTAGTAAAACCCACAAGTCTTCCAGTTTTGTAGTGATTAATGTGAGATATCAATTTTTGATTCACTGATTCACTCATTCTTTGTTTCGTGAATCGGGGTGTTATCTGATTGGAAAATATGATCGTAAGCAGTTAGCCATTTTCTCCACAAATTCTCCCAAATTTTCGTTTACGAGGTCAGTTTGAATCTATCACGATTAATTAATTCACCGTGTTCGTAATACTAAATTATAATTAATTCAACTATACCAAAAAGCACACCCGTACTGTAATGGAATCGTGCTTTATAGTGTACAAAAAGAATTTTTGTAAGAACATTTCGTTGGGTTTCCTCCAAATGCTTCATCTTCTTTCTTTCCTCAAACAATTCTTTATTCTCGTCAGTTCAAGCATCTCTTTTCCAAAACATAAGTGACATTTTAATGTCTTCTTAGCAACAATTGAAGAACTTCGTACATTTATGTCGCTTATAAATAATTTTTTAACAATTAATTTCGTTTTACGACATTCACAACATTATCAGTAATTATATCTGCGTCAGCATTACTTTTGTAAATTTTTGCAGCTCCTGGAATATTTTTAGAGCACTTTTACACGAAAAATGATATATGTTTAAACAAAAACGTACGTGTGAATTCGTCAATGAATTATTCTGAAATACAACGTAATAAAATTATACCTGCATAGTTTTATTTATTTAGAAAAGAATCATTGTATCTATCTACTACTATAAGAAACAATAGAATTTTTAAATTCAATTTCAATGTTTCAATTGCACTGCTGTATTTTAGATAAGTTCAGTGTAGTAGAAAGTTCTACGATTGCGAAATCTAATGAAGTTGCCTAACCTGGATCAAATAGAAGTTAAATCATTCAGTTTTCAGCAAAATGTTCCTGCCATAAAGCACATACAACCAATATTAGGAGAATCAAACTTCTTTACTTCCGCAGCGTATTGAATAACGTTCCGCTAGGGAAATACTTAATGTGTTAACATACCGCTTTATAGTGCAGCAGTAAAAGTGAAATATTTAATTATACGAAAGTTCCAGAAAATATTCAATATTCTCTAATATATTCTACTATTTTAACCTTCCGTCACTGGCGCGTGGACTCACACTCCGCAGCGTATTTTGTTTTTAATTTACAGAGTGTGGGGGAACTTTACCGCCCTTTCCGTCTAGGTATTCTTCGAGGAAGGTATACAAATTATCTGTACCAAATTAGCAGTGCGTACGTGCGTTTTTATGGCTGCTACAATAGATTGCGGAGTGTGAGTCCGCAGCCAGTAACAATTAGTTTTCTCGTCGCCAGCTCCAAATTCAGTCTGGGTTTATGCTACGGTCGAGTTAGGTGATGTGTTTTTTTAGATGGTCTCATAGTGCCTTCTTATCGAATTTATTGCATTACGACCCAAGTCCGTCTGAAAAATGTCAGCGGATTTTAGTGAGGAAATTTCTACATTTGCTTGCTTCCGAATTAGTAGAAAATCATCTCCGTGCTCGAGAAATCGGAACTAATTTACCTAAAACGATAACAATAAGGATAAAAGAAATACTTGGAATAGAAAATGCCTAGCCTGTAGTCAATTCCGTAAATTCACGAGGACGCTGCAGTCACTACGATAGGAAAAAAAACAGATTAACGCGGTTTTCATGTAAAACATTGGCATATTTATGTGCCTAGAACACATAACATGTGTATGCACTGAGTGCTATTCTCTCTAACTTTTCTTTTATAAAATTTTTCTTCTAAAATGCGGCTTTTGTTTGAACGTAGGATTATAATCTAAACTAATGTTCTGTCCCGTATTTTTCTTTATTATTATTCTTTATTATATCTTTATTATTTCATTTAAACAATCAATAAAATATTGTGCTTTCCTATTTGTATGAAAAATGGTATGCGGAGCCACAGTCCGCAGGCAGTGACGATACACAAAAATGGTGCGCCGGTGACGGAAGGTTAATAGTTCCTTGCATCGACCTTAACATTTCGTCAAACTAAAAAACTATTTTTTAACCCATTGCCACAGAATGTTAACTTAGACTCGTGACGAGTATTTTAAAGAGAAACTACTAAACTGTCAACACTATCCAGATATCTTGAATCAAAATAAAATAATTTGCACCCTGCATTTATGTATATGGTCCTACGCTGTCCTTACGACATCCCGCGTCTAAGGGTACGCTTACAGTGGATCCGACTTCGTCCGACGTCCGACGTCCGACTTCAGCATACACTCACGAGCGTTTCATGCGCCTCGGGAGGCATGTGTCGTTGTCCGTATGGCCGATTTCGCCGGAAAACGTGCTCACAGTGGACCCGACGTCAGACAAATCGGTCGAAGTCCGCGGTAGCCGAACCTTTTCAAGTGCCTCGAGAAGGGTTTCATTGGACAAACCCCATGGGGCTCCGACGTCGGACGACGGCCGGAGGAAAATCAAATCATTTTGTTTTTCGTCAAACGCGTCGACCGCGTAAATGTTTTTATAGTAGAAATTATGATATATTGTGATTTTCAATGTAAAATAAAATATAAGCATGGAAATATAAATTAATGGAGAAGGACTAAGCAAGATAACATTATTTCGGATATTGTTTTAATTTTCTTGGTTTAAAAAATCTTAAGCATAATAAATATGGATCTGAAGAAATCGTTTCTTACGCGCTTTTAGGAAAGTTGCAGAAAGTCGCAAACTTTTTGGGTTATAACTTTCATATTTACGTACAGTTCTAAACCAAAAAAAAATCGGTGGTACTCTTTTTTTTTATTTAATTTAAAGAAAAGTACTCACCGCACTGAATATCAACTATCTACACTCTATGATGCTCTGTCGAACTGAGAAAAAGATCAGTGACGTTCGAGGGCCTTGATCGTCGAGGAGTGTAATTATGCGGATCGGGTATATCGACGTGAGACCACTACTAATCCAATAACAAAACATCTTTATTTTTCATTAATTTTTTAATGAAAATGATACCAAATATGATATAATTCCGATGATATTTAATTGTATAATGAATGATGAACGTTTCGAACGCAAAGAAGGACAGCATATGGAAAAGAAAGAGACGCGAAATTCCCACATTGGCCGACGCTAGAAGGGTCTCACAGACGGGCCTACCCACACATTCGAAATGTCTGACAGAGGCGTCAGACGCCGGCAAAATCGACCGATGTCGGATCCACTGTAAGCGTACCCTACGTAAGGCACGGGTCCGCTAGGTAACCTTACTGACGAATCCTCTAGCGGCCTTAGGACGAAACGCTCTCCCCTTCCTTTCCATCTTTTCGTAATTCAAAAACAGCCGCTATAGTAGTGTTGATCTTCGTACGTTTGTACGTAACCACCACGTACCACCTTCGTACGTTTATCTGAGGAACTGTTTGTCCGAGTGAGCTAAATTTTACTTTGTTTTATTCATAAAGGATTAGGCTATTATAAAATAATTTTTTCAACTTCGATAATAATTAACTTTTTAATGCCGAAAAATGCAAACAAATTTTTTTTGTATTTTTTTGGTGTGGAGCATGTTTTTTAAATTTTGGAGAATTCAAAAGATGGAGAATTAAAAATTGGCGTCACAATGAGCTGGAAAAGGGAGCGGTGTACCCTCGTTTCTTCTAGTAGAGTTTTGCGTTTCAAAGCAGTACTAGCATACCTCGTATACGACTAAATGACCCTATTTGTACCTGGAGATCTATATGATGACTCCACCCCCACCCGCACTCCCCACCCATAATTTCATAAGGACTACAACATATTTCATTTAGAACAAAATCACCGATGGCAACGTTGAGAAGTGATCGATTTGCTTGAGGTGCCGGCTATCACGAGTGATTTCCGCGAGGAACCAGACATGTCACATTAGTCACGCGAGATCGAAATATTACGAGCAGAAAGAAATTTAGCGGCGCGTGAAGCAGAATTACTACGACGAGAACTCGATTTGCTTAGGACGACACAGCAATTGCGAGAAGATCGTTCTGATCGTCCTGTCCGAACCAGAGTGAAGAAATGGCAGGAACTTAGTGTTCTGGCTGCCGAAGTTGACGGTAAAAATTTAGATTACGACAAATGGGAGAGACAAGTGAAGAAACTGCTTTCCTTCTACGAGCACGACGAACGCGAGAAGAAGGCATTGCTCTGTAACAGACTCGCCGACAAAGTGTTGAAATGGTATCATTCTAGGGTTGATTGTGTCGAATTAAACTCTTTTACTTCTAGTGTTAGAATTTATTGTAGAAAAGTTGCCACTTTTTTTTACACGTCTGCAAATCCAACATTTTTCAAGTTTCGAAAAATCCTTCGAGATTCCTTCATAGGCTACTAAAGACTACAACATATTCAAAATTGAACTATCCGACATAGGACTCGAAAAATTTTCTTCTCTTGCTTGTCGCGTATCTAACAGCTGTTCGTGCCGCGCGCCTCCGTAATATCGCGGTGCAGCGTTCGCTTTAAATAATTCTAATTCCGTCAATTTTAAAGCGCCTGCCTTTTAAAAAATAGGTCCGTAAAGAGGAGACTTGAAGCTGTCATCACGTTTTTTTCGAATTTTTAAAACAGTCCCGGCTATAGGAAAATTGGATTTGTTTAAAACATTTGCAAAATAAATGGTGAAAAACCCATTTTTTCCAAATCGAAATATTTTCAATAGATACTTTTACGTGTTCACTACAAGCTCCTCAAAACTCATTTTCCTCGGTACGTTAGTTCTAGTGTTATAATTTAATGAAAAAAAATTCTTTACACGTTTGTAAAACCAACATTTTTTAAGATTTCGAAAAATCCTTCGAGATTCGTTCATAGGCTACTAAAGACTACAACATATTCAAATTTGAACTATCTGACATAGGACTCGAAAAATTTTCTTCTCTTGTTTGTTCCTTGCTTTCGACCGCGGTGTATCACCATCGCTCGACTTCTGTCGCGCGCGGCCGTCTCTGCCAACACGCCTCTAGGTCGCGCTCTGATTGGTCCGTGTTTTTCGTTAATAACTCCTTAACAAAGCCGAAACGGCCATTTTTGCAAAGGAAAATGTCGCTTCAAATGGCCTCAGGAACCTCCCCTTTAAAGGAACTCAGACATTTTTGGGACACCCTGTATATATATATATATATATATATATATATATACATGTATTAAAATGTAATATATACATACGTAAATAGAATATATAATATATAAATATATAATATTTATGTATCTATGTATAATATAATATAACTTACTCTTCTTCATCATCTTGGGAATAAGGAAGGGAAGGGTACTAAAATAACTTTAAACGAAATATATAATAACAAACCCACTACTTTCGCCCCAATAGTACCCCACATACTTCGCATGCGCGTGAAAAGCACCAACATTCCCATCACTGCCCAAGCATGGTATATAGTGTAACAGAGGGCTGGGCACGGATGGGGCTCCTCCAACGCTTGCTTTCACCACCAACCTTCCTTCATGCAGCGCGCACGTTAGTTGCGTATGCTGATGTCTCGCGAATTCGTTGCCCCATTGTACCGCGCTTGCTGGAAGGGGACAGAGGGCGCTACTGTGTGGACGATTTTGTCTTAATTGAGGCAAAATTGCCCATCCCTGGTGTAACATATACATACGTGCACAGTATAGCCAATGCTGTGTCATACTAACTTTTCCGTGCAAGAGTGCATAATGCTCTATGAACCTTACACAACTTTATGCAAACTTCAATAAACAAAGAGTTAGGATAACTTACAATTGTAGAATCTTGTGAAACAGGTATGTAATATAATCTAATACTAATTTTAATTTTTATCTCAATGTCTTCGTTTTCTTATTTCCCTAATATTGAGGATTTCTTGAATTGCTAGATTTTTTCAAGTGGTTTTCAAATAAAGATTGTGATTCATCAAATTCTGGTTCTATTTAGTAGGCTGCAAAAACAGTTGTACGTGCCTTATTATTAATTTCTATTATTCAATTCAGTAATATATTGCTTTCTGTTAAAAAATGTACAAAATATGGGGAAAATATTAAAAAGTGTTTTTAAAATACTTAAATAAATCAAAAAGTATATTATGTGTGAAAACATTCTAGGACCATTAAATATTCTAAATAATTTTGGCCAGCCAAATCAATGAAAAGGACCATTAACTTAGTTTAATTCAAAGCGCATTCTGCCGCAGACACGTCATCCAAAACATCTGAGTCACTAGGACCAAGCAACCCTTAGACCTTTTCTCTTCCACTTCATCCTTCCTATTGCACATCTTTTCCCACTCCCTTCCACATTTTCCTATCCAAAACATATTATATATAACAGTCCACCGAAACAGACGAGAGCTTTTTCCTTGGGCACTTAACATCAGTAGATTCTCAGATTCTCTGTTCTCCAAAACACACGTTCTTTTCGTAGTCTACTGTCATATTCCACAAACGTATAGTATATTGTCAAAGTGTTTCTAATTAAGCTTCGTTGTATCTAATAATAATATTTAAATATCTAAATATAATAAAATAATATTTAACGGAATACAACACACCGAAGCATTTCTATTGATGCTTCTCACAATTTCTATGTTTAACACTAGATTTACCAGACCAGTCAAAATGACTGGTTTTTGCAATTTCAATTCAAAATTCCTACTGCATGTAACATTTTCTTTCCATAACATTTCTTTGTAGCCATAACTAAAGAATCAGTTTTATGAACTTTATATTATTTTATATGTATTCGTAACAAATATATTTTTTGTTATTAACACTTATACCAGTACCAGTCAAAATGACTGGTGCATGTTTCTATGTGATGAAATGACATTGGAGCAGCTACAACAATTGATAAGTACTGCAACGTTTTTTCGGGACAGAATATATTATTCCGGAAAAATCATGATTCTGATGCAGTACGCTAGCGGCCCTTGGAATTGTATATTTACTCAGGGTTTTTTGCCGCACATAAGGTTCTCCTTGAGTCCCGGACACTTGGCTATCTGTAAGTGCGAACTCGATACTCGGGGTTTCTGAGTTGTGGCTCGTAAATTTCTAGCACTGGCCCTATCAATATTATTCAACTTTTTTTGTCATTTTTTAAAAGTAAATAAAGACTGGAAACACCACTAAGCACTTTTTCAAAAGACCAGTCATTCTGACTGGTCTTGGTAGAAGTAGATATACTTAAATAGCCGGCAAATCTAGTGTTAATTCTCCAGATATAGATATTTACAGGCTGACCTGACGTTGTACTATCCGTCCGCCGTATGATAGCTAGGCGAAGTGTTTACGTTCTTGCTGTATCCTGACTCCCTACCTTCGCACGCATTGTTGCGATTGTTCGAAGACAACGACGAAGAACGACAGCGGTCATGTCGAAACCAAGTGAAATGGAGCGATGACTTCACAGTTCTGTGAAATCATGCTATTTCACTCGATATCGATATAAGCCGATTTTATCCATCGTCATTGACTTCGGCCAATAGCGACAGTGCGTGATATTGCAAGGCGAGTTTGGATAGACAGAGAGACCACATTCTTTACCTATCCATCATCTGACGGATGAACAGTATTTACTTGCTTTCTGGAATATTGCTACCGCCTAAATGTATAGCATACTTGTGTGATTTCAATCTAAACATACATCACTAAAGGATTGCGCAATACGTTTTGGAACACTATGTTTCGGTTCGGTGCTTCAGCAGTGGTTCTACTTCTTGCGAAATAAACCAATATTCCTCTATTCCGCCTCAGCTGTCAAGAAAACCAAAATGCTAAGCGCGATGCCAGCTAGCGCCATCTGCGTCGATCCAGGGAATCTCTGGCATTAACTATTCCTGTTATCCATTCATAACAATGACACTTGAAGCACTGTTCTACCAACGTATTATATCGCCTGCTAGTTGGGATTGTTGAAATTGAATCGTTTGGAGCTAAAGCGTATCAGTACAGGTTTGTTTCAGAAGCTTCTATAGTTAGCCCTTTACAAGGTTACTATATTTATTCAAGCAAGAATTCAAGCATGAGAAGTACGAGAATCCAACGAGCTGAAACAAAATTGCTACTGCGTACGACTTTGATGAGATCCGTAAAGGTTTAGATCTGTACGGCTGATCAGATAAAATGGCACAATCTATTCTCTCCGAAATCACAGCCATATACAGGGTGTCCCAAAAATGTCTGATTTCCTTTAAAGGGGAGGTTCCTGAGGCCATTTGAAGCGACATTTTCCTTTGCAAAAATGGCCGTTTCTGCTTTGTTAAGGAGTTATTAACGAAAAACACGGACCAATCAGAGCGCGACCTAGAGGCGTATTGGCAGAGACGGCCGCGCGCGACAGAAGTCGAGCGATGGTGATACACCGCGGTCGAAAGCAAGGAACAAACAAGAGAAGAAAATTTTAAAGCGCTTGCCTTTTAAAAAATAGGTCCGTAAACAGGAGACTTGAAGCTGTCATCATGTTTTTTTTCGAATTTTTAAAACAGTCCCGGCTATAGGAAAATTGGATTTGTTTAAAACATTTTCAAAATAAATGGTGAAAAAACCATTTCTTCCGATTCGAAATATTTTCAATAGATACTCTTACGTGTTCACTACAAGCTCCTCAAAACTCATTTTCCTCGGTACGTTAATTCTAGTGTTATAATTTAATGGAAAAAAATTCTTTACACGTCTGTAAAACCAACATTTTTTAAGATTTCGAAAAATCCTTCGAGATTCGTTCATAGGCTACTAAAGACTACAACATATTCAAATTTGAACTATCCGACATAGGACTCGAAAAATTTTCTTCTCTTGTTTGTTCCGTGCTTTCGACCGTGGTGTATCACCATCGCTCGACTTCTGTCGCGCGCGGCCGTCTCTGCCAATACGCCTCTAGGTCGCGCTCTGATTGGTCCGTGTTTTTCGTTAATAACTCCTTAACAAAGCAGAAACGGCCATTTTTGCAACGGAAAATGTCGCTTCAAATGGCCTCAGGAACCTCCCCTTTAAAGGAAATCAGACATTTTTGGGACACCCTGTACAGGATGTTCTTTTCATCTTGCATTGGCATTGTCACATATACGCGACGTTCACAATTACGCAATTTTCTTAAAGTTAATCAAATTAATTGCATTCCTTGTCAAAGTCGTAGAACGCACCACGATATTTACAGACTTCTGGACTCACTCATACATTCCTCAGGGTGAAAATTCATCCATTTACCATTTTTCAATATAATGCATGACAGTGAAAATATTAAAAATCTAGATTTCTCAGATTTTTGGAAATCAAATTTGAGATTACAAAATACTTGTTATTCTTAATCTGCACGTATTTCTTTGCCGTATATACTTATTATTATACTACAGAGTTTTATGCAAAATAACAATTTTTGTAGTCAATTGTAAGAAACGGAGATTAAATAAAAATGTACTTTTTTCTTAATAATTTTAATAACCCTAAAATAGCGTCATAGTGTTTTTAAATTATAATAATGTCTTCACAGGTTTATATTTCACGAAAACTCGTGTTTGCAAGGAATATAATTTTTCGATGAATCTAACATTAAAGATAGGTAAGTTTTATACGAGAATTTTTATATGTATACCGTAACGAGTACCTAGATGAAATTGATGCTTCCAACGTGAAATATTTAACTGGTTCAATTATGGTGCTTTTTCAATTCATTAATTTTATATTCGTTAGCGCTGCTTTCGCTAACTCATTTTGCGAACGTGCTCCACAGTTTTTACCATTTCTAACACCCGTTGCAATTATTTGATTTATTTTAAAATAGAGAGCTTTTATCGCACAACAAGAGTGTTTCTTTTACTAATTGTAAGCTCGCGATGTTGAATGCTTGTTCAAGTTTCTCATTTTACGTGTGCATTTCGCAAATATAAAAGCGTACACAGGGTGAGGAGATATTATTGATTCCGTTTCACAACAGTAGAACTGTTAAAACTTCGTCAACAGCTATTTACCCTTCTTTCAATCACAATGAGACTTCAGATGCTTTCTTCTCTCAATGCTTTTAAATAACTCACAACTTCTTCAATGAAACGTGAAGTAAATACCAAAGGAATTAATAAGTAATTTTTTTGGAATTATAATAATATTCTATCATACTAAGAGTGCACAAAATATTTTTGATACAAAGTTCGAGAGTAGACAACAGAAGTGCATGAAACAACAGTATAGAAAACAACTTCTATGTGTACGAATATAGAAGAACATAGAAGTAATCAATAAAAGATTGGACTAAGCAAGGAGGCATCAACCACAAGTCGAATTTTTTAATATTTAACAGTAATTGCACTTAAACAGTTAATTTTAAAAAGATTCAAATGTTTTGAAATTAGAGTATAAAAGCTATTAGTTGAGCCTTGGTAATTCGAAATTCAAAGGAAGAGCTAAAACCTTGGATTGATCAAGATTATTTAGTAAAAGATTGTTTGACAAACAAAAATGCGACATACAGAAGCTTTATACTAAAGTTAATAATTTTCCAATTATAACGGCTTAAAAGATGAAACAATCCATTTTATCATGGAAATTAATCATAGATCGAATTATTCATATTCGTATACAATATTCATATACATTATTCATGTACAAATATATAAATCTAAATATAAGACAAATGTGATCATATATGTATTAGTTATTATGTATTAACAAAATTTGAACAATGGAAAACAGAGAGGTTAAGTGTGAACATAATGGAAACCTGTAAATTATTATATCTGAGTCTCAAGAATATCTATTGAAATTAATTAAAAGAAAATACATACTTATGGCTTCAATAGTTTTGTTAAATAAACATTTGAAATGTCTACCTTGTTAACATCTTTTCTATTCTAATACAGATTTATAATAAGGTGATTACATTTGTGTTTCTTACATTTTAAATTTTAACATTTCGATGTTTTACATTGATTTAGTTGTGTAAACTGTATTGTGTAAAGAAGAACAAAAATTTGTATATGTTTATAGCTTAAATCGTAATGTTTCGAGAATATATTCACGATTCTATATTTAGTGTATCCATACTGCAAAGAGAGAGTAGTAACTTTGTTTGAATCGTGGTTGATTCACCATGCAAAGACAAGTTAAAAGAAATTGTCAATTTTCCGAGTAGAATAACGTTTGTTTCATGGAATGACTAAACAGCTACAAGAATTAGAATTGTTCCGCTAATTGTTTACTTAAAATGCTGAGATGCTACTTTGAAATGCATTAATTTTCATTCTGTTTGTAGGAAAAGTATTTAATACATATCCAAATAAAACTTTCTGCATCCAAAAGGTCCTTTTGATTTAGCATATACACACTGTGTCCCAGACTTGTGAATATAGTATAACCTCCATTATACAAACACCATATGTATTCTAGTATTTATTATGTATTATAATATTGTTACGTGGGCGGCCGCGTAGCTTAAGCATCGCTACAATAAAAGTATACTCTCGTAATAAACTAAAGCTTCTTTATTTGAGGAAGGAAGTATACTTATCTATGGCACGTCTGTTCTCTCGAGGTTTGTCGAGCGACTCTTCCTTTGTCCCTTTACATCGCCGTCCATGCAACGACGATATAACTAGAGTGCTAATCGTGCCATATTCTAATGTTGTCTATTATAATACTGTAGTGTTCACGTATTTGCTTCTGTTCAAATCCACGATTATTTCGTATGAAATTGGCAAAGTACTTGAAACGTTATATTTATTTATTTATAAAAGTTTTACACCAGATGGTCTATTTAGCGAATACAATATTTTAAATGTATTTTGAGTATTAGTTTAACAAAGTTTAACATAGTTTAACAGATCTTAAGGAACAAGGTATATTGTGAAGTTGCCAAGCCGGAAATGCATTGTATTAACAATTTAAAAAATTGTGATGTAATTAGCACAAAATATTACACTATCACAAAAATACAATAGTGTTGAAAAATCAACCATCATCATCATCATCATCATTATAAACCGGAAACACGCCATTCAGAAATATTTAAAGCAAATTCAAGCAAGAGCTAATAATGTGGTTTTTCTGATTTTGTATTTTATGAATGATGTTATTTATGAATAAAATCAATAAACATTCTACTTCATTTTGTCTAATTGTAAGTATTATATGCAATCCAAGTGCAAAACAATTGTCATACCGTTATGTAAAAATTATTTCATGTGTGTATATTCACTTATGTGGTTTCTGCAATTTTTGTTGCACAATAAAGTACCGAATATCAGAAAATAAATACAAAAAATATATCGTTCTGTTTGAACAAGCAGGGTTGTTCTTTATATTTTTCACCACGCCTCTACGTATAAACAAATTAATGACAACACATCGTAAGCCCCTCAAGCACGAAGTAAATATCATCTGATTCTTTTTTTTTCCTATCGTCAATAGTGTTGACAACTGTTTTAAACGTACCATCATTCATCCTCACATACTTTGACGAAAAGAAATTTCAGAGCGTATCTTTTAACATGGTATGTACGATGTATTAAAAAATAGCAACTAAGAACATATACGAATTATATGTTATACATTTATGATAAAAATGACTAGTCAGAATAAGAAACTATAGACATCACAAGCATTTAAGAATATTGTTACATTCTTCCATATTCATTATAATTATTAAAAGAAGATATATGCTTTTATGCAACTTCTGTCTTTTACAGTTGATTTGCTTGCCTATAGTATCACTTGTCTATCGATTCCTGTATTACGTCCCAGAATATATATTCATATCATATATTCTTATAAGATTTAAAATACTTGAATCTAAGCTTAAGACGTAAACGACTGTAATTTGTTATTTTTACGACTGTTTCGAGCAAACTGTACCTCAACTAACTAACAAATTAGCTGCAGAACGGGATCTTTCAGAGACAATTTGCCACGTCGTACGTTTTAACATACACATACCTTTTTAGCATCCCGGTTCTCGAAATTAAATGGCGATGCCGTGTCACGAACCTCGAGGTGTGAAGTAATTCTTAACAGATCTGCTATTTAGGCGCCTAACCGATGCGGGTCTCCTCATGGTGGATTTTCACCCCGTAAGCAACGCGGGGTGCGGTAACAACTAATTTCTGAGTCGGCTAGGACAACTGAATACACAAAAATCAAATACACAGACGTAATTGTAATCGTAAGATGAATTAAGATAAACACCGCAACTTTCTTGGGTCAATATATACACGCTGTTAGCTACCTTCTAGGTGAGTTTCATTCCAACAAACAGAGGAATGGAAGACAACAGTTGATTTCTAAAGTAACAGTTTGGAATTAGAATCGTGACTTAATTTAATTTAAACACGAATGGCATAGATTATATCGCAGACGTTCGAGGGAACAGACATAACAAAAACGATTTTAGTGTTATCGATATGAAATATGATATAGTGAAATAATTATAAATACAGGAAATATAATATAAATATGAAATATATCAAAATGTTGCAGAAACTAGGGCTGCGAAGTCAGCGATCAAAACTCTCGACTCCGACTCCATTTACGATAGATTGTTACTGAAATACTAAAGATTACTACATATTATTAAGATTATTAAATAAATACAGCATAAAAATACTAACATGTAAGACGTTGCATATCCAGCAAGGGTAGAACGAGCGACGGCTACCCGCACATCGACCACCGCCCCCTCCTTCGTCAACCCCTGGCCCTGGGACTCTTGACTCCGAGGAACAAGGGATGACTCCGGGCAGGCATTCTGTTAAGTACTCCCGCACCCGCCGGAACGTTTAGCCAATCGTATTGTGCTTAGGATAATATCTCGAGCCGTATTTTATAAGTACGCGTCCGTACGAAAATTATATAGTCTTACAAACATTTAAGGTAAATGCAGCAAAGATGTAATGAACATAAAGGTGTTAGTAAAGAAGAATTATTTAGTACATACTGGGTGGAAATTATAAAGAATTACAGACGAATATCTCCAAAAATATTGATTATACGCAAAAATGTTTCAGATGAAAGTTGTTCAGTACTGTAACCGTATGGATTACACGATTACATATAGCGTGATTGGATGCCGCGTCACGGCACAGAGGTACTTATGTATATATATCAGTGTATATATGTATGTACCTGTACGTGTATATTTATATATATATATATATATATATATATATATATATATCCGCGCGTTACGAGTATGTTCCCCACCACGTGTATTAGCAAAGATATCGGTGGTCCTTTCTTAATAAAGGACCGCAGGACTCCCCGCTAATTAGTATGCGCGCGCATACATCCCCACTAGATCTAGATCGAAGGAGGTCGATGCGCGACAGATCGAAGACATTCTACGTCTGAGAACGGTTCGGGTAACAACCCAAAATTTATAAAGGTATACGGCGAAAACCGGTACGCGAACGGGAAATCAAACCGATTTGATAAATTCGCAAACCGACGAATTTATCCTCGTTTCGTACGCGCCTCAAACCGAGGAGTCGCAGATGCAAACCGCACTGTGGCACGGGCGACAACCGTAGATTTATAATTAAAAGTAATAAAGTAAATTTGCAATTCTCAATAACGGACGCGTAGAGCCTATTTTGCATTACCGAGACGTGATAACGCGAATTCATCCACATACGCGTATATACGGATTCTTATTCATAATCTCCTTCCAGTCACGGTATCTTCCAGCCGTTGGAACATTTCCGAGACCCGTTACGGAATTACGCCCTGTGTAATCGGAAAATTGAATTTTGATTTCGATTAGCATCACTGAGGCTCACCTTTCAGGCTCATTCAGGCAACCGAAGTGACGCTCAGCTCACGTACCTGCTGGATCTTTTGGTTGTACCTGTTTGCCCTTGCAAGGCGTGGATTCATACATATGTGAACTCGTGTGATAAATTCTGCCGTAAAGTACCGAGGCACACCTCGTGGACTCATTCAGGCAACCGGAGTGACGCTCAGCTGCTCACGTACCTGCCGGATCTCTTGGTTGTACCTGTTTGCCTTCACGAAGGGGTGGACAAGATACTAAAGGTACCTCCGCCACGCTGGGCGGAAGATCCAAACGGGTCGACTCGAGAGAGTCCGACTTTTTCGCAATAGCGATTAAGAAATTTTGAATTACGAGAATATCAAAATCGAACTTCCCAGACGTAGATTGAAGCGACGGGTATTTTAATACTCGTGCTCGTGCGTTACACGGGTAAGAATACGCGAACAGTACACTCATTGTTGTTTCGAGTCGTAAGTTTGTACAACGTATACAAATTCCGATAGGGTCATTGTGGGACCATCATGAACATATGTTTACCTCGCATTCTTAAGATTGGCATTGTTTCGTTACCGAACGAATGTCCGTATAGTAATGTATGCGAAACATACATGTACGGAACGTGTATTTTGAGGAATTGAGAATATACTTCACTCTTACCAGTGAAATCGTGTCTGGTTTCTTCACACCTTGTTAGACCTTTCACTTTCCAGTGCCTGGAGGCACGAATCCTTCGTTAACATATAAGTAGGGTCGTAACCGCCCTGTTATCAATCAGAATAGACAAGGGAAATACCAATAGGTAGTCGAAGCAGAAAAAGAAGACTAAATACCACGATTACAGTACCGAGGGGGAACTTTTATTTTTCTCGGTGGACACTCCAAGGTGAGGTGAAGGTCAACATTGTTTTTTTAAATGGAATGATATGTTTTTTTATCCACCATCAAATAGTGCGTTTTAAGATGAGTTCAATTACCTATGACTCAACGTCATTCAAGGTCAAACTTGCAGGGAAATGCAGAAAAGGTGTGATGACATTGACAATGTTTCCCATGTTCTAATTATAAAATATTAAAAAACTGCCCACTTTTTTGACAATGCAAAGGAAAAGGAGTATAAATATTGTAAGAGAAATTGAAGCAGGAACACTGTGAGTGGACACAAAAACGGAAAAACGTGATAGCAAGGACTGCTTTAGGTACATTGATTTCAGTTATTTCAAGTTGACCACATTGGCACTGTCATCGTCAACGGCAACGCACTTTCTACAGCACACAGTCGCCTCTTTTATCTTGTTTCTTCTCGGCCACTGTTGCCGCCACGATGATACTTACTTCTCTCCACGGTCTCGAACATTTATCGGCGTTTGACATACAAAGAATGTGAAGGAATGAACGAGGGAGGAAAGACAAACTACAACCTCTTGAAATTTCACTTCTTTAAAACAATAACACCGATTTATTAAGACAAGAACACGTTATAAATAGCCGTTCGAGGGAGATGTTAACTCGTCGGTGTTCGCAAGACGAAGGACCCTCTCGTCGCTTTCGGAGGGCTATTTATTTCGTCCTTGCAAAGGACAGAGTATCCGGAGAAGAAAAAGGACGGGAGATCGTTAACGCCAAACGCGTTGAAACGCGAGAAAATACTTGATGGAAAATTTCCTGGTCGTGCAACTGAATGCAGAACGGTGTCGGCTTAGGTACGCCTGGCTGCCAGATGTGTCGAAGGACTCGTCATCAAAAGGCTCGCTCATGCCTAGGTGAAAGAAACTAAAAATTTCTTACGGCTGTCAGAGTTTCCGAAAACTTGGTACGGCCGAGCCGCCACAAATGAAAAGGGTATTCTCCGAAATCGATGAAGCGATTTTTTCATTAATTAATGTTAGATTTAGTTTTTCAGGATATTTACCAAGGATTAGAGTCAGTCTTATTTAAATAAACACAGACTTGTTAAATGATATTGCACAGCTTTATTTTATAACGCACGTGTCGTGATTCAAGACAGAGTACAGCAGAATTATGTATTATATAAAAGAATAGAATGACGGCGCGAAGATCGTTGAGTGGACGCGGTGAATCTAAAAATATAGAATTTATTTCTAATAATTAAGGATACGAACATCACTGCAATAGCAGTACTTCTACATTTACAAAACAAACTACTAATACAAAAGGAAAAACAGTGAAGTTACATATATACTTGTACTTTGATACAAATCTAATATTTTTAATATATAAATAGTTGTATTACAACATTGTTTTGCGTTCGTTCATTACTGTGCGGTCGTTTTACGTTACTGCGAGATCGACCGCTTGACGAAATACAAAGGTTCCGGAGTCTCACCGCTCAGAATTTCGTGGTGTTATGGACAAGATTGGTGCGTGTAGTTTTTCGGTCGGTTTATATACACTTTTGGTGGGCCAGCTTCCAGGATTCCAGAGTCAGAATTTGTGTCGAAATAAGTTATAGGTGAAGAAGATCCCCATGATCGGGTCTGATCGGGTCAGATCGGGCCTGATCGGGTCTTTCATCAACACCAAATAATAAACGACTTGGTGTTTCACCTCTTCCTTTATTGGCGGTATTGTTTTATACATGTTCTACCTAATTAAGTATTTTATACCAATGCCTTCCTTCATTATTGTCAACTATTTTATTTACCATTGGAGCTAATACTAAAATAATTCGTTCAACTTGGTCATTAGCTTGCGGTGATCCTGTAGCAATTTATATATGCTTTACATCTTCTTGTCTAAAAAAATCATAAAACTCTTGTGATGAAAAACATGAACCATGATCTGATACGATTATATAAGATTTACTATAATTTAAAAAATAATCACGCAAACAAAGTATAACTTCTTTACTCGGCGTAGTTTTGGTGGCATATAAACGAATATATTTTGTCAACGCATCCACAATCACGAAAATATACTTCTTCAGCAAACACTTTCTATTAACTAGACTGTTATCGTACAAAGTAATATTTATTAAGATTGTACTGAGAGGTCTTATTTGGCCAATGGTTCGAACCGGACTGAAGTAAACAGACCTCTCGCTCTTATTCCTACTTATTGCACGCCTCATTACTACCTGTGGAAATGCGGAGAAGGGCGAACTGGTGAAGACGGTATTATCATTACCCGTATTGGAATTTTCCCGATGCCTTCTTACCGTTCTCCGAATCTCGTGACTCTTCCTGTAGCTTGACGGCCCCGGGTCAACCCTTCAGTCTCCCCGTGCACGTTAGTAACCTTCATAACCCGGGAGATGGTCCGCCTTGCGAGGTTTGGCGGCCTAAGGCCGATGCGATGCATCTTCTTTTACACGCTATGGCTTGAAATACGACCTTATGTTTTTGCAAAGGTGCATGTTTCTGGTCGACGAGATTCGAGCGTTTTCCATTATGGTCAACGATGTTTTGTATTCTACGACTCCCCGCTCCACCTCCCCCGCGTTCCTCCTCGCCATCCACACAATTAACATGAATTTCACACCTACAATACATACCGCCGTAACATCAACAGATACAGTACAAACATAACTTTCACAAATCTTATCAGTTACGAATTTGTTTCCTTTTCGCAGCAACATACACAAACTCAGTCACTATAGGTTACAACTATATTCGTTCCGCAACATGGACCAAAGTGATCAATGTGTAAAGTGAAACAAGGAACGTCTGCTTTTGGAATATCATGCAATTCGCCTTCTACTTTGCCTGAGGACGGTGAATAATGTAAATCTACTTCTTTTCTTATGTCTGGAAACCAATAACTTTTCATTGTATTTGTCGTGTTTTCAGTAACTAAATAACCCATTTGATCGTGATATTTAAATAAAATATATGACCCATTTGATCGTGATATTTAAATAAAATACCTTTTTCCATTTATTCTGATACATAAAATAACAATTCACCACCCGTTTTCCGATAAATTAAACCGTTGCGCATTTCAAACAACTGATGTCCTTAAATCTTTTATATTTTTATCTAGAGAATGACATATTGATAAATTACATTCAAATGAGTTGTCCGCAATTACTAGAATTCCACCGAATCGACTAAGAGCATCAACATGTTTCATTCGTTCACTAGGTCTATGCTCTATCGAATAGTCATAACTTTGTAATTCAAGCGCTCATCGCGCAATGCGAGGTATAATATCTTTCTTCCGAAGAGTTAACTTTAACGCATTATAATCAGTTCCAATTTTAAAAGAAATTCCATGTAAATATATTCTAAAACGCTTAAGTGCGTATTCTACAACTAACGTTTCCAACTCGAATGATATTTACTCTCTACTACCGTGGTACGTTTGGGAAAATAAAATATTGGATGTAATTTAAGATCAGCTTTTCACTGTAATAAAACAGCACGAAATCCTAAAGCACTAGCATCACAGTGCAATTCTGTTGTATCGCGGGGATCGTATATTGCCAATATGGGTGCAGATGTTGATTTAAATGTTAATTGTTCAATCGCATACAATTCTATCTCGGTAAACCGAAATTCCGCATTTTTTAAAAGTAAATCATATAGTGGTTTTGCTATTATTGAAAATCCTTCAATGAACTTTCTAACATAAAACATGAACCAAGAAAACTGTATACATTTCGCAAACTTTGATGTGCTGGAAATTGCACCACAGCCTCAATACCAGATTGCGTAGGACTAATACCGTTTGACGTAATTAAATATCCTAAATGCTCAATATTCGTTAACAAAAATTTGCATTTATCAATTCTTAAACAAAGTTTGTTCCTTACAATCAATTCAAATACTCGCTTTAACACTTTAAAATGATGCTCCAATGAGTCTGTAGCTATTAAAAAATCATATATATATATACGCTACGACGTCATCTGTACGTATTAATTCTTCCAAAATTTCACTCACATATCGCTGAAATCTTGTCGGAACTGGTTTCAGTCCAAACGGCATCTTCAAATATTCAAATTGTCTGAATGGAGTTATAAACGAAGTATATTTACTGATTCTGCTGACATACCTATACAGGGTGTCCCAAAAATGTCACGGTTCCTTCAATGGGGAGGTTCCTGAGGCCACTTGAAACGACATTGTCCTTTGCAAAAATGGCCGTTTCGGCTTTGTTAAGGAGATATTAACGAAAAAAATTGACCAATCAAGGCGCGACCTAGAGGCGTATTGACAGAGACGACCGCGCGCGACAGCAGTCGAGCGATGGTGATACACCGCGGACGAAAGCAAAGAACAAACAAGAGAAGAAAATTTTTCGAGTCCTATGTCGGATAGTTTAAATTTGAATATGTTGTAGTCTTTAGTAACCTATGAACGAATCTCGAAGGATTTTTCTAAATCTTAAAAAAATGTTGGTTTTACAGACGTGCAAAGAAAAGTGTCAACTTTTTTTCATTAAATTATAACACTAGAACTAACGTACCGAGGAAAATGAGTTTTTAGGGGCTTATAGGGAACACATAAGAGTATCTATTGAAAATATTTCGACTTGGAAAAAATGGTTTTATCACCATTTATTTCGCAAATGTTTTAAACAAATGCAATTTTCTTATAGCCGGGACTTTTTTAAAAATTCCAAAATAAATGGGGTGACAGTTCCAAGTCTCCCCTTTACGGAATTATTTTTGAAAAGGCAGACACTTTAAAATTGACGGAATTAAAATTATTTAAAGCGAACGCTGCACCGCGATATTACTCTCGCGAACGGCCTCGAAGGTGAGCGGCACGAACAGCTGTTAGATACGCGACCACCGCACACTCTAACACCGTCAATACTGAGAAAGCATTGCTTACCTTGGTTCTCATGTAGAGCCCCAGCGAGGTGAAAATGATTCCTGTATTCACAAATTATTCGGTGTACAACATTGAACCTGCCTACTCGTAAAATTCACAAGAGCATTTTAATTATTCGCTCTATGAAATTATCGAGCAGAAGGCGCCAATGTCCATTCACTGCACAATCCGGCCCACATTATTAATTTATTCACGATCACAGTAAAATTATTCACACATATCCATTGGGTCCACAAACGTTGAATGAAATCCACACAAGTGATTCACAGAAATCCACATATCACGCACAACTAGATCGTGGACTAGAGCGTGGACGTCCGTCTATGCTCGCGATCGTAGGAACACTAGTTCAGAACAGCTGACCAGGTTAACGGCCTTTCAACAGCACACTGCCGATTTTCATTTCAGCAACTGTTCGATGGAACCGTGTTTTCAAATGGAAGGAAAGAGTAAATGACCACCCCCAAACCGGGAGTCACTCGTAAGTACGCTTGTACCCCCGAGCGGGGAATCCGTGTGTCCCAATGTTACGTGCCCCGTGTTACGTACAGAGAATTATCTCTGCTTTATTTCAACCAGAGTTTTGTAACCGCTTTCCTGAGAGCGGAAAATGCCCTATCCACCCTTTGCTTACAGAAACGATGGCTATGCTCCAGCTGGATGCAGCCGGCACAAAGCATGATTCAGTACAGGGACAGTTGCACAAGATTCCCTAATATGGAAATCTTGAGAGCATCCCCACTTAGATTTTACAGTATATAAACCCTCGAATTTTAACCCTCGTGGGTAGTGCTTAAAGTACAAACGGGCTATACACGTCGTTACGCTGAATCTCGTTTTGGAGTTGGTTGTATTTAGTGAGATCGGGCCTGGTCACCCTTTCGAATCAAGTAACCTTATAGATTCCGTGAGTATGGTATTAATCTATCTTGGCATAATTATTCAACCTCTCTGTGTTTCCCGCATCGCCAGTGCGTCATCCAACAGGTAGTAGTACTTAGGTAACTACACAACATTTTCTTACACGCTCAATTCTTATCGCGACACTAACAATTGTGACAGAGCCAGTTTCCTGTAATATATAATTTAGTGGTTTATCACGAACTCGCGTTGAGACCGGATTGGTCTACGAGGGTTGTAAATCCCCGATTCAAATGCGACAACGTGGTACGCGATTCCCTATAACCACTTAAGGTGATAGAGGTGGTAGGAATATAAGAAATTAGGCACTATTTAACGAACAATTAAAACTATATTTTAAAATTAAAATAACTTTGGTTACAAGAGTTTTATCTATACTGATTGGTTACTGTCGACAAAGTTTCCCGGACTGTGTTTGATGAAGAAGTGTCTGGTGATGATGGATGGCGTGAAAAGGTAAACTCGGTGTGGGCGTGAGTTTTTCTGTGGGACAAGCGGATTCGTTGACTGCCATTTTCCGAGAATTGGTAAGGAGCACGGCCGTCTTAGATAATTGGTCAACAAAAATGGAATGGAAAGGGAAGAAAAAAGGGCCGCCTCCAACCCAGGAGTCCCTCGTAGGTACACTTGTACCCACGAGTGACGCACGCGAGGAATCCGCGTGTCCCAAAGGCAGAACCGTAGCAGGTCATAAACCAGAGAAACGCCTTGACTCGGAACAAAGAAAACGGAAAGAAAGGACTCGACGATGGCTCGACTGCTGGTCACCAAATGTGGACAATGGGTCAATAAAATGCTAAAGGTTTTGACGAAGAGTAACGGTTTCTCGGGAATATTGCTACTACGGGTAATTCGGTGCTATTAGTATTCGTTGTTTTGAAAAACGTGCAGGGCAGATGGGGCATCGTAAGAGGCCCAATCGCCTTGTTTACGGTTCAAAAATGCGGATGGTTGTGCTGAACATAAAGTAATATATCTTGTAAAAATGTCGTTTTCTGAGAAATGGAACATCCTCCCCCCCTTGAGAGGGAACTGATCAAAGTGAGATGATGACTGTATGAACTGTATGGAGTGAATAATGTGTGTGATGAATATGGTACGTATAATGTGTGTAAATGTAATGTTCTGTATTGGTGTACGTGTCTGTGGCCTTATGTTTACTGAATATTAAGAAGTAACGTTCACGGGTTGGTCATCTTCTGTCATGGATCTGTTACTTCCTTGGTCGTCGTCGTCTGATTTGATTGGCAATGGAACGAGTTTTTTGACACTCCGATCGAACACGTTCGTAGCAGTCTTTACTGTAACTGCGCGAACAATGCCGTCGGAACCTGGGTAGATTTTAAGTACTCGCCCAAGCGGCCACTGCATTGACGGCACGTTATCTTCTCTGAGAAGAACGATAGAGTTCTCAGTGATCTGGTGATCTCCTTTGGCCCATTTATTGCGACTGGTCAGCTCATTTAAATATTCTCGATGCCAACGCTTCCAAAAATGTTGTTTTAGTTGTTGGATACGCTGCCATCCTGATAGCCGATTGGATGGAATATTTGCTAAATCGTATTCGCGTAAACTCGTAAGAGCATCACCGATAAGGAAATGACCAGGGGTGAGAACGAGAAGATCGTTTGGATCGGACGATATTGGAGTGAGAGGACGGGAATTAAGGATAGCTTCGATGTTAATGATTAAGGTATTCAAATTTTCAAAAGTAAGCAATTCAGTACCCATGACGCGTTTTAAATGATTCTTAAACGATTTCACTGCTGCCTCCCAGAGACCACCGAAATGCGGAGCTTGAGGTGGAATGAAATGCCAATTGATTAAACGATTTGTGAGAAATGAGACTACCTTGTCGCGGTGATCGTCGGAACGCAACAATTCTCGAAGTTCACGGAATTCGTTGTTAGCTCCGATGAAGTTGGAACCGTTGTCTGAATACAGATTTTTACAAAAGCCTCGTCTTGCAACAAATCGTCCCAATGCTGCAATAAAGGCTTCGCTGGTCAAATCGCTGACAAGCTCGAGGTGGACGGCCTTTACCGCGAGACATACAAAAACGGCTACGTATACCTTGATGCGTCCTCGATTTCTGTATGTTCGTTCTTTTACAAAGAATGGTCCGCAGTAGTCAACTCCTACATTCGTGAATGGGCGTGATTCTGTAACTCTGGCCTTCGGTAAATTTCCCATAACGTAATTAGTATGAGGTGGATTCGCTCGACAACAGCGGACACAATTTCGAATCGTTTTCCAGACTTGACTTCGACCGTCTATAGGCCAGTATGTTCTTCTTACTGCGTATAATGTAGTTTGAGTTCCGGCATGCATGTGAATGATGTGTTCGTTCAGAATGATGAGGGTGGCTGTGTGTGACTTCGGAAGTATGATAGGGTGTTTTTGTGCGAATGGTAACGTTGAGTTCTTCAGTCTACCTCCGACTCGTAATATACCGTCTTGATCGATGAATGGATGTAATTTGGCTAATTTTCCCGTGATCTTATTATTCTTATGCTGTCGTATGAGATGCAATTCTTCGGCGAAATGTGAACCTTGCAGTAATTTTACAACGGCTATTCTTGCTTGGGCTAGTTCGATTGCCTTTAGATTGCCCTTTATTACTTGGCCCGGTTTCCATCGCAAGCACCATGCGACGACCCGCAGCAACCTGCTCCACGACGAAAACCGTTCGAATAAACCTGCGTCGATTGTGGTCATAGCTAAGCAGGTAGCTGCCCGTTGCTCCGGGTCATTGATACAAGGTGTTAAATTCCAAATTGGCCAATGTGAATTGTCTTGACAAAGCCAGGCTGGTCCATTGTGCCAGATGGATGGACGAAGGAATTCTTCTATTGATTGACCTCGGGAGATGAGGTCTGCTGGATTATCGACTGAGCTAACGTGGCGCCAATCTTCGACTTTTGTTCTGGACTGGATCTCTGATACACGGTTAGCGACGAATGTTTTTAATGTGTGAGGTGAAGAATTAAGCCAATGCAAAACTATTGTGGAATCTGTCCATAAAATTGTACGGTCGACTTGTATATGTAAGGCATTGTGAATCGTGTTGGTTAATGACGAAAGCAATAACGCTCCACACAATTCGAGTCGAGGGATGGATTGACTCTTCAGCGGTGCAACTTTCGATTTGGCCGCGAGGAGTTCTACCTGCGTTTCACCTTGTGCATTGCTAGAACGAAGATATACGCAGGCTCCATACGCCTTCTCGCTGGCGTCGCAGAATCCATGCAACTCGATGGTTGAAGCGGCAGTAATTATTGTTTTTCGATGAAATGTCACGTTATTGAGTAATGGCAGTTGCGTGTAGTATTGCGTCCATTCTGTGTGTATGTTCATGGGCAGCGATTCATCCCAGTCAATTTTCAAGGTCCATAGCTTCTGGAGGAGAATTTTGGCTACGATAATAATTGGGCCTAAAAGGCCCAATGGGTCGTAAATTTTCGCGATTTCGGAACTGATTAATCGTTTGGTGACTCGAGATGCCCGCGTAAGAGACTTGACTGTATATGTGATGGAGTCCTTCGCTGAGTCCCAGACGATACCGAGGGTCTTGATTGTTAACGATTCACCGAGGTGAAGCTTCTGATTGATGTTTTGTTCTGGTAATCCGTCTAACAAATCTGGATTATTGGAGGCCCATTGTCTGACATTTAATCCAGCTGAACGGAGAAGTTGTGTCAATTCGTTTCGTAAGGCGAGGGCTTCTTGTATCGTAGCTGCTCCGGTGAGTGCATCGTCCACGTAGAAATCCCGCTGTAAAATCTTCGCGGCGGAGGGAAAACGATAACCTTCGTCTTGTGCTAATTGCTTAAGGCATCTAATGGCCAGGTATGGAGCTGCTGATAAGCCAAATGTAACTGTATTCAATTGGTAAGTTTTAATGCGATTGTTAGTGTCGCGCCAAAGAATTCGCTGGTATTGTCTGTCTTCCGGGCGCACTAAAAATTGTCTATACATTTTTTCGATATCGCCAGTGATGACGTATTGATGGACGCGAAATCGGAGTAGAATGTATAGTAAATCGTCTTGTATTTTGGGACCAGTGTGTAACGTGTCGTTGAGTGAAACTCCAGTACTCGTAACCGCGGACCCGTCGAAAACTACTCGTAATTTCGTTGTTTCGCTCGACATCTTGATTACTCCGTGATGTGGAAGATAATGTCCCTGATGCGATTCATCCACCTCGGACATGTGTCCAAGATCGAGATATTCCTGAATTACTGATCGGTACTGATGTTCCAATTCTGGATCGCGTTGCAACTTCCGTTCTAGTGACGCGAGACGCTTCATTGCTCGCGTTTTGGATTCACCCAGCTTGTCTTTGTTTCTGTTAAATGGAAGTGCGACAACATATCTACCTTCTGTGTTTCTTGTAACGGTATTCTGGAAATGTTGTTCGCATGTCGCTTCTGATTCTGATAGATGCTGGGATTGTGGACCTTCTTCGATTTCCCAAAAACGCGCAAGGTTAAGTTTTAGCGCCCTTGTGGTGTGGCATGTAACCTTCCGAATTGATTGTGCTATTGGCGCACTCCCTCCGATGACCCATCCAAACAATGTTTTTTGGAGATAAAGGTCTGGACCATCTGGTTGGGAAAGATTGATTTGCCCTACGCATAATATGGAAAGTGCTGTTCCAGCCCCCAGTAATATGTCGATTGAGGCTGGCCGATGGAACGTTGGATCTGCGAGCTTGATGTTACCTGGTATTTTGAGTGTTTCTCGATCGACTATCTGGTCTGGTACTGGTGAAGCGATATTCGGTACGATTAAAAAGGTGAGGGTTCGATGATCATTGCTGACCTTGGATTGAATGTTTGCCCTAACGGTATGGTTTGCTATGGTCGAGAGATCATTGAGAGCGCCTACGGAAACGATGCACCGGTTTCGCGGCAAACGCAGTCTCTTGGCCAGATCTTCTGTCATAAAGTTGGTGGTTGAGCAAGTATCAATTAAGGCGCGGCATGGAATCATTTTATGGTTGATGTCGACTACGTTGATCTGCGCTGTGACTAGTAACTCATTGGTATCGGAATTGACTATGAATGTGTATGCCTGGATAGTTCTTGGGATCTTCTGAGATGATAGTCATATCGAGCTTGTTTGTTTCTTGCTTGTTGCTCTATCTTCGCAAAGTGATGTGGAAGTAGGCGGATCGTGAGTTGAAGTTAGCGGAGCTACAGTTCTGTCATGCGCTGAATGTTCTTGTCGATGTAGGAGAGTATGGTGTCGTTGATTACATATTCGGCATGAAAAATTCGATCGACATACGCTCGACGTGTGTCCGATGCCTAGGCAATTTTGGCATAATGCGGCCTTGGTAACGGCTTCCATACGGTCATTGATGGACAATAAATTGAAAGTTTCGCAGTTCCGGATTGCGTGGCTCCCTTCGCAGATCGAGCAGTGAAATGTTTTTGTCGTAAGATACGTTTGAGCGCGCGGGGGGCCCCCGTTGGGCACTCGCGAATTTCCTGAGGACAATGGATTACGTACGAATGGAATACGTGTTGCGGGAGTGGATCCGGTCTTTGCGAATGCTGCAGGTGAACAGTTTGCGCGTTTTTGTAGAAACTCCATCAGATGATCGTATGAAGGCATTTTTTTGTCGGTTAGCGTGAGTTCCCATTGCCAAATGGTATCGGAATTAAGTTTCGATAGAATGATTGATATTAAAAGTGCGTTCCAGGATGACACGGGTTCGCCGAGATTTTTTAACGCACGCAGATGTTGTCTCAAGATGTCCAATAAATCTCCTAGTGCTTCCGGTGTGTCTCTCATTAATTTTGGAATTTCACGAATGGCATCGCAATGTCGTAATAGAATTAATCACGGGCAGTCGAATTTGTCTTTCAATATCGCAATTGCGTCGAGATAATTAGCATCTGTGGTGTTGAGAGACTGAATACACGCGGCGGCTCTTCCGGTAAGGGTTGACCGCAGGTATTGTAATTTTTGTACTGGATTAAGGTCTTCGTTGCGGTCAATCATGGAGGAGAATAGGTCGTAAAACGACGCCCATTTTTCGATAGAGCCATCGAACGTAGGTAGCCGCATTTCGGGTAGCTTTATGGCCATTGGAACTGTTACGGTAGGAGTAGGTGAATTGGTTATGTTGTCGCGCGGATTGCCCTGCGGTTGGGCTGCTTCACGCATTTGTTTCGCTCTTCCCTGTATCGCAAAATATCTGGTTTGAATTTCGAACTTGCGGTCGTCTTCGGATTCAGGATCATCGAGATCTTCTAAAAAGTCCACATAATCCTTCCATGCCTGATTTACCGCGTTTATATAGAAGTCGAGAACGTGTTTTTCTAAGTTGCCGGCCTTTTCACCATTATCAAGGAATTTTGTGATCTCAGTGATTTGCTTATTAATCTGATTGCGTCTTCGTCGTAGAGTACTGGATTGAATACTATCAGGCTTCGGATTGGACATTGTGTTACGGAAATGGGAGCGCGACACGGGAATTAGTGATACTCTGAACGAGCCTACCTTTACGAAGTAACGACGTCAGGAGTGTTGAAACCCAATGCTTTCCCGAAGTCCTTGACGTCTTGAGGAGAGATGTTTAGCTGGACGTCGTTGCGGTGGCACGGATTCAACCAGGATGCTGTGTTGTGTGGCCTCGAGAGTGGTACCGTCGACTGCGTTGTAGGCGTTTGTTTGATGGATAGAAAACACTGTATCCGGCTCGAAGGACCAAATGGTTTATCACGAACTCGCGTTGAGACCGGATTGGTCTACGAGGGTTGTAAATCCCCGATTCAAATGCGACAACGTGGTACGCGATTCCCTATAACCACTTAAGGTGATAGAGGTGGTAGGAATATAAGAAATTAGGCACTATTTAACGAACAATTAAAACTATATTTTAAAATTAAAATAACTTTGGTTACAAGAGTTTTATCTATACTGATTGGTTACTGTCGACAAAGTTTCCCGGACTGTGTTTGATGAAGAAGTGTCTGGTGATGATGGATGGCGTGAAAAGGTAAACTCGGTGTGGGCGTGAGTTTTTCTGTGGGACAAGCGGATTCGTTGACTGCCATTTTCCGAGAATTGGTAAGGAGCACGGCCGTCTTAGATAATTGGTCAACAAAAATGGAATGGAAAGGGAAGAAAAAAGGGCCGCCTCCAACCCAGGAGTCCCTCGTAGGTACACTTGTACCCACGAGTGACGCACGCGAGGAATCCGCGTGTCCCAAAGGCAGAACCGTAGCAGGTCATAAACCAGAGAAACGCCTTGACTCGGAACAAAGAAAACGGAAAGAAAGGACTCGACGATGGCTCGACTGCTGGTCACCAAATGTGGACAATGGGTCAATAAAATGCTAAAGGTTTTGACGAAGAGTAACGGTTTCTCGGGAATATTGCTACTACGGGTAATTCGGTGCTATTAGTATTCGTTGTTTTGAAAAACGTGCAGGGCAGATGGGGCATCGTAAGAGGCCCAATCGCCTTGTTTACGGTTCAAAAATGCGGATGGTTGTGCTGAACATAAAGTAATATATCTTGTAAAAATGTCGTTTTCTGAGAAATGGAACATCTAGTTCAAGGTAATTTTGAGTAATAATTGATTTTAACCCACCATTCAGATCCAGTAATTCTTAATTTACCCCTCCCACATGATACAATCTTGCCGCTCGGGTTGTATCAATTAATTTATAATATTAAAGTTACGAGGCCGCTACTAACATATCCTAGGAGCTGCCTGATCTTGTATCAGGAACCCAAACTGTTATCCAACCTATGCGGCTCCCTGATTTCGCATCAGGTTCGTCCGTATCCTAGCAGCTCCCTGATTTCGCATCAGGTTCGTCCGTGCACCTTACTAACAATTAAAACCATATTCCTCTTTAAACCATAAACCGCTCGCCGGCCACGCGCGCTACCGCTCGGCCCAGGCTCGTAACAAACTCGACGATGGCTCGACTTCTGGTTATCAAATGTGTACAATAGGTCAATAAAATGCTAAAAGTTTTAACGAAGACTAACGGTTTTTTGGGAATATTGCTACTACCCTTTCTTACACCGGTATACCGAATACCGCTATTTCGTGCTAATTTGCAATTTCGTGAAACCGATATTTGCTAAGGTAAAATACCGGTATTTTCGGTATTAGCTATAAATAATAAATATTTTTTTGGGGCATCTACTCTTATTTGAAATTTACAAATTAATTTTTCCGATAACGAATTCGATTTAATATAAAAAACTATATCAGCTCTGCTTCCAATAAAGCTGGCTGTGGAAGCATTATGTCGGAAGGATTCTAACTTACTAACAGCGAATGCAACAATAAATTTTATGTTGCAATCACTTAAAGATCAGGACACGTCACTGTTTGAGAAATTATAACAGTGCATTGAAAATTCGTATACAGGAATGGCATTGTGAACTAGAAAATATTTTAAGGTATTAATATAGTTATAACGGCTTTAAAAAAGAAAACGAAAAGGAAGAAAAGAAGCTAACAAGGTGAAATTTAATTAAGTTCGTCGTCAATTTCCACAAAAACATTTATGACAAGAAAACACAAACCTATCCAGGAGAATTCGTTGAAGATGATGTTGATGTTAATATCGAAAAAGAATTGTCTCTCGAGAAGAAATTACAATTAGCTATAAATAAAAAAATTTTCCACGAACAATAATACAAGAAATAGATTTATCCAAAACCGTCAGACGAGAGACCGAGTTGTTAGAAGATGAAGGACATCGGGACAAATATTTAGAAAAAGTATATTGCTCATTATTAACAGTACCACTAACCAACGTGGATGACGAACGAGCATTTTCAACTGCGGCCTCCTTCGATGCCCCATCTGCCCTGTACGTTTTCCAAAATAACAGACACTAATAGCACCGAACTATCGGTAGTAGCAATATTCCCAAAAAACCGTTACTCTTCGTTAAAACTTTTAGCATTTTATTGACCTATTGTACACATTTCCGTCTGCTTTGTTCGAGTCAAGGCGCTGGTTTATGGCTACGGTGCCCCCTTGGGACACGCGGATTCTCTGCTCGGGGGTACAAGCGTATTTGCGAGTGACTCTCGGTTTGGAGGCGGTCATTTACTCTTTCCATTCCATTTGAAAACACGGTTCCTTCGAACAGTTGCTGAAATGAAAATAGGCAGTGTACTGTTGAGAGGCCGTTAACCTCATCAGCTGTTCTGAACTAGTCTTCCTACGGTCGCGAGCAAGGACGGACGATTCTTCGTGCACGGGCAGTCGAAATTTGCGAAATAAATGGTGAAAAAACCATTTTTTCCAAATCGAAATATTTTCAATAGCTACTCTTATGTGTTCCCTATACGCTCCTAAAAACTCATTTTCCTCGGTACGTTGGTTCTAGTGTTATAATTTAATGAAACAAAGTTGACACTTTTCTTTGCACGTCTGTAAAACCAACATTTTTTAAGATTTAGAAAAATCCTTCGAGATTCGTTCATAGGTTACTAAAGACTACAACATATTCAAATTTAAACTATCCGACATAGGACTCAGGAACCTCCCCATTGAAGGAACCGTGACATTTTTGGGACACCCTGTATGAAAGAAACCATTTTAAAGATCTAAAATAGTAAAATATTTCTTATTTTTTAAAACATTCAATTCATCTTCAATATTCTTCATTTTTTTACGCACTAGTACGACCAGTGAAGCATATTCTGAATCACTGACACGAATAACGCCTTTTCCATCGAGCAACCTAGAATTTTTCTTACTTCATCCTTTTCTACACACGAAAGTCGTCTTGGTGAAAAATGGAATGGTTGTATTTCTTTAATTTGTAACTTTATTTCTTTTTTAATTGTTGGTTGACTCGGACGCCTTGCTTGCACATATTCTATTTCATATGTTTTGAGTTTCGATACTTCGGTATGAGATATTTCAGAATTTGTCACCAGTGATTATGTTCAATTAACCGTTGAGTCACATGTATCGATATGCAAAATTTCATTACGAATATTCGGTGTCATATCTATTAACGCAGTTCCTAATGTGAGTTTCAATGTCTTTAAAATATCTCTGCCAAACAAAACTAAAGTGAACATAGCATTGCCTCGAACAACATATACACGTATTCCAGTGTGATTAAACGATCTGTAATGAATATTAACTACAGTGGTTTCAGTAATATCTAATCTACTACCATTAATTCCGCAAAAATTATAATTAACATTTTCCCTTTCAATTAAGAAATCTGATATAAATTTTTCTTTTATAAAACTAATGGGATTTCCTTTATCAAAAAGTGCATCTAATTGTAATTTAATTTCTATAGCCTCATCGTTTATTTCAAAGGTAACAATTTCTTTACATTCATCTGCAATGGGCAATTCAACATTTATAGGACCGACCTGCGTTAATCTTTGTTTATTTTTACAATCTCCGACCATACAGGGTGTCCCACATAAATGCGAACACCTAGATATCTGTCGTATTTACAGTCCTATCAGAAAACTTCAGAGGACAAAGTGACACTATTGCAGGGGGCAAATATGATGGTAAAGAAAAAAATTTTTTTATCTCGTCTTTTTTAATGAAATTTCAAGGTAACCGATGTTTTTTTAAATGGAATAGTATATTTTTTTACGATATCATGATAGACAATAAAAAACTGAATTTAGTGGATACCACCTTTTTGACCTTGAAATGACCTTGAGCAAAAATAATCATGTTGGAGCGGATAAAATGTGGAAGTTTAAAACTTACGTGTTTCAGCAAAGATTACGCGTTGTTTACGGCGGGTTGACCTTTACATATAATAAATGTTCGAAATATTGACCATCCTCATTTATGCAATATTGCAATCTTCCATTAAATGATCTGTAGGCATTGTTGATTTCCTGAGACGTAATTGAAGCACATGCCGCAGTAAATATTACGGTTTTTAGAACTTACGCTACCAGTATTTTTAAATGTTTTACCACAACGGAAAATGCGTGTAACGAAAGACAAATACGATTCACAAATATTTCACGATACAAATGTACTGCTTGCCTCAAAGATTGGTGGCTTTCGCCATAAGTGAAAACCATATCGATTCGTTCTTGTACAGTATAACGCATTGTTATCACTTTCACGTTTCGAATTCGAATAATGCAGAAGGAACAACGTACTTATTCTAACCGATTAACCTTCTGTTAACAATCTCAATGATACATAATTTAAGACAAACATACGCTGTTTACTATGAAAAATATTTCAAACATTTATTGTGATTTGTAAAGGTCAACCCGACGTAAACAACGCGTAATCTTTGCTGAAACACGTAAGTTTTAAGCTTCCACATTTTATCCGCTCCAACATAATTATTATTGCTCAAGGTCATTTCAAGGTCAAAAAGGTGGTATCCACTAAATTCAGTTTTTTATTGTCTATCATGATATCGTAAAAAAATATACTATTCCATTTAAAAAAACATCGGTTACCTTGAAATTTCATTAAAAAAGACGAGATAAAAAAATTTTTTTCTTTACCATCATATTTGCCCCCTGCAATAGTGTCACTTTGTCCTCTGAAGTTTTCTGATAGGACTGTAAATACGACAGATATCTAGGTGTTCGCATTTATGTGGGACACCCTGTATATCCTCGCTCGGCATATTTGAAACAGCTACCTTCTTCTCGCCTAGGCATCTTACAGTTCTTTAAAATGTGCCCAAACTTGCTGCAATTATAGGATCTCATCTTCACCTGTGCTGCATTCGATAATACCGATGTCTTCGCTTGAGGTTGAAATTTCCGCTCATACCTCTTGTACGTAGGCATGATTCCATGATTGGAACGACCTTCAGCCATTAAATTAACATTTTCAAATGCATTCAATAACGCAGCCGCGGTTTTAAATTGTTGCAGCCTCGCATGATTCCGTAACTGAACATTAGGAACACTATCTATAATATATCCCAACATTTCGTCCTCGTCAATTGGAATAAGATTTCCTTCAATTGTGTTTTCATGAAAATATGCACTAAATTTTTCACGTTGCTGCCAGATCCTCTCTTCAAACTGTCTTCTTAGTCATTTCAGAACATCTTTTACATGTCAAAAAAATTTGAGTCCCACTCGTTTGAATATGTCCTGGGTGAGAACGGAACCGAGCAAGCGCTTTTCCTTTCAAACGAGCTCCAATTAAAATTTTCGAAACATTTTCATTCAACTGTTATGTTGAAATTAATCCTTACTTGTTTCTCCCAATTCCGGAAAAAACCTTCAGACCCGTTGAAATCACTCAGAAGTTCACAGACTGCTGTCACACTAATGTTGGGTTGTGTTCAGAAAAAATTAGCGCCTACTTCAGTTAAATTGCAAAGAGCTTCGATTTCTTACTCCGCCACTTGCAACTCCCTTTCCATTACTTGTTGCTCTCTTCTCATGAATTCAACTTCACGCGATAAATCATCATTTGGATTATCGTTTTGATTAATCACAGTCACTTCAATCGTACCATCTATCGTACCGTCTCTAATGTCAAAATTTTCAAATTCTTCAATCCAATTTGAATCAGCTTCTTGCAATCTCGCAATAAATTCTGTTTCATTGTCAAAAGTATGCAATCCTTTGTTCTGCAGGATAGTTTTAAGCTCGGAAAGCTTGAAATCCTATAGATTCCTCTGTTGAGACGTGATTATTGTATGGCCGGCTCGTATTTCGGGTTGGGTCTACGCTACGGTCGATTTGAACTGTGCCATTGTCGAAGGGGTCCTCTAGCGTCTTCTGACGAATTTATTGTTTTATGACTCTGGTGCGGCTGGAAAGTATCAGCTGGCCATGGGAAAGTCAGCCTAGCCGTGCAGTTCTCAATGGCACTTGACGTAGCGTAGGCCCACGCTTAGCGCCAAGGGGGGCCTGTGGCCCAAAGCCTAAATTATGGTTTCCGGCGAAATTGCAGGAAACCGAGTGTCGTCTGTTTAGCGACACTCGTTACGACGTATTTCGTCTATGGGCGTTGCCCTTGTTTTGGGAGGTCATTTGTAGCCTCCCAAATATTATATCATTGGCTGGGACCCCCACTATTTTGTACTTTGTGGAGGGATTTTTCAACCCCACGAAGTTACTTGTCTCTCACGCGTTAGTTGTAAGATCAGTCGCCATTTAAGAGTCGAAACTAACAGTCGTGATTTAAGAGTCGCAACTAAGAGTCGTGAGTTATACCGTCGCTGTTATACCGTCTCTTTTATACCGTCTTTCACATTTTCTATTAAAGTTACTTAGTTATCCGAAACCCGATTATCTCTTATTATTTAATTTACCTCTCTTTGAGGTGTGTAGCTCAGCGGCTCACTAATACTGTTTGAGCACTGACACGACACAACATCCTCCTTCCTGATGCAATCATATTTTTAAAACGATATTTAATAAATCTTCATTTAGATTTAACAAATTTTTACAATTCACTGAGTACCTCACAAACTCACTTTCGGAAATACACTTTATACTCGAATACCGTAAGTCCAAATATAGTTACAATTATTTTAACCGATTCAATTCACATAAAACTCACTTTTACACGTTTACGAGACTTTAATATTTCGCGCGTACTAGCTCAGATCCCACTTTTAATTTCTGTAGGGCTTTATAAGAATACAATTTATTAAATCAGAGTTGCGTGTTGTTCGTTTTACAGTCTGCGAGGTATTACCCGTATGTTCTTGGTTATAACATGCAATCTCTGTTAAAAAGGTGGACTGTATAATACAATCCAACAACTTTTCAACGGTGGCTCGAATATGGGGAGATAGGAGTTTTGAGGGAAAGTAAATGATCGTACAACGAGGTTATGTTGATAGTGACCCACCTAATGGTGGGCCGTTTATTTATCAAAATAAATCCCCGTGGAAGATGGCGGTTCGCGACTCCTCCGTCTCCTCTGGGTTGTCCCTTGGACGTCTAGCGACGTTGGCGTCTGAAAAATAGATAACGAACAAAGGTGTGAGAACACCTACTCCATACGATACGTTTACGTTCGTGACGCTGTTTCCCGTACGCCCCTGACTGCGATAATTGCTATCGAAGGAGGGTGAATACAGCCAATCTGCTCAAAACGCAGAGTTAGTGGACTCTATATTTTTGACGTATCTCGATAATTGAGAATCCGTCCGCTCGCACTGACGTAGTCACGGTTAAACCGATTCTACTGCGTGGGCGTCAGCGTAAAGGTGGCGGTTAATCTTACAGGGAGGTTGTAAGGCTCCAAGTTTGATAATCCAGCTGAATTAACCCGTGCTTCAACAACCTTCATTCAAAACTCGTGCGTTACTCTATACGTCACGCGGCTATAGGAATCTTGGTGGAAGACGTGGTCCAACTCACCACTTACACGCACAAAAGCCACTATATATAGAAATATATAGAGGGGGCGTATATTGTAAGTGTTGTTCAACCAGTCACAATCTCCGCTCTGGTAGTAGCTATATAGCACTAGCGACGGCGTATGTGGGTGCGACTATGGTGGTTGAACAGGTCAAGTCTGCCGAGATCGTCGTCACGCTCTCTCTCTCTCTCTCTCTCTCTCTCTCTCTCTCTCTCAAAGGAGGGTGACAAGGCTAGGACTTACCAATCAAGACCTGTGGCTGGACCAATCAATTCCCGCAAAGCGTATAATGAATCGACCTTGTCACGATCCGAGTATCCGTTCTTCTGCGGCACTGGGACGGCAAAGCGTATGCCAGAGCTTATGGCAGAGAAAATGTACTCGGAAAGAGTGTCCTGCGTGTTACACGGGTGGCCGTACGGAATCGGCAACACGATTCCTTCCAAGAGTTTCTCTTGCACGCTTACATGCACAAGATCGACTATCTGCGTACAGTAGAAGCGGCGTATAACGTAAGCGTGTTAATCAAGAGTGTCTCTTGAACGGCGGGTAGTGAATTCGGGGAACGAACACGAATCTCGCATCAATCACACCGAAATACACTTGTGCGCGGTGAAAAAACAACCATGCACTTTTTAAGTACGAAACTCGGAAAATCCAGAGCTCGATTTATGTTTTTGTACTGCCTGTCGGCTCTTTTACAGCGTGTGGAACGATCTCGTACACGAGATCAGTTCCGTTCGCACAGTCGTGCCAAAGCTCGCTGGCAGATACTTGGTACAAGTATCCGATAGCTCGACTGGAGATTTTATTTGACAGCACTGAAGACTCAGGAGAAGTGTTCGCAAGCGCGCCTCGATAGCAAGTGCTTGCTAGCACGATTCGTGAGCGAGTTACTCCTCGCACGTCTCGTGAGCAAGTGTTCGCGAACCGGCAGGCGTCGCGAGAGATTCTCAGCTGATCCGCTACGCGGCGCTGTCTCTCTCTTATCCGCCTGTCTCTGTTCAACGTATATTTGTATGTTGTTCTCTTTGTCTCTCTATACCTTCGCGACGCGAGTTTGGTAGCCAGAAAGTCACGCCGTTTTTACTTGAATTATTATATTATGGGTTATTGGCCCCTCGAACAAATAACCTCGGAGGAATCGCCAACGAATTTAGATCGCGATAATCGCGAAATTCAAGCACGTTTCAAACTAACGCGATATTTAAACAATTTCTAATAACTATTGCAATCGAAACAGTTATTTTATTTTCTGTAGTACGATAAGAAATGACTTATTATTATATTAGTTGTGAAGTGACTCTCGTTGCTTATAAATGCATATAATTCAATTTGTTTTATGAGTTATATTCTTCTTATTCATAAATGCAATTAATAGAGTACTGCCTAATCATATTCGTTAAAAGTTTTTCACTTCTCTTGAAAAACATACCTTTTTAAGCTGTGCCAAGTTCTTCGCAATGGCGCGATATCTGTATTGTATATACACATCAAAAAGATAAGCCTAAGTGTGCTATCTTTAATAAATAATTATTTAATTAATAATTTTATGCCTATTTATCATTTCGACCATGGTACAGAATAGTTTTTCTTTGTTGTTGTATCTCTACGATATTGTGACCTATTTTGAATGAACTGCATAGTTTAGGTTCACAATATTTTGAAATTAATCGTGACAGATGTAAAATTTTGCATGCGTCATTGAGAGATTAAAGATAGCACAACTGGGCGATGTTTTTGATGAAAATATCTCATTTGAAAATGGAAATATCTCATTTTCGCTACAAAAGTAACAGAAACACTCTTTGACCAATTATGGCAATGTCATTCGTTTATATTCACAATTTAATTGGTAGAGAGCATTTGTGTCGCTCTTCTTGAATTATGATGCACTGTACTGTAAACTACAAAAGCGTACTATTACTTGTTTTGCCCTGTCTTGGGTGGTTTTCCAAGATTAGAAAATGCAAATGACGAAAGGATACACATGAATCTATTTTATGAATATTATCCTTCTTGTTCACAAACTTCATTCACAAAGTACTGACTAATTCTGTTTACAAACAGTTTTTCGCTTCTCTGGAAAAACATATTTTTGAGTTGTGCAATCTTTGTAACGAAAATGTTATATAATCTTTCACATTCATAAAAGTCTGAAAAGAAAGTGTTGACGATGATTCATTTCAAAACCGATTAATAGACACACTATGTGGGCAAACACGCACACGTATAGAAGATAATTATGAAACAGTATTTTTTGACTTGAAGTATTAACCGTAATTTTGTGAAGTATAAGACCTTTGTAGAACAGTAACGCTAATCGAAGGGAACGGAATTCTTTCGGGACTACTTTGGCATCAATGTTGTGCGATATAACTCATATATAAACTTATTAAGTAATTGTGCATGAAAGGTTACACCTCATCGATTTTGATATAATTTAAATATATTGTAAAACTCAGCATTCTGAACAACTTTTTTTCTATACATATAACCGCCGCTCGTTCTTAGTTCCACAGATATTTGCAAAAAACTGCAGCTACTACTGCATTGAAGTTTGCTTGTATGTGCACGTCCGTGGCCTGGGGACGTTTCATTTCTTTTTGATCTACTCCGAAGGTTTGGGTTACGTTTTGGGTTAGGTTTTGAGTTAGGTTTGGGTTTGAATTGGGTTAGGTTTCAAAGCCTTTTGAGAGCCTAGGGTAAGTGGCCTCTCCAGTGGTGGCTCGGGTCCACTGTCAAGCCGATCTCTCTATTGGAAGGATGCCATTTACCTTAAATCTTCTCACTCCACCTCGTCGTGGTGGCTCCTGGGAACCCACATAGCTGCGGACTGCTAACGGAGTGAGAGGTACTTCTACGGGAAATAGTCCCTGCGACGTGTGAGTCGATACTGGCAAGATTTTCGGATACTGGCAGGAACTTCATTGTCGGTAAGGGTTGCACGGAAAGATGAAAACTCTGGGCTTGTGCCCTCGGCAACTCAGTCCGACTACTGAAGTCCTCATACCATAAGCCGCGGATCCTGTTTTACTTGAACGGGGGTCTTACTATAATCGGCCGGGCGGCGAAGATGACAACCACTATAAAAAAATCCCTAACTCCAACCTTGGGGTACCTGATAACTCCCGGATGTCTTCAGCCATGCCTGGGTAGTGCGGGCTCTGCCCGCAACAACGTACATTCCCGCCATACTCGTAGTATGGACATGAAGAGCTTGAAAGTAAAAGTTAAATGTTGGTAGTGGAGGTGAGCTTACTACGTTCGCAAGTGATAGTGGGGTCATCGGATCTAAAGACCGGGAGTTGTTCAGTAGCGCACAATACGATTCCAATTCAATTTGTGCACAATTCAGATGTGTGCAATCCTGCTTGTGCGCAATCATACTGTGTGCAAAAGCTATGTGCGCAATGTGATGGTGGGCAATCGTATTGTTCTCAACTGAAGGCCTTTCGAAAAACCGAGGTGGTGTCCCACGGTCCAGGCGAAAGCCTGGTGAAAGAGTGCGGATGCTGGCTTCAGCCTTTTGATCCTGATGCAAACGCTATCCGTCTTACACAGAAGCGTTAGGCCGGCCTACACCTGGAGCACGAATGGAGGCGTATGTGGGCGTGAGCGCAATTCCAAATAGGAGTCAATATACTGCCGGTCCTCGGCTGCGTCAGGCCGGCTATCGGCGGCCATTGGTGGAAGAGGAGGGGGAGTGTAGAGGCACAGCACCAGCTACTGGTGGCGACTAAGAGGACACGACACACCCTGTTTCAGGTAGCCGATATAGTGGCGGAGTTTGAGGGCTCTCCACGGTTCATCCAGGCCTTCCTGGAAAGAAGCACCCTCGATGGGTCCCAGCACTTCCCCATCGGGGAACCTGGCAATACTCCGAGCCTCCTGGAGCAGATAAGCTCCCTCATGGACACCAAGGTGTTCGGCGTTCAGGAGGATTCAATTTGCAAAAACAAGAAGGCAGCCAAAACTGGCACCTCCGTCCCCCCTCATCATGACAGCAGCCCTAAAGAGACCACTAAGTAGGGGGAAAGACGGAAAGGTGTCCACAAGGATGGCGCTCCCGCCGCCAAATCTGGCAGCGGTAACGTTGACCACCCCAGAGGTGAACGAGTCTACCAATGCCGGCAGCATGATGATGGCCTGTCGGGCTATTGCCATGGAATCCAGGATCTGCCTCCGAAGAGGGCCATGACTGAAGGTCTGGGTCAGGTACCAAGTTCTGCGGCCCAGAGGGAGGAGACGGTACGCTGACACCACTGCGGCGAACCGAGGGAACGGTACAGCACGTGCTGGTGTAGTCCCCATTTCCAGCAACCCTTGGGACGGCCGCCAAGATCGAGAGATTGTGGGGAGTATTCGCCTTCTTTTGCGAGCAAGTGATGCCGCAGAAGGAGGCAGCGAGACGGGGTACACCTGATCCTGGGGTGATGATATAAGTGGGGGAGATGTTGGTTTGGAATCGCGTGCGGGTCTCGGCACTCTCCTATAGCCTAGGATCGGGTGTCGTGAAGGAGTTAGTGGGTACTTACGGCTTACACTACCCGCCGGGAAAGTCCCATATAATTCGACCTTCCCCCCCCCCCTTAGAGGGAGGAGGGGCGATAAATAATTTAGATTACCTTCACGAAAAAAAAAGATTTCAAAGCCTTAAATTTACTTATTTTTATCTTTTTTAAATAACCCATAACGATTACAAAAATAACCCAAATGTAATCCGCCCCGAACTCAAAACCTAACTTAAAAGCTATCCGAAAACAAACCCAAGCCTTCTGATTACTTCTGATTTAAGAAACCAAACATTCATCATCATTTATTTTAAAAAGTTCATGCGGTATATAATTCGTTTACCGAATGTCGGGATCAGGGATGTCAATCGGGCTTGTATTTCCTTCAAAATGCTTCTCCTTCTACCATTAAATGTGGCTCTATTCTCCTCGTAGTGAGAATAATGTGACGTCACGTATCTGCTCGGGCACAGATAATTACAACTTTTTATACGAAGTAATCATTGAACTTAAGCAAAGAAAATGGTGATGTGTAATAACGACGAAGAGAAATTACAATGTGTGAAAGAAAATTCGAAAATTAATATTTAACTACATTTTTTCTCTTTAACACAACTTTAGGAATATTAGTATATGATAATTCATCTAGATTTTGAACTTTTCTCCTTTTTGACGAATAATGAATTTTAACTATTCAGATATTCATAATTTTAATTTGCTTACATTGTTACATTGTTGTGCATTTAGAGATGCAATTTTAGTAAGCTGCTTTATTTATTTTCTTATTACTCTATGATTTTATTCAAATGAGCTTTATCGTAGTGGGCTGGTTCTGTTACTGCCGGCCTGGACAGGATTGTCTCAATTGAGGCAAAACCGTCCCCACCGTAACTCCCAGTGACTCCTTTCAGCAGGCGCCGTTTTGATCGAGAAAGGACGTTTTAGGTGCCACCAAACTTGAAAAATCGGATGAGCACGAGATGTAGAGAAAGATGTGCCGAAGACATTCCTAATTTGATTCAAAGCAGAACTATCTAGAACTCAGAAAATATGTCTTTTTGAATGTAAAAAATTTTACAAATGTATCTTTCTGCATTTAACAGTATTTTCTAAATCGAATATTTACAGTAACTATCAGTAAACGACATAATTTCATTGTAAAAGTCTGTTTAATTTAATTTAAAATCGAAAGCGAGAAAAAGTATTAAATAGAATCGACACGGAATTTTAAAGAACAATTTTAACAGGGCGCGTTTCGCATTACTGTTTGCGATATGATTGAAGTGCGGCGTGTCTGCAGGTACGTGTGCGGCCATGGCGTGTGCGGTTTTTGGAACTTATGAGCGCTATATTATAGATATATGGATCGGTTATTTTGAAAATGGTGTAAGTTCACTTTGTCCTCTTTCGAGATATTTGCAGGTTTGCATTTTAATCGATTCAAAAATATAAATAAAGTTGACTAAGTTTGGCAATGTTTCTATGAATTTAGAAATATCTGGTGTTTATTAAATTTATTACATAAATGACTTTTATATGAATTTAACTAACATAATATATTTTGTCTGGGTCGTCAATGGTCTTACACCACTTTCATAACCAACCGTTAGGCAATTTCATGTACAGACGAATTTTAAATTGCTCGAAACATGTAGATATTTTAAAATACTAAGTATGAATTGTTTAGAAATAAAAAGTTCATTCTAAACTATTTGTTTATTTTGTGACTTCCCATTTTTTTCAAAAATGGGCTTCCACCACTTTCTGAATAAACGTTCCATATAAGAAGGCCTCGCGAAGGCCTCGCGAACGCATTTTTTAACGAACGAGCGAGGCTTTAACTTCGAGAGACAGCCAGAGATTCAGCGGGTGGCATTTTTGAACGAACCAGTGTGGCTTTGACTTTGAGAGACAAAGAGAGATTCAACGGGATCGCATTTTTTAATGAACCAGCACAGCGCCGTATTAACTACAAGAGATAGCAAGCAATTCTGCGAGAGTGAAATTTCGAGCGTATTACGAGTCAAATAAATATTACATTAATTGTTTTTACTCCAACGCACACCAATATTTAAAATCCCACAATATTTTGAATGTTGAATATCTCTTTAGGATACGTGGTTTAGGAAGCAAATGTCGGTATTTTTGCCAATTGGCGTCTGTTATATGATATGTTATTATATTCTACGACTATCGGACATACACACTAATAACTAAATGAAGATACATTTTTCTTTGCAATAGACCACGTGCACAATATACATATCGGTAACGGAAGACGAAGTACGCAGCGCCCTAATGAACATTGCGGATGAATAAGGGAACTACAGTATTTTATCGATAAATGTCCCAATTATCTGTCCGATAATTGTCCCAGAACTATCCCCACTACCGCAGGATTTACCCCATGTAGGGCTCTGAAGCTCGAGAGGTCTCGGTCGCCGAGAAGTGTTACATAATACGGGTCGAGTATATCTGTGAGAGCACTCCTAATCCAATGATAAAACTTCTTTATTTTTTATTATTTTTTATGGAACTTTCACCACCATATTCGTGGCATTTTTCTAATGAAAATGATACAAAATATGATATAATTCTGATAATATTTCCTTGTGTAATGAACGATAAAAGTTTCGGACGCAAAGAGTCGAAGGCCTTTGAACTGTGCCGGCACGCGGCGGCCGCGACACTCCGGGTCTCTTTCCGGCTCTTTCCGTCCATTACACAAGTAAATATCATTGCAATAATATCTTATTTGATATCATTTTCATTAGAAAAATGTCACGAATATGTTGGTGAAAGTTCCATAAAAAATTATAAAAAATAACGAAGTTTTGTTATTGGATTAGTAGTGGTCTCACACCGATATACTCGACCCTTATTATACTACACTTCTAAGCGATCGATGCCTCTCGAGCTTCGCTGTTCATTTCTACGTACAGCAAAAGTCAAAGAATTGTATACCTGGCCCATAATTGTCCCTGACCGGACCCGTGGTTGTGACAGTTACCGATTAAATACTGTACCATCGAAATACTTGCGTGAAACAAATCATTAAGGTACACGGTGTATACAATACACAAACAAATCCACAATGTATTCGGTCGTAAATGCAGCGTTTATTAAAAAAAATATAGAAAACATTTAACGATTATTCCTCAGAATAAATTAGATTCAGCAAAACTTATGTTATAAAAGCAAATAGTTAGTTCAAAGTATGGTACATACACACTCCCAAACAAAAAGGTAGCAAACATGTGCTATCCTTAATTTCAACTTGGTACAATGCAGCAAGCAGGAAAAAATCGTGTGCGTTGCACAAATTGAAATGAATTTGTTATAGATATAAATAAAAATTATTTTAACCCTTAAAAAAATATGAACGTATGCACTTGTAATTGTAATACCACATTACACCACAACGATAATTACAACTGAAGTACGAGGTTAAAATGAAAATGAGTTACAAACAGGAATCAAAAGAGTTTGAGCATTGTAACAGATAAAAATAAAATAGAACGTTGTTAAAACTTTTTGAAGGTTTTTATTTTTCATGAAACTCGTATGTTCTGTACACACATGCACCGAATATACAATTTAATAATTACAAATGAATACAGATGAAAATATTGAAATCCAGCTATCGCCCGTTTCGATAGCTAGTGTTATCAAATGTTCGCATTTTATGTTTAATTTTCGTTTTTATCTCTTCCGACAGAGAAATGCGAATAAGAGAACCATAGTCTGCGTGATCGCGTTTTTCCGCAATGGTAGCAGATACCTGCAAAACAATCGAATACGCACACGATTGCCGCGGCATTCATACTATGCTTCTGCGTGATGCATACTATGCATCACGACATTTATTCGCGTGGTAGAATTTCACTGGTTATCCACGATAACCGCAGGTTAATTCAACGCATGTGAGTGTAAATACGTGGCTCCCTCAAAAGTCTCCAGCATTCTGCAGTTTAGACCAATATTTCACCCTGTTACTCGTTTGTTAACGCTAAATTAATGGCAAATAAATATTTTCTATAAAGAATATGCAGTGAGTGATCAAATTATTAAAACAACTTGCATAAATTGACGAATTTACATTAAACCAATCAATTTTTATATGAAAGTCTAGTCAAACTGAATTTCGACTATTTTTTACGAAGTATTAAATTACAAATATTTGTTTAACATTAATAAATATAGTTTTTGTATTTCGAATCTAATAATTTGACTTCCCATTGTATCTCCTTCAATTATGATGACATAAAAATATTTTGGCTCGACTGCGTTTTGGAGAACTCCGTGTTCTTAACTTTTTGAACTTTTTTTAATGCGACCCTGTAGATATCGATGAAGACATTCCGAAAATGTGTGTATGGTTGTTAGGAATTCACTGGCTTATAAGTTATACGCGTGTAAAAATGAGCAGTTTTAAGCGTTTTTGACAGGTTAGAGCGTCGCCATATTGTATATTCGTTGAGTGGTAGAGATAGATAGGTCTGTTCGGCGCATGCGCGGGATAGATCGTGAGTGATCATCGCATGTGTTAGATAGTATGGTATATTTGCGGGATCGGCTAAATAGTACTGAGCGTATGCGCTAGATAGCAATTCATTGGTTACACATACTTTGTAAACATAAGCAATTTCAAGTGTTTTTCACAAATTTATTATTAATAAGTTTATTGTTGCTTTTCAAATGGCTAGTTGAAGTTAATACTTCTAACTTTAGAGACCTGCCAAGTAGTAAAGAAGAAGCAATTACTTGGGCTCAGGATTGTGGATTGTTGCAGAAACTTAAAAAATGCCGTACTCATCGGTGCGAAATGAAAATTTATAACAATAATCATGCAATCGATCGTTTTCGGTGTCCAGTAATTAAAATATACAGAATCACATACAGGATTTCGAAAAGAAGGTACAGTCCAAGATGGTTTGGGGTTAGGTCGTCGTGGGAGCGGAGAAGGCCGGCACATGGTATAATGTTTCGCATATTGATTTAGTAAATGTGTTATTATGTATTACGTACGTGTTTGTGCTGCCATCAAATCGATTTGTTCGGAAGTATTTAGCCTATTTTGTGTGTATTACCTAGCAAATATATCAATATGGCGACTCTGTAACTTGTCAAAAAGTTAAGATTTTCATTTTCGGTGTTTTCTCGTCGAAATCTATGAGATTGTATAAAAAAAACTTGAAAAAAGAGTTCTCCAAAACGCAGTTAAACCAATATTTTGTGGACAATTTATTTGAAATGAATTTCGTATTTAATTTTAATTCTGGAAACAATAAAAAGTGTACATTTATTGTTCGTAATCGAATTAGTAGAATTGTTACGAGCCTGTGCCGCGAGCAGCGCAAGAGACCAGCGGAAGGGTCATTACTCTTGGAATATGGTTTGGATTTGTTAGTTTGGTGCGTGAACGAACTTAATGCGAAATCAAGGAGCCGCTATGATTATTAGCAGCCAGGACGAACCTCACGCGAATGGAATTAAACGCAGAAACCGGGGAGCTGCTAAGAAGGTGTAGAATAGCGCGAACGAACCTAATGCAAAATTGAGGAGCCGCTGGAAAGTTGAGGGCGAAAGTTCCGAAAACAAAATTTTCTACCTCACCGGCATAAAATTTTCTACTTTCCATCGAAACGCGGAATAAACGCGCAATTCTTTGAAAAAAATAACTTTTAGGGTTGAATTAGTGCAAGCTGTCACTGAACCGTAATTGTTGTAATCTATAGCGGTGGAAAAGGTAGGAATGAAGGTGACGGGATAGCGAAGCTGGGAGTATTAAAAGTGAGAAATGTATAACTGGTAGAAGGGTGTTATATTAAGAGAGATAGTGTGTACAAAGCAAAAGATGGATATGATACAAAGAAAAGATGAAAGATGTTACCAGCGAGATGCGGGTGATGATGAGGGGAGGCACACAACGTGAAGCGCACGAGGTGTGAGAGATGATAACTTTCACGTGAAACGCAATTGAAGACTAGAGACGCGATTTACAGAAGTGAAGCGCACAACGGTAAATAGAGAAGCGTGTTTTACGTGTAAGACAGTCGAAGAGCGACGAGAGCGAGCGCGGTTTCGGCGCGCCTATTTATACTTGTCCGGGACCATCGGTTAGGAAGGATTGAGGAGTGGGATTTTTGAAATTGCAAGGATCCGCCAGCACCTAACGTTCGTTGGCCATCGGGGCATTGCCCTAACGACCGGTGCGGCGAGGGAGACAATGGAAAATAGGCGTTGGATTTAAAATATGGAATATCGGAAGGATGGCCCACGAGACAAGTACAGCGGGAAACGTAAACAGCCGGCGCCGACGACGTTTACAATCGCGGTCGTTCACCGCGATGCACGAGTCGAGCTCGTCAGCTGAGCTCGACGAGGTACAGAAAAACTGCCGAAACTCGAGGTTCTTATGTATAGGCAGACGCTATTGCGGGCAAGGCCTATACATAAGAACTCGTTGCGACGATTTGCAAGAAACAGGCAGGATCGAAATAGCTCGCGACGGAAAGAACATTCGAGAGGTCGGAAATCTCGAACAGTAATTAAGATATACAGAATCATATACAGGATCTCAAAAAGAAGGTATACCTAGTCCGAGTTGGTTTGGGATTCGGTCGTCGAGGGGCGGAGATGGCCGGTCGTTAGGCCGGCCAACTACGCTTAAAATGTTCCTCATTTTGATTTCGTACATGTGTTATTATTTCACACGTACATACGTTGCCGGCCGGATTACCAAACCCAACCCAGAACAACATGCTTACATACGTCTAATTGAGTTATAACTGCTATATGTAACAGCAGGCAATTCTCGCAGTCGCACATATACAGTTGTGCACATCGTTTTACTGTTCCAAATGACTTTTTTCCTTAATACTTTCTCCATTTTTACGCACGTACATGTATTAATCATTTTAGCCTTCAATACCTACAATAACTGACATATTTTTCAAACTTTTTTGTTCATAACTTTATTACAAAACAAAATATAACGGAAATTGTAAAACGGAAAATTAACTTTGGAATAACGCAGGAAATATCACATTCTTAATTCTCTCAATTTAAGGTTTGAACTGAATCCGAAATCGAAATTCACAACAGAATATATTAGAGTGTCAAGAGTATAGTCATTTTTTTCGTCCATCGCGTGAGTCGCCAAAAGTCGTTTTGAGAAACATGGTTATAATGCAGAATGATGCTAGCTGGAAAATTTGAGGTGAATTCGATTTGATCGGTTTAAATACTTTGAGAAAGTAATAAAAATTCTGTACAGTTGAATTTTTATATAAAAATGTTTTAATGTGAACTTATCAATTTATGCAAGGAGTTTCAAGAATTTCATCACTCACTGTACTATAATAAATTTTACTAATATTATTGTAGAAGATGCAGTCTATTTACGTCTAGAAAGATATAAAGAAGTTCAAAAAGAAGATATAGAAAGGAAAGAAAAAGGAAAGTAGTAAACGTAAATGTGTAAATGTGAAAATAAATGTGAACATTTAAAATCTAAATAATGCAAATGACTGATACAGGTATATGTTCACAATAACCTTGGATAAATGCGAAAAAGTTGTGTACACCTGGCAAACAATTTGCAATTAAAACTGTTAACGTGATCAATTAAGGCATTACGTGTATACATATTAAAAACGAAAATGGTACTGTCTATATGTTGTCACGCGCGTTGCTTTCGGCCGCGATCGGCTTCGGCAACGGCACCGGGTTTTTACAGGCCTTTCGACCGGGCTACGGGCGGCCGCGCGAGCCGTAGTCCACCCGGGACAAAACGGTTTCTCTCAGGCTTACGAGATCGGCAAAATTACCGGTTCGGTCTATTTCTCGGGCGCCAGACACACGAGGTGTCACACAAAATTCGGCAACGCGAAATAAGCCTGAGAGAACCGGCCTGAGTGAATAGCTCGAGAGCGCGGGCACAGGGTTCTACGCGGAGGGACGTGAGGCGTTCCCCGCGGCGGGAATGGATCTCGGGAAAATTACAGATACAATTTAGCGGCTATCAGATCTTTTATTCAACATCGAGATTCTACAGGCGCGGGTTCGACCCGCGGCGGTTATGATAGCCGAACGCGTCACAAATGATATCGCGGCGGATATTCGGCACGCACGCGTTTCCTCTCCCTGACTCTGTCCGGCAGACCGGCAAAGAAATATGCGGCGGATTCGAACCGCCCGCGGTCTTTACTCTACAAGCTATCGGCAGCGTAGCACGAGCGTTACGGCACGACCATTTCTTCCGCGTTTCCGCGATCCTACCGCGGCGTCCCACGCGGAGACGTCTCTATTGTCGCGCGGTCACTTCTCGCCAATAAAACCCGTACGCGGCCTCGCGATCGTCCCGATCGCGATATCTAAGCGGCGTACGGTCGCCAAAATATATCGTACACGCGGCCACGCGCCCCTAATCTCGGCGCGATTTTCCGGCGGCGCGTACGATTCGCCAAAAACGCGACGCTATCCCGGACCACGCCAAATCGTTACCGAGCCCTCACGAAACGAAATCGCTAACAATTTACGGAGGTAGCTTACCGTCGGCAGCGATGTTCACCCTAGCCCCTCGTGGTCGGCAGCAGCGATACAACACTCGCGGTTATAAAGTACAATCGAAGACGCTATGATAACCTTCGCCAAAAGCCAACGACAGAGTGATCGACGATCGATCGTCGACGACTCGGTAACGGGGGAGCAAGGCGTCCCCCACTTCCCTACGCTCTCTCCTCCCCGGTTTTCCCCGCGGCACCCCTAACGCTAAGCGCGCGGCACGGGCGGATCCTCAAGGATCGGTTCCCGGCCCTACGGTTTTTATCGGGGATCGGCGCATTTTCCGCGGGTCTCGCTGAATCTTCCGGACGAGGTGCGGGACGGTGCGAGCCGCTCCGGATCTGACTTCTGGCCATTCCTCCGGGCGAGGCGGCAGCGAGGGGGAGACGATGGTCGCTCCTGCTCGGCCAAATCCCTCGTTGGCGCCTCCGGGTTGTTCGGCCCGTGTTCGCCCTATCCCTCGCAGTCCTCGTCACGGTCCGCTTTCTTCGGGCCTTCCTATTGGTGGCTGTGCCCTCGGGTACTCCGTCAGCGGGGAGAGAGTTGATGAACCCGGGCCCTTGGACCCGGGCTCCGGTCCTGTGGAATCACGCCGCGCCGAAGTGGCGCGACGCTCAAATCGTGAAATGGGTGACCAATCCGATGCGGATCGTCTCCCGGAGAATCGCTCACGATGACCGAGTTCTTATCGGTCTAGCCAGAGGGCGGTCCGGTCCTCGGGAAAGCGTTCGGAGGGACGTAGGCAACACTTGCCACGTCACAATGTATACTGAAGAGATGGAATGAAATTATTGATAATTTTCATATATGTTAAAAAAATAATAAATATTCATGTTCCTTTATGAAAAATAATAAAATATTTATTCATTGGAATATGAAAATACTAAAAATATGTAGGCAGCAAAAAAGACATTAGAGCATTTTTCACATTATTATCCAACGACTTTAAACTGTTTACAGTGCGATGTATTATATCTAATTAATATTATGCAGCTATATGTTACGGACTTGGGACGAGCGGTAGCGCACGTGGCCAGCAAGCGGTTTATGGTTTATAGAGGAATATGGTTTTCGATTGTTAGTCAGACAAACTTGATGCGCAATCAGTGGGCCGATAGAATATTTGACAGATTTCGTGGACAAATCCGATGCGAAATTCTGTGGTTGTCAGGAAGAACGCATACTTTCACATTCGAGATATTGCCGTTTAAAATTTCGATCACTAATGCTTTGACATAGGTCATTGGTTAAATTGCATTGTTTTTTTGAGCCTTCTGAATTTGTTTTCATGACTAAAATTTTTTGCAACTGACATGCGGCGTTTTACTTTGCAAACACAGAATTGGGGAGCCACTAGGAGATAGACGCACAGACGAACCCAATGCGAAATCGGGCATCTGATGCAGGGAGCAGCATAGGTTGGAAAATTGTTTTGGGTTCCTGATACGAAATCAGTAGGGGTGTGCGGGATCCCGGTCGGGACGGGAATTTTTCTCGGGATCGGGACGGAATCCCGAATATTTTAGGGATCCCGAAACCATTCGAATATATCTGTGATTCCCGACATTTTGAAGTTTCTCCATAATTTCAATAATTTAGTGTTTACTATGCAATGTACACAAGATCTGTCAGCTTAGCTAAGCGATCATAAAGCTGGAAGAACACAAAGGTATTCGGATTGCTGAAATCGTCGTGAATCCCGAACATTGTTGGGATCCCGAATCTTCGCGGGATCCCGTATATTTTCGGGAATCCCGAAACATCTCGGGATCCCGCACATACTCGGGAATCCCGAATATTCTCCGGAATCCCGGATATTCTCGGGAATCCCGGATATTTTACGGGAATCCCGCACACCGCTAGAAATCAGGTAGTTCCGGGACATGTTAGTAACGGTCTCGTAACTTTAATATTATGAATTAATTGATACAACCCGAGTGATGCCCTTAACTTATTCGTTATGAAGTTATTGTAACTAACATTCTTGTAGATTTGTGAATTATTTCGGTCTGTCAGCAAGTGTTTCTGGAGTACCCACGTGATGCTCCTTTGCAATGTTTGTAACTTGTAGCTATGATAACTTCCTAACGAATAAGTTTAGGGCATGAGTATATGTTAGTAGTTTTATGTAGAGCACAAGAAACTACATCGATTGGTGCAGTCAAAAACATAGGTATCCATTTAACAAAAAAGTGCAGTTGCATTTTTTTGATGCACCGATGCACAAAAGTGCATAAAATGAATTGCATATTATGCACCGTATGATACCATTCCACTTTTACTTATAACATCTTCTATTCCCAATCATTTAGAAGGGACAGCCTGTGCCAATTGCGTGGGACATCCTGTATATACAATTTAAATTGTATACACACAAAGGAAATGGCTATAGCAATGATTAAATAAATTCTTGAACACGTATCAGTGAATAGTGTACATTTCTTCATTTTTTATTCATTTTACTTATTTCCTATTTTGTAAAGAAGCGTGAATTTGTATTTCCATGTTAATATTAATACGTTACTTATGCAAATACACTTAATATTGATACAAGATTTTCTAAATTCAAGTCCTGAACGATCGATATAATTAGACTGCGAATTTATAGCATTTATGAGTTTAACAATTTGATGAAATAGAAAAAGCTAGGCACATTAGAAGAATCTAAGAATATTCAATTATTATTTCCGATTCATTAAAATTATTATATTAAAATAAGAAATACATTTTCGTTTATCCTCCCTTAATCCTTGTCCAGACTGACGGACAATTGTCCGCGGACAGTCCGCATGCTGCACATGTTGTTTGTGGATAATCCGCGTACAATTGTACATATACATGTTAGATATTCTTTTTTTTAAGAAAGGGCGACTGTTCTCCTCTACCGTTCTGGGGTAAGTCCTGAGCGGTCAATCACAGTGCTCTTTCCAGAAGGCATAACCACCTTCCCCACTCCGTGGCCAGATCCTTCGAGGACCTAGTCCCAATTCTCGTGCAACGCACTCGTCGCTATCCCTTCTCTCTCTCTCTCTCTCTCTCTCTCTCTTTTGCTTTCTCTCTCATAATGTCATTCCAAACTTGCACCCATCTGTTTCTCATAAACATCCCCGTGACGGCCGATAGCCACGGGGGAAGGACCAAGCGCGGTCACCTGCCATCATCCATCGACGGTTCTGTTTAGTCTCAAGCATCCCTCTTTAAGGCCTCACGCAGGCCAAGATCCTGCCATAAATCCTTCCAGGCCTAAGAGTCGCCTCGATACAAACCCTTGACCTGGCTTAAAACACGTTAACGCTACATACATATACTTATATTGTCCGCAGACATATAGGATATCTCGAAACTGGCGCCACTGGTGATAGAAGAAATACACTCATAAATAGACTCTTTAGGCAAGTTGTGTCACACTACATTTCAATGTAATTTAAACTTAAGTTTTTCTAGTATAAAAGAAGTTTCAGAAAATTGTATTTTCATTTATTTTTTAACTTATTATCAACTTAAAATGATTATCTTAAATGTCATATGTAATTCACACTGTCAAAAAAGGCATTCAAAACTTGCAACTCGAATTTGAAGTCCAAACTATACATAAAGTGACAATTTTTCAAGTGAAACGTAAGTTCAGAGTACTATCGATGGAACAAATGTAGTGACTTTCTTAGGTTCCTGTCAAGTGATACTTCGAGCAATACCCTTTGTAGTCGATATCCGACGAAATTGCTTTCCGCTCCTGGAAAATTGTCCGTTGCACGCAGGATTGTGACGCAGACATTGTTACCTGCCTGTTCGTTCGGTTTTCTGTTTTTGTAATTTTCTTACTGGAAGCACTCTCACCTAACCAGAAAGTTTTTTTTTACTTAAGAAGACCGCATTTACCTTGTGACCAATACTGACCGCTTTTATATATTTGGAACATTCATATAATATAAAGTGGACCATGAAGCGTGATCAGCTTAGATTATTTTATTGTTAGCGGTTCGATCGGAATTTTTTTTAGCTAAAATAATATAGGTTGAGGAGGGCTTTAAGGTGATTATACCAAAATTTTTGTAAACCCTTTTTTCACAGTTATCAAGGCCACCTTCAGTTTTTATAGGTGCACCTATAATTTTGTTTACATTCATCTTTTAGGGGATAGTGAGACAAATTCGGCAAGCATCATAACACATACTGTTTTTCTCAATCTAAAAAGATTTCTAATTCATGCATTAATTGAGAGATGAATATTATGAAAAAAAATTAAATTTAATATGTGTATATATAAGTTCGTTAAACTGTATTTTTTTATGTTTTTAATGAAGTTTACTAATTTGTCTCTTTTTAGGATGTTCTGTATTAATTTAAATGGCCAACAATAGAAGAATTATCTTTCTATTTATATATCTTCTACATTGTATGCTCGATATATTTATTCATTTTTTTTATTCCTCGCGGATCTACGTAATTAACGCAAAAATCATCAATGAATGTTAAGCATAAAGATCCGGAAGTAAAATATGACAATAACAATTAGCCTTTGTTGCATTCATAAAAATAAAATGACCTTTCTATTTCTGTATTTAGTTTACATGTATTTCAGTTGATTCAACACTTCATTCAAACAGTTTCAGTCCTTTATTCCTTTAATTTGCAAAATCTCTGTTTAACATATATTAAATGTGTTTATCGATCGAAATTTTTTGATTAATTGTGTTCGAATTTCGGCGCACAGGTTCGACCAATGATACAAATTAGCAGTTTTGCAAATTAGAAACCTCTTTGGAAACTCAACGTTTCGACCCAGATGTGGGTCTTTCTCAAGAGATGAGATTTTTTTTGCGCCTGTGACATAATTTAATTGTAATAACGTATTTAGTGTAACACAAGGTATGTTGATTTCAGAAGAGAAAAAAGAAATTTTTCATACTTTCTATAACGGAAAAATTATAAGTGAATTTTATTGGGAAAGAAGTTGACTACATACCGGCAGAAACTGGACTGGAACTTTTGAAGGTTGTAATGTAAACAGAACATGCATAGGAACGACACATTTAAAATAGGCCAATCAGAACCAAGTGATTCATGGACCCTGGGTCGATAATAGGCGGTAAATTCAAATGCTATTAAAACTGTTTTCCACCCAACACACAATGCGATTGTACCTAACCGACTGTTATGGTACTGAAAAATTGACATTCAACTCATTTGACAGAGAAAGGAATTATAGCTGAATCCAGATTATGGAAAATTTTTAATCAAATATAAGAAACTCTGTTTAACCATCGGATGGCTGACTTGGGTCCATGTTGACCCAGAGTTAAAAACATTCCCTTTCTATTCTAATTTACCATTGGCCAGTTCGACCAATTAGATGTTTATATTATGTCCAATGAGGGGATGAACGTTGATTTTAAAGGAATAAATTAAAAAACATGTAAAAAAAATTAGTTTATAATAATTATAATAAATCTGAACACGACACTCATAAAGTCATCAAAAGCATCGGCCTCACGTGGGTTAATTACCGATTGACAATGTAAAATGATATCTTTTCCGTTAAGAATTACAAGAACACTAACATTTTTAGAAGAAGTATCTTAAGAAATATGTTGAAAAAGATTATTGTATACCTGTATTGAATAATACGAACATATTAGATCATTACATGGATAGTCCATAAAAAACTAATAAGTAAACTTCGGATCTACAGGAGCTAAATAACCATTTATTTGCCTCATTAATAATGTTAATATGTCGACACTCTTGCATCCTTCGGATCTGTTCACACTGTTTTAAATTGCACCTACCCATTTTTGTCATAAATGTATAAAATTCGTAGTTTAGTAATAAGAATTCAGTATAGATCATCTGCTATTTAATAATTGACTGTCATAATGTAAAGTCATAATAATTTAATCACCGACTATATGTGTAAGAAAAATGTTGGCAAATAAGTAACAGAAGAAAATAACAGAAAAGAAGAATAAGAAAATTTAAGTTGAATAAATGCCGTCTATGTGTTCGAACACTTTTCAGAGCCACAATATTCTAATCTAAATTTATCGTCCAGGTTCAGTAGTCTCCAGAAATTCGATCATATAAATTGTCCACTTGTGTAAAACAAAAGAGTGAGACATTCTCTCGCAAACATCTCGAGGACCAACTAAAGCAAGGGTGGTTGAGCCATACTGGAAACGATGACACTGTTCAGACACTGTCCTTCGTTCACGGCGCGGCACCGGTGGTAACTTGCCGATGGCTTGCAGATGTTGAAGTTGCAACTATGGACGAGCACTTCAGACGAGAACACTTTCTCTGATCCACTTGTCTGAGAAAGAACAACGATCCTGTAGGAGTGGGAATCGATACGTGAAGGATTAATCCAGCCGAAAAAGGATTCGAAGGGTATTCAATATAGCGCAGTTGAATAGAAAGAACAGCGTTTTCTTATCCGCATGCGATACCAAATTATATAAACACCTGTAGAAAATATCAGGGATGGAAGTAATCAATTACATTTTATTCTTAACCCTTTGACTGCAAAGGGTATATACGCTTAAGAAATTTTGATGAGTAACCACATTTACACTTTTATTTAACTAAAACTACCAAGGTTTAAATATTCGATGATTTCTTGTTCTTAACAATGCGATTCTTACTTTCACCGCAGCATTAGTTTAAACTTTTAACTGGGTAACTTTTCAAGCATGAACTGTTACAAAGACGTAATAAAAGACAAATAAAATTGAGCTAACGAAAATGTGATCATAATTAACATAAATACAATAAAGTTTATATTAATATGTATACTATGGCACAATGAAGTGTAAGAATTATTCGTTAAAATATGAAAAAAATGAAAAGTTTCTGGTAGACGAAAGTAAACTTGATTGACAAATTAATTAGTCATCATAGCTGGCCACAACGATTGCTATGCGAATATCGTGGAGCAAACCGCTTATAGCTTTAAGCTAGAGAGCGCTGTAGACATCGGGTTTTTGTACAAATTTTTTTCGTTCTGTTTCAGAAGATATCTGAGTCTATGGAAATTTTGTAGAAGGAACTTTTAGGAACTTCTTCAAAAAGTGTTCTTATAGAACAGATATTTTATAATTTCTATAATAAAAGTTTCAGGAAAACAAGTTACCTTAAAACATTAATTAAGAAGGGTTCCATAAGAGAAACATTAGCAAGATTTCAGCTATGAATTATCTGCGAAAATATTACAAATAAATTACATATTTAGAATGTCATTTTAACTGTAATAGTTATTCAATATCGTTGTAGTATTTACTATTCACTGAATACCATATATCATTTGTTATAATGATCGATAATTCCTTTGATGCAAATGAACAACATATCTGTCCCTGTAATAAAAAGATTCATATTTTTATATTATATATGTTCTATGGAAAATAAAACTATTACTTTGCAAACATTTTCTGTATCAAGCATGTTTTTAAGGACGTCGTTCAAAAAAGTTCCACGGTCCACGTCTTATACATAACCTATCAACAAGTTTCATAACTTTTTCGATGCTTGAAAAATACTCATTACTGAAGAAATACTCGTGGTTTCAATCAATTTCTTTTCAGTTGTAAAATTGTTTACACAATTTCGGGTTGCTTCTATGTGGTCAACACGGATAATAGTGAATGTAAGAGTATCTATATAATATTTTGTAATGTTTTAGCTTTACGTCAAATTTGTGGAGAATGTAATATTTTTTAGGAGGAAAAGGAAAGGGAGCGTTTCGTCTTGAACCTGTTAGAGGATTCATCACTAAGGCTATGTAGCAGGACGTGCCTTGGATGAGGCGATATTCTAAGAGCGGTTAAGTACGGTTTGCAGGGTGTTTCATGCAATTGTTTCAGGCTATAACTTCGTTGCAAGTACTGTAAAATACTTGTTCAAATACTTGTTACATACTCGTTAAAAACCAAGAAGTTGTACATTACTAATAAGAGTATGTGAAACTTGACTAGCATTCTACGAACAATGGTGGCCACACAATTTATTAAACATTCATTAAAAGTTTGACGCAAACTTTTACACAACACATATTATGTTTGCACTTTTACTCCTCGCGAAATTGTTATCACTCGAAATAGATTTATAAATAAATCCGTATATCATGCAACCGTCGGCGGTTGGAACTGGTAGTTCACTTAAACTCGTGCAACTAAACATATTGTAGATTGTAACAAAACGACCTCGAAACGACGGTATTTCTTTTAACGTTGTAACGTGAACAAGAGAAAGACATTAAGCGATCCTTGCGAGCCAGAATACGTGTCTTAACCCCTTGGCTACCGTCGACGAGATATCTCGCGGTTTTATGTTGTTCATGCAACGCCACGGACGAGATATCCCACAAAGCAATGCCGTTCACACGACCTGACGCCACGGACGAGATATCCCGCGACTCAATAGCGTTTGGACAATGCCACGAAGTATCTCGCAAGATTTTCACTAGAGTAAGGTATTATGTAAAAAAAAATCTAAAATTTCTTTAGACTCTCTCTTGTGATTAGAAGTAGTTTGATTTATTCGGCTATATGACACAACTCGAAATATGGAGTCACACATAACGCAACATCACAACTTTTGCAAAAATAACTTGTTTCTTTACGTAAGTTATTTTTATATTTAAATATTTAAATTCTTCTATTTACTGGATATTCCATATGTAATTTACTAGTAATTTGGAACTGTCAACGGGCAAACCAAGAAAGTTTTCAAGATATAAGGGAACATATGATATCTGAGCCGTTTATTTTGAAAGTGGTCTAAGTCCATTTGTCAATTATTTTCTGTTGACCGTAGTAACGTGTACAACTTGAAGTTATCTATCATAAACAACATTTGCTGTTATGTATATTCAGAGTATACACGATAATTTTGGACACATAAGTTTTCGCAGTTACTTCAATAATTAAAACCATTAATTTGAAAGTGGCCTAAGTCCAATCAATTATTGATAATGTCCGAAAGTGCGGATTTTCAAATGTCCGAAGGCAGTGAAGAAGGTAATTTTAATCAATTAGTATTTAACAAGTTAACCTCAGTTTTTTGACAATAGCTTTAGTTGAATAATCAGTACGTTTAATTAATGCAGTGAAAAATAAATTCACGCAATACACACTTACAATTGAATATAAAACTTAAAATATTAACTTATAGAAATTATTACACTCGTGGGGAAGAATAAGACCATTTAATTCAGATAGTGAACACGAATTCGTAACTAATGATTTCAACAAAAAATGTTCGAAAATATTGTATTGACACCACTTTACAAAAATATAAGACGAATTACAACAGCGAAATACAAGGACATGTGATGGACTTACTACGATATATACCACCGGTGCGCCATGACATCCCTCCCGCATGCACGAAATGCAGATGAGCAGCAAATTGTTATGTAATTTATGTAGTTAGAAAATTTCCCGAATTGCATAAATTGTGTTTTTGAAGTGTTGTAAAGAAATATAAAATAAATTGAGTATTATTTTTTAAATTTGAAGCATTTTAAATTATGTCGAATGGACTTGGGCTCTTTCAAATGTTAAAACGAATCTGGTTGTTAACTTTGAAAGTGGCTTAACTCCATTTTTGGTAAGTAAACACATATTATTCACTTAATAATTGTTATTATTTTAATAGGAATTGTAAATTTAACTCTTTTTTTAATTTTATTGAAACGCAAACTCTTAAATATCTCAATTTAGGTATAAAAGGACTTAGGTCACTTTCAAAATAACTGAATTACTATAAAATATCACACGCCTGCAGAAAATTCGCCTCATGAAGGAAAAACGTTTTATCCCACTCCGCTTCGTTTCAGATCAAGATGTTTTCCTAAGAAGATACTCCAACAACAAATAAACTTCGCTCAACAAAATGTTATGTAGTGTGTGACGAAAATAACTTACGTAAAAAAACAAGTTATCTTCGCAAAAATTATGATGTTGCGTTACGTGCGACTTCATGTTTTGAGTTTTGTCGTACACAAGAATAAATCAAATTATTTCTAATCACGAGAAAGTCTAATGAAATTTTAGATATTTTTAAATTATAACATACTCTAGTGAAAAGTACTGAGGGTACACCGTGGAGATTTTACACGGCTAAACTTGTTTCTTATTTTTGTGCTATAATACAGAGAAAAAAAAGCGTACATTTAGTTTTCAGTAAACCTTGTAAAGTGAAAGCTTCAATTTTGAGATTAGAACATACAGATCATAATAGATTCATTCGGAACAATTTGTTGATGTTTCTCCAGACGACTCGATATTGAGCATTTTCGACCAAAAAAGGTTGTTCACAAAATTATCACATTTCGAATATAGACAATTTCTCGATTGTTCAAACAAATCTAGATCCACCGTGTAATACATTTTGTTTTACAACACTAAAGTGCATAGATAAGTGCAGATAAATTGCACACAAGGTAATTATGCTCATTAAAATTTCGTAGGAAATTATATCACTATCATTTGGGAGCCATGTAGACACGAATGAAACCATAGTTACAACTAACATCGACCGTTATTAAGCTAAAGAATCTTCTCTGTCCAAATGTAACGGTTAATTTAAATCTGATTGCGATTTAACCATGCCCCAATTCTAACGTTCCTTTAATTGAATCTGCAGTTAACGTCTACTTTATCACGGCGCTAATTTCAATTCCACGCCACCCACAATTTAGACCTCGGTTAAGGTTACCGCTACGCACTAATTAGCATACAACGCGAATGTTATACTTGGTGAGAAATATGGCATTATTTTATTACCGTGCGTTAAGTACATAAAGATATTCAGGTACAATACTAATTACCCATTGCAAAGAATGCGAGAATTGCAAGAAGTAATGCGTTACTACACAGATAAAAAATCGTGTGAAGCATTTCACGCTTCACTTCACGATATATTTTTCAACAATTTAATTGGTTTTGACCAACTACATTATAAGCCTTGATCTAACTTTAACCTAAACTAAAATATCGCTGAAGTTTCAGTGCAAGTTCCAGCTTAACAAGCTTTGCCAAACTGACATTGGGGTCAGTGTAAGCGCAGAAAATCTACTTCGGGATTTAACCCTTTGACGCACAAGGAACAAATATGTCCAATAGGAAAAATCACTACAAAAATATAAAATAAACTCAGAAAGTTAGTTCAATACATTTCCTGATAGTTGGTTTGATCAAAAGGGTAAATATTATTTCACAATACAGGAGAACCTAATTGTCTGAACTAATCCTATTTAGCGTAATCGAATAATTGAACGATTCACATTATAACTAGATAACTTGTCTGTGGATTTCTCTGCATGATACAAATTCTCTGCATCGGAATACACAAAAAGTAATAGGACATTGATCTTTGATATTTGTATTGTGCAAAACCCTTCCATGTATTATATTATTGAATATTTAACAGTACACATTTCATTCAAAAGACATTATGTGATCGCTATGAGGTGTGACGTTGCAGATTTTGCGACGTCACTTTCCGTCATTTTTCGCAGTCAAAACGGCAGTTCGTATGAACCGGCCGGCGATAATTAATGTTTACATAATACTATTCTTTGACTTGTGCCGAATGTAGAAAAGGACAGCGAAGCTCGAGAGGCCTCGGTCACCGAGAAGTGTAACATAATACGGGTCGAGTATGTCGGTGTGAAAACAACACCTAACCCAGTGACAAAACTTTATTTTTTATTATTTTTTTATGGAACTTTCACCAACATATTCGTGGCATTTTTTTAATGAAAATTATACCTAATAAGATGTAAATCCGATAGTATTTACTTGAGTAATAGACGATGCAAGTTTCGGAAAATTATTGTAAATTTGCAGCGTTCTTATAAAACTGTTAGGGCAACCTACACACTGCATGCATGGCATCATCATCTAGAAGGGACTAAACCGATCTCAATATTATTACGTTAAGCCCAAGCTTATGTCAAAACTGTTCTCGTTAATGGTACGAGGTTGTTTAGCGATACCCAGCAAGAACCGGGGAATTTGCTTAAGTGCCACTAAGTAGACGCGTAAGGTATGAGGAATGACCGTATTCATCGATGGTACAGGTGAATGGGCGATACGGTGATAGCGTTGTATACTGAGACGCGCTTATACACGTATCCAGGATGCTGTTTATCGACACAGAAGTGAAGCTAGATCGTGACTCCTGGGACTAACAGGGATGCAAATGACTGTCCTATATCACATCAAGGATATATTCATAGACAAAGGAAACATATTCGGCCATTGCTATCCTGACAGAGATTACGCGCAACTGCAATATACCGACCTATTGTCATTCCTTCATTTTTTTTTCAGTATCTAGACCAGGCCTGGCCAACCCAAATGGTTTCACGGGCCACTTTGATGACGCGTAACGTTACAGTGGGCCGCACTTTAGGTAAACATGCTTTTAAAAAATGTAATACAAATAAAAGAAATGAATAAAACTTTATTGTTATACTATGATTCCATATAATAAACTCTCGAGTCTTAATGAATGAGATATTTGTTTATCCTTTCTTTCACTTTATTTGTGTAAATCTATATTTATGTTCGACATTGCACATCTTAGCTGGTTTTCTAAATTGGCATCAGTTACTGAAGCACGTGACGATGAATTTGTAAATTTCATTTTCGAAAAAAATGTTTCACAAACACATGTGGATCCAAAAGTACTTACAACTCGTTTCTTACAAACAATGTTACTCGCTTTCAGTAACATTTGGCGTTCGTGGATAACAAATATAGAACTGGAGTCCGTAGTCACACTTGCGCATTATAAGAATGACACATGCAAATTTTCATTTATTTAATATTGTTTCTGTACATGCAACGAGAAGCAAAAGTTTCAATAGAAATATAAAATCGCCCGGCGGACCGCACAATTTAACGTGGCGGGCCACGCGTTGGCCAGGCCTGATCTAGACAATGTACATAGCTACTATACATACAGGGTGTTTCGTCTAAAACAGGACACCTAAATATCTTCTCTACCTCTGAAAGTACAAAAAATGTTTCTAACGTAATCTAAATGGTTTCAAAAGACGAATCAGATGGAAGAATCGTTTTTTATAAATTGTAATTTTTTAATCGTTTTTTCAAGGTCACTCGTGTTTTTTTACATATATACACACATTTTTTGTTGTTGTATGCTATAGCAAACGTTATTGTGCATTCATCCATGTTTAATAGCACGACCTTGAAATGACCGTGAACTCTAAAATTTGCTAATTAATGCAGAACTTACTTTCAGCGACATTTCAGATTTCAACGGTAACAGAAATTCGACCATGAACTTGAACTTGTAAATAAACACATTGTATCATTCCTCTGTGTACATAGAGAGTAAGAGAGATAGGTATTTAAGAGTTTGCTCACTGCTAGATTTCTCAGTGTATCGACAAGCGATCCATAATGCGTTATTCAGAACAGGAGGAAATTCAAATGGTTTTAATTTACGGTGAAGCTCGAGAATGTCTAGGAGAAGCAATACGAATGTACAAAGACAGATTTCCAGAACGTTCTGCATACTCAAGTATTGTTAAAACATTTTGTGAGACTGTTAGTGTCAACAGAAACATTCGTGTGAGACGTAAGACTGTTACTTATGAAGCAAATGTGAACAATATCATCGCTAAAGTTAATCAAAAGTCGCATCTTAGTATGAGGCAACTTGGACGTGAAACCGATATTAGTATGACAAGCATATTCTTGATTCACAAAAATTTCATCCTTTCCATTTATCTCTTCACCAAGAGCTCCATGGAAGAGACTTTGAAAACCGCGTACACTTTTCTCAATGGGGTATACGGAAATACGAAATTGATGAAATGTTTTTCCAAACAGTATTGTTTACGGATGAAGCATCCTTTACAAATCATGGTCAGGTGAACCTCAAGAACATGCATTATTGGTCGGTTGAAAATCTACGATGGTTTAGACAACTCGATAAGCAGAGACCATGGACCATAAATGTCTGGTGTGGTATTCTAAATAATAGGATAATTGGGCCGTATTTTATCAACGGTACGCAAACTGGGCAGAGGTATGCTGAATTTTTAGAACATATTCTACCAGGTTTATTAGAAGATGTACCATTTAGGGACCGTCTAGTATTATGGTATCAACACGATGGGTGTCCAGCACACTTTTCCTATATTGAAACACGTGTCCTCAATAAAAAATTTCCAAATCGTTGGATTGGACGCAATGGACCTGTATCATGGCCGGCTCGTTCACCCGATCTCACCCCACTTGATTTTTTCTTGTGGGGGACATTAAAGTTTACGGTTTATCAAGAGCAGCCTGCGACACCAAAAAATATGAAGGAATTGCTGCATGTGTTGATATGAAACCTGAAATCATCGAAAGAGCTGTACAATCTGTCGGTTTTCGATCATGAATCAAAATCATGACTTACTTTTTTCTTCACAATTTCGACCATTAGCAATTTGTATAAATAATTATTTACACGCGACTGAGTAAACTAATCCTTCTAACATCTCAAAAAAACTCAAGCCGTTTGAACTAATTTTGAAAAAGTTATTCGTTTTTAAAGGGTGTCCGGATACTTTTGCACGCCACTGTAAGTATAATATCTTATGATGCGCTCACACTGAAGCTACATCTTGTTGACACTAGGGTAGATGCATAATTTGTGGCCAGTTATTCCGAGCTAATAAGAATTCTGGTATTAGTTCCGTTGAAGTGAATATATCTGTTTAAGGGTGGTATCTTGACATTATTGTCTATTTCTTTTGATTAGTTTAAGAAATGCGAAAAAACTTGTAAACTTTTCATATATTTTCATATTCTTAAAAACAGCAATTAGCAGACGACTGGTAAGGAAACGACTAATTATTGTATTTGACAAAAGAGTGAAACAAGTTCTACACGTATTTATTTTAAATAAACTATATTTCGAAGAGTTGCACATGAATTTCAGCGATACAACCTTAAATATGTCGATATTAAGTACTCATCAAAAATGGTACATCGGAAATGTAATTTACCACATTTGGCCACGTAGTAGCCACAATAGAACGCTGCATAACCATTTTTGGTGAGAAGATGAGACACATAAAGTTTGACAAATCATTTTCATGTTAAGACCTGTAGTAGTTTCTGAGAAAACAAAGTATTAGGTTTGGGGAAAATGAAATCCATTATTTTTACGTTTATTTCAAGACTTTATTTAACATGGTTCGGATTGTCCGATTTGGGTCAAATATTCACCGTTTTCTTTTATAATTTGTTGCCCTTTTAAAGGTAGCTTCATAATGCCTCTCACATAGAAGCCCTGGTCCCTATTGGCGAAAAACTCGACTAAGTGATTTTCACAATCTTCTCTTGATGCCAATTTCTTATCACTAAGGAAGTTTTGCAATGATAAAGAAAGATGGTAATCGCTTTGTGCCAGGTCCGGACTATAAGGTGGATGCATCAAAACTTCCCAACCAAGCTCCCGGGGTTTCTGGCGAGTCACTATAGACGTGTATGGCATGGCGTTGTCCTGATAGAACACAACACCTCTCCTGTTGGCCAATTCTGGCCGCTTCTGGTCAATCGCTACTTTATGCAGATGGTTTAAAACTGTTTTGTGGTCGATCTTTAGTTCCTGGGCGATGCTACGACTGCTCACATGCCGGTTTACTTCGATCATTTCCATGATTTTATCGACATTTTCGACGACGGGACTACCTGTGCGAGGTGCATCTTTAACGTCGAAAATACCGGAACGGAATCGACAAAACCAAAATTGTGCGTAATTGGCTGTGACAATAAGGGGACCATAAACGCCATTCACAATTTCAGCCGCCTGGCTTGAATTTTCGCCTATATCAAAGCAAAATTGTAAAATACACAGAATTTTCTCTTTGTTAACTTCCATCTATTACACCCTGTAACTCACAACTGAATTGACTAATCAAGAAACTTTAAAAGAATTTGTTTTAGTACGGAATGTCACTTTTCTAACGAGCACAAGTCTGAATTTTTTTGAACAATACTTTACGAGATATATGAGCCCCTTAGTTGACAAGTGAATCATGTCCCTTTTCTTAATGTGGTAGAAATTGGACTTCCGTGTAATATCGTACAAAAAATTAAATAAACAATGTAACTTCATTGTAACCAGTTAAAGTGAAAGAATAGTAATTATGTCATTATAACTTAACATAAAATCCTTATTTTTGCAATAGTAAACAAACAGTAACATAACGAATAATGTCGTGCCATTATTGCACTGAATTGTGACAATACTTTTTTGTGAGAAAGTGACTTACGCCATAAGGAGTGCTGCAGATTCAACACATCCAAAATCTAAATCATTCGGTAAAATGAATGTCCTGATATTAAGAACTTCTGTTCTATAACTTTCACTGCAATATCATCACTTTGCTCTAATTTTAACAAAGACAAAGCTATTTTTATATTACGATTTTGTCCAGCACAAGAATCACTATAAATCTTAACTTTATTACCAGCAACAAATTTAATATGTTTAACTAAACATGGTGCTATTTCTTACGATCCTCTGGATGCTAATGTTTCATCCCAAACATAAAAGTATCCTTTATATTTCTCTTATAATACGCATCAGAAACTGTTAATATTGGAAATGGTAATGCTATTAATAAGTAATAAATATTATTTGAACACTTTGCATTTTCTATATATCACTACTAATATCACTACTTTCTGCATCTAGTTTAATTTTGTATTCATCACATCTCTTGCTTGTATCTTTCCGTAGTGCTTTAAAATGTAGATTAAAACGTGTATTAAATAGATCATAATACATGTGCTCTTTTACTGGTAGTATATTTAATTCAGAGCATTTTTCTTTGTACAACATATACATTTTTCTAATATTGAGATTTTCATTTAAATACTGTCGGTTTGGATTCTGTTCACGCGTGTAATGAGATACATTGACAGGAAAACTTTGAATACGATCACAAACATTTTTAATAGTATCTTTGCTAAGTTTACGCGGATTTGCTGCTTTACCTCTATCGTCATTTCTAGCAGGTTTACCTTCTACACGTTTTATTATAGCTCCGTTCAAGCGTCCTTCACTAACACCAAAAGTTTTCAAAAAATACTTCTTACATACAACAATGGTAGTCACCAATATTGGGTAAACAATATACGTTACTGCTAACTTTCATACATCTACTTTCATCTCGTGGTCGTCTTCTTTTTATAGGTACAGTTTGTATACATTCACAAAGATATGCAGTTTGTGTTTCAAAGGATCCTATTTTCCAAAAATTATAGAAGAAATTCTTCCGTGTTTCTTCATCAACTCTGTCTGTACATTTTTTCTGGCATCCACAATCTCTGTTTTCAAACTTTTTCGCAGGAATTATATTATTGTTTCGGTTTACGTATTCTGCACCCGAGTTCCGAAGTCGTTTTGCAACATTCCTAGTCCAACCATCACAATTTCTTACTCTTTTCCGACTTTGTGTAGGATTTGCGTGAACGTTATTCATTTTGAGCGGATATAATATATTACAATGTTACTGATACGGAAGCTAATAAGATACTACACAGTTCTAGAAGTTAATGTAAACATGAATTACCCTCGTCGGTTTTAATAAATACGAAACGATTATCGCGTATACATATACCAGTTTCCTTTAATCGAATGTAACAGTAGAGTAAGTTCATATGCTCCGTGGAATAATGGAGTGAGTCCAAGAGATTGGTCTTATGCCATTATTCGAGATATTTTTACAGTCACTTCACTTATGATGTAAAATTGACTCTTATTTTTTATTAGCATAAAACAAAGTATACACAAGTTAATGTGTTAAATAAAACAAGCATTCTTAATACTTACTGTTTCTGTAAAAACTCCATTTTTCGTAATTTTGGACTTATGCCACTTGTCAACTAAGGGGCGCATGTATCACTACAGTCAACTAGCGAAAAAATGATGGATTTCTGTTTCCCCAACCCATTATTTTTAAAATGCATACAATTGACACATATTCACAAAATGTATATTGTAAATTTTCATAACAGTCTCGGATGAAACCGCTGTAAAAGCAATATTTACTATATCGTTGCAATTCCTGTTAATTACAATTTTCTTAAATTTTTGTGTACACATCATTTAGTAAACTAATTCTTCTAAATTGTTGACGTATAATACTTCATTTGGTACACATTTAAAAAAATTACATCAGTTTAAAGTGTGTACGTGAGCCTTTTGTGGCTGACTGTATCTCCTGAAGGTACCATAAATATTACGATTCGTAAGAAGTCATTCCTTGATGTCTCTAACAAATTTCTTTTGTGCCCCGAAAACCAGTCACAAAATGGAAACATGAAGTAGATGAATAATTTACCTGCTGTAATAACATCGAATAAATGAATGGAAATCAAACAGGCTAAAGAAAAAGAAACGGAAAAGAAGAAATAGGAAAGAGAAAAAAGACTAACAAAAATAGAAGAAAATAAAAAGGTTAAAGCAAACAAATTAGAAGAAAGAACTAAGAAAAAAGTAGAAAAAATAAAACCCGTCGAGACAAAAGAAAAGTAAAAAATATTGATAATTCATAGTATTCTTGTACATTTATTGTAATATTCAGTCAGAAATAAACATTTGTAGAAATTAAAAGCTACGATTCTTAGTGTTTGCATTACCAATACCTCATGCGACCACAAACGGAAAGATGGCTAGCCAAAAATGGTACTTCTGTGGCCATAAATGGTGTAAAAGGATCTTGTGGAATAATGCAGTCATTTTTTAAATTACAATGTTCCAAACACTGTGTTTCTCATAATTTGTGACTATATATTTCCGACTACGCTCATATGTTGTTCACTTTGTGGATCTATTTTTTGATTAGTTATATATCAGTGAATTATATGTAAATCGTTGGAGTGGCCACAAATCGGACATCTATCCTACATCAGTTGTACAGTGAGGAACAAAATTGAACCAATGAAACCATTTTATACAGAAAATTAATATTTATGTGATTATTAAAATAGAGCCATTGAAAACGCGAGAGTTCAACTCTTAACCTAATTTATTGTCTCGATCGAATAGTCGAAGTCTTTGGAATTTGGTGTCAAATTCTGAGGAAATTCTCCTGGGAAACACATTACGTTGCGTCTCAACAATGCACATTTCTGTAATTCTTGCAGAACATAAATTGTTACATTGAATGCATGATACCTCTGCAGGTTGTCCTGAAAAGTTTGAACATAACTGAAAGGGGTGATTTCTGAGGTGGATCTATGCAGCTGTTTCATTTGCCAATTCGCGTCGAAATGCTTTATTTTCGAGTTACTATCAAGATGCACGATCCAATCAGGGCGCAGTTCATCCCGACTTGGCAACAGGTTCCACTGAGCGTGGTGTTGCAATTGGCCGAGTCCGTTCGCCGTTGCTGCGCTCCGATTGATTCGTGTTTTTCGTTAAAAACTCCAAAACAAAGCGTTTCGGCGCGAATTGACAAAGGAAAAAAGTGCTTAGGACCATCTCAGGAATCACTCATTCCAATTATGTTGAAACTTTTCGGGACACCCTGTACTATTAAACATACAACTCTATTATACATACTTCTAGAAATTAAATAGAAGTCCGGGATAAGGCGACATATTTTTTTAGTTTGCTCCATATATACTACATTTGAAGATTTGAGAAAATGTAGTAACATGTAAACATTAAATTATTAATTTCATTACGTTAAAACGTTTATCAATACACTTCATTGAAGAGTTAATAAATTAATATTTTTGTGAGACACGTTGACAAATTCACGAAGCAAATTTATATAAAAATGAACGACGATTTTTATTAATCAGTATACAGAATGTTAACCTTTGTTATTATTCAAATTATAATGTGTGTGGCGGCTACTTCCTATGCCCGACCAACAGCGAGGACTTCACCCTACACTGCGCTTCTGACGTCATCTTCGCAGCATTATATGGTTTAACGTTTTCGCACCTAAATTTGTGCGACGTTTTCGTATCTACATTTGTGCGATGTTCTTCCATTGTTTGTACGACTACATGAGTCCTACAAGCGGCTTAGGGAGCTACTCAACTTCGTCGATTCGGCAGCATCACTGGCGGGCACATTGACAACACACTGACAGCAATCAACCGACCTCCTTGGATTCCGGCAGAGATCAGCGTAATTAGAGGGTGTCCAGATATCGTTGACCACTGGCAAGGGGGTAATGTGGCGGCTACTTCCTATGCTCGTCAACAGAGGGACATTACGGCAACACCTTTCCCGCTACTACCTCAATCTTCCTCTGTTTGTATGTATACCGTCCTAAACTATCCTTACGACATCCCGCGTCTAAGGCACGGGTAGGCTAGATAGCCTTACTGACGAGTCCTCTAGTGTGCCTAGGACGAAACGCTTCCTTCTCCTTTTTCCTCCTCTCACACACTTTCCAGCCGCCATAATAATTTAGCTTGTTTTGTAAAACGTTATATTGCAGAAAATAAAATAAAAAATAATATAAAACAACGCTAATAATGAATAATACAAAAAAACTGAGAAACTAATATGCACAATCATCCTTATAAATATAGTTCGTTATTTTTTCATCGAGATTTTCTGACTTTCCATATTACATGCTGGTCCATATTGCTTTCATTACGTAATACAGCATTTTCGAGACGCATTACTAAATGTATATTCACCGGGTGTTGACAATAATTAATATCATTACAGTTTCGAATAGCTGTTTCGCTAGCAGTCATTCAGTTGGCTCGTGTCCTCGTAGAAAGTTACAACGATTGTGTCGGAAAACGTACCGAGGTGTTGCAAAAGCAGTTTAATAACTTTTAACTAGAATAACGAAGCTTACTCAGCGTATAAAAAACACGGATCACTTTGGTAGCGCACCTATTCGGTTGGGAACGAGATCGTGTGCGCCTTCTCGCCGGTGCGCGGTGAATGCTATCAGGGTGGCCTGAATAAACGAATCTCCTATTCAGCTAGCTGATCGTGTTACGTGGGCCTGTGAATAGGTAAAAAAGTAACCTAGCAGAAAGCAAAAGTTGACTTTCAGCGGAAGGAATTTAACTCTTAAGTGCACGATTTTCTGCTGCTTTCGATTTCTATGAAATTAGCTCAGCCCGCGGACACATTGATTTTTTTTCTTCCTATACACGCACTGAACCCACGTGAAGTACCATTGCATCTGAAAGCATCGCTGAAATCGATCTTTCTAAACCGAATCGTACGTGTATGACTGCAATACTGCGGGTGTAATAGACCGCAAATCTTTAAGCGATTATACCACATCATGATTTTCAGACAGGAATAAACGTTTCCGTAGATTTTTATTTTTGTACATTATCTATAACCCGCTGAATCTATCAATACAGACGATAAAATTCTGTTTTATCCAAGATTTTCAATGACCGACTATAAAAATTTAAGTGGCGTGAATATTTGGGGTCTAATAATATTTCCGTGGGCTCGACTGCGTTTTGGAGAACTCCGTGTTCTTAACTTTTTTGAACTTTTTTTTATGTGATCCTGTAGATATCGATGAAGACATTTAAAAAATGTGTGTATGGTTGTTAGGAATTCACTGGTTTATAAGTTATACGCGTGTAAAGATGAGCAATTTTAAGCGTTTTTGACAGGTTAGAGCGTCGCCATATTGGATATTCGTTGAGTGGTAGAGGTAGGTAGGTCTGTTCGGCGCTTGCGCTGGATACATCGTGAGTGTTCAGCGCATGTGTCAGATAGTATTGTATATTTGCGGGATCGGCTAAATAGTACTGAGCGTATGCGCTAGATAGCAATTCAGTGGTTACACATACTTTGTAAACATAAGCAATTTCAAGTGTTTTTCACAAATTAATTACTAATAAGTTTATTGTTGATTTTGAAATAGTTAGTTCAAGTATTAGAAATTTTAACTTTAGAGACATTCCAAGTAGTAAAGAAGAAGCAACTACTTGGGCTCAGGGTTGTGGATTGTTGCGGAAACTTAAAAAATGTCGCACTCATCGGTGTGAAATGAAAATTTATAATAATCATGGAATCGGTCATTTTCGGTGTCCAGTAATTAAAATATACAGAATCACATACAGGATTTCAAAAAGAAGGAACAGTCCAAGATGGTTTGGGATTAGGTCGTCGTGGGAGCGGAGAAGGCAGGTCCGACAATGGTATAATGTTTCGCATTTTTATTTAGTAAATGTGTTATTATGTATTACGTACGTGTTTGTACTGCCATCTATCGGATCTGTCGGAAGTATTTAGCCCATTTTATGTGTATCACGTAGCAAATATATCAATATGGCGACGCTTTAACCTGTCGAAAAGGCTTAAAAGTGTTCAACCTTATACGCGTATAACTTTTTAACTAATGAATTCCGCGCATTAAGATTTTCATTTTCGGTGTTTTCTCGTCGAAATCTATAAGATTGTATAAAAAAACTTGAAATAAAAGAGTTCTCCAAAACGCAGTTAAACCCTTCAGTGCATTCTACTATACTGTGATTCATAGTGATTCCAAGCAAAAATGCATACTGCTTTTATCTTATTTATTCGCATTTTTCCGGGAATAATTCAGTTGTATATAATTATTTCTTTTGAAAACTATTTGCTATATTACTGTATGTAAACTATTTCATAAGGGAAGTGTGATACTTTCATTTCATTCTAAGTGTGAAATAAAATTATTTCACATTTAAAACTGTCGATTTTCACTTCCTTTTTAAATACAATTTAAAAATATTTGCATCTTTTGAAACGCAACTATATGTGTAGGTGCAATTACGTTCTAATCCTTTCATCCTTTCACGCAGGTTTCATTAAAAAAGAAATTCTTCTACTTATGGCAAGCTTTCGAAATCAGGTGTTCCATTCCACCAACCTTCGTCCTGTACGAGTTTATATTGCTATTTCATCTTACTGCAAGATATATCCTTGATATGCCCAGAGCATTCGTGCTTTTCTACCACAACGTTCCCGCAATATGTATATTTTACAAGAATAAGATACATTAAGAACGCAGATGAATCACAAGGTTTGGTGGTCTTGGCATTTCCATTTTTCACTCGGCTGCATCGACAAATTGTTATTCAGATCATTAACAATCTTCATCACTTTCAGGTAAATGTTTTAAATGGATGCTTCCTGCGGAGCATAATGAGATCGTTAACGTTGTTTCGCGGTGAAATTTCCTGCCAAATTATTCAAAACAATTGGCGCAGTATATAAATGTAATATACAGGGTGAGGCATTTAAAACAGGACACCTGAATGACTCGCTTGTTTTTGGAGATGGAAGAAAATGCCTCGGACCAAACTTATTTAGTATCGAAGGACTCATAATCTGATGCTACTAGTTTTTTGATAGGTGGAGGCGTCAAAGATATATGCAAGTCAACTCTGTTTTGTTAAATGGAACAATATGTTTTTGACTTACACTCTGATAGAGTATTTCAAGACGAACATAATGGCCAATTATTCTACATATCGACGATTTAATGCGACATGTTATTTACGTACTCACTGCTAGTATAAGTGTTCAAATTGGCGACATTACAGATGACCTTGAGTGACCTTGAATGACCTTAATAATAGGTCATTGTATTCGTCATGAAGTACTCTATCCGAATGTAAGTAAAAAAACGTCGCTTCCAGCTATGAAAAACCTAATAGCTTCGGATTATGAGACCTTCGATACCAAATAAGTTTGGTCTGAGGCATTTTCTTCTATCTCCAAAAACAAGCGAGTTATTCAACTGTCCTGTTTTAATTTTGAATATCTTGGCAGGAAACGTCCATTTAAAACATTTACCTGCTTTGTATGTATTGTTTTGCTACTTTTTATTTTATGTTTTTAAGAAATTCCTCCAGTATAATAAAGTAACAGCAATATTAAATTCTAGAACTGCGCTGACAAGTTATTAAAAGGTTGAAGGGAAAACGTAGTGAATTATACAACTGCTATAATTGTTTAGGAATGGTCGAAAGACAATACAAAGAGGTGTCGCTCGGTTCTTGCGACATTTCTTGCTTGTGCCTTCGGTGACGAGCGGCATAAGAACGCTCGCGTTTCGACCGTTTAGATTCTCGCAAAGTAACCAAACTTCGTTGGGTAGTTAAGGAATTCTACAAAAATACCATTGATTATTACATAGTTAGAAAAGTTAGAAAAAAAGAATTGATTAAATAAAAAAAAAAGTTGACTCATGCCTGGCGCGAACCTAGTATATACAAGCATGTCCACAGTTGAGCGCCTAATGCGCTGATCCAATCGAGCTGTTAGAGAAATGGTTAACATTTTCAGATGTTTTTTTTTTTGTTTTTATTGGAAGCTTAAGTGGAACTCCTCATGGGGGATTATAAAGCTATACAATTGGTATACAATTGGTAATACGTATACATCTTACAGTTATACATTAGTAGTGTAGGTACAGTAGAATCGAACGCATTAAGTACATAACTTTAAATCGTTAAATTACATTGCTTGAAAAAATTAAAAAGAACATGACATACCTGGATATTCGGTTTATAAAGTAATGATCTGATATTTAAGGGTGGAAACAAATTGTACTTGCTTAATCTTTTCATAAGGTCAACTCTTTGTGATTCCAACAAGGTACATTGCCAAAAGATATGATTAAGATCTTGAACCTCATTGCCGCAGTTACATTTGGAATCATCTATTGTATGTAGGCGTGGAAGGGATTCTGCAAGATACCAATATAATGCTGAAAGTACTCCTTGCCTTTAAACTGGCCTTGTTGCATTGTGAAATCGTTAGTACTTTGTCTACATTTATGTTTAAAAGATTCCCGTAAGTCAGAGAAGGGAATGACAATACGCTTATCAGCTTGTTCTAGTGTTGCCAACTTAGCTAAGGCGTCAGCTTCATCATTTCCAACAATACCTGAATGGGACGGAATCCAAACAAATTCTATACTACTGTTATACGATGTGGTTTTCTTGAACTTAAAGTATTTTTCCTTGATTTCGTAAATGTAAAAGTTAGTCGTTATTTCTATCTTTGAACTTTGTAAACATAGAAGGACACTGAGGGAGTCAGTAAGTATTTTATAATCATGGTTTGTGTCCAAAAGAGCAATGTCAAGTGCATCGATTAAAGCAATGCATTCAGCCGTGAATATAGAAGCAATAGACGGGATGTTTTTTTTGCTTGATATATTTAAATCTTTACAAATGCATCCAGCCCCTACAGAGATAGAGCCTGGAATTTTACTACCATCAGTAAAAATTGTGTATGAATCACAGTTTTAAAGCCAGTTATTTAATATGGAGTTTGGATGGTTGCATATTTTAAGATCATGGCCAAGTTCAGTATTTATTGGGATCGAGCTATTGATATTGATATATGAACCTTTTCCTCTTGCGTTTGAAATTTCTGATCTTGGTATAATATTGATGTATCGCATTGTTGACCAATGTAGAAGTGTTGGAAATAACTTTACTCAAGTAGCTATTACATAAAAATTCAGCACGATCTCTTATTAACGAGAGCTTTGACTCAGGTAATAGAATGTTGGTAGGAGTAAATGTGCGATAACCTAAAACCGATTTTCAGATGTTATGCGCTGACATAGCAGAATATTAATCAAGTTAATTGCATTATTAATTATGTCTATCAAATGTTCAAGGTTTATCAGTGTCCAATAGGCTTACAGACTAAATGAAATGTTACAATTTGAAGGTTAGCTTCGTTTTTCACGGAAAAAATAGCGAAAAAATCGGTTTTTATTTTTTTTAATAACGGCGCAAGAAACCGAAAAATGTGAAAAATTCATATACGATACCTATAATAATATATCGATACCTTAAAAATATAAAGTTAGTCACTCTAGAACTTCCATGTGAAATCTGCATTTTTTCGATTTTTTTTCGATTTTTAATTTTTTACAAGCAGGATTATCAATTTAAAAGTCTGAAACCAATTGCAAAGTATGCATTTCGGTTCTTGACATGTGTCAAATTTTTACCAGAATTTCTAAACATCATTAACTAGGGAAAATAGGCCAAAACCTGATTTTTCGATTTTATCCCTTAACTACCCTCCCAATCGAGATACAGGGTTGAAATTTTGCACAGTATGTTTTTTCTTAATGCCCTACCGAATGATCCATCGTCGATAAAATTCGGTTCAAGGGCACTTTTGACCATCTTATCCGGCTATACCCTTTATATCATATTTGTCGCGTGAGCCATCCGTTCGAATATACACATTTTGAATCCGTTGCCTAATTTCCTTGTTTCCCGAGCAGCCCCGATCGTCAGGGCAGTGCCCTCGTTCTCTAACGAATGCTCGGGACTGCCTCGTCCTTGTAATTTTAAAATTCCCACTCCTTACTCCTTCATCAAACGGTGGCCCACCACCCCTATTAATACGCACGCGGAAATAGTTCCACGTCTTTTATCGATTGCAACAGTTCGTTGTTAAAGTCGCTGGCGCTATTACATCTCGACCCATCATATTAATTGATTCTCGGGCGATATGTCGAATTTCATCGATCATTGTGATCTTGTCTCGTTAAAATAAACTGTTCGTTATTTGTTCCAATCCAACACACCACGATTCGTTTACCTGCACGCGTTCCTCCAGTGTCCTGGGCAAGGCAATACCGGCTCCACTTGGTCAAACCTCAGTATAGTCCACTCGCTGTTATATTCCACGATCCAAATCGAATCAATAATAAATAGTAAATGGCCTTTCTTATTTTAAATTATGCACACTTTTTTGTACTTAAAATTGTGTACAAAACTTTGAAAGAAATATAAATACATGTTCTATTTAAAGTATAGAAAAAGTAATGCCACTCTATATTAATGAATTTTTGACTTAAACTAAAAATAAACTTATTTCGCTATGCATATCGTCAATAAATTTTTTAAATTCACGTTTAAAATGTAAGATTGAAACATATAATTTTAGGCTTCAGATTAATAAAACGGAAATATTATGTATGTAGACGTGGCACCCATGAATATAGGAGCAACATCATTTATGAATGCACTTTAAAAAAAATTGACCTCATAAGTAAATACATACAATATACCACTAAACATTGTTTACTAGATATTGCTCGTAATTATTCTAAGCTAATAACCAGACTGCGGATCTTTATGCATGTTCGGCTTCGACCGACGGTCGGAATCGCCTGTTGCCGGGACCACTCAGAATTGAGTGTGCAAGGACAGGTGAGAATGAGGGATAGAGATTTAACTTGCTTTGTTTTTGCACACTGCACTTTATTCGATCGCCGATATACATAAAACGGAAATTTTGACTGTGCTTGGTTCTGCCGTGGGATCTCGACGGCGATCTTGAGCAGCACCTTAACGAGGACCGCCGCGGAAGGAAATCTTCAGCGCGATCGTCGGATATTTTGACGCGGGCAGAGGCACGACACGCGACGCGAAAAGATCGTTAAGCGAAAACGGCTCGGCAAGAGAACTGCGAAAAGTTCGACGAATAAAGACGCAGCTATTGTCGCGAACACGAAATCAAAGGAAAGAGCGAATAGTAGAACGTGAAATTAACTCGCATAGAACGTACTCCACACGAGAGTCGCTCCGCCAGGAGAGCGCCTTAAATGTTCTTCGAACTGCAGGCGTGATCGTACGCGATTGGATCAGGATCGATCGCATGATCCTGGGAAACGCACGGTTCGAGATTCAAACCGCGGAGATTTACCGGTAACGGGCGGCCTCACGCAACGGTAACGTGTGGTCGCTAAGCGACTCTAAACACGGTAGAAAACAACCGCGTAATGTTGCGGAACGAATATAATTGTACGCGATAGTGACTGAGTTTGTGTATGTTGCTGCAAAAAGAGATCAAATTTGTAACTCATATGGTTTGTGGAAGTTATGTTAGTACTGTATCTGTTGATGTTATGGCGGCATGTATTGTAAGTGTGAAATTCATGTTAATTGTGTGGATGGCGAGGAGAAACGTGGAGAAGGTGGAGCGGGGAGTCGTGGAATACAATACATCGTCGACCATAATGGAAAACGCTGAAATCTCGTTTAGCAGAAACATGCACCTTCGCAAAAGCATAAGGTCGCATTTCAAGCCATAACGTGTAAAGGAAGATGCATCGCATCGACTTTAGGCCGCTAAACCTCGCAAGGGTGCCCATCTCCCGGGTTATGAAGGTTACTAACGTGATCGGGGAGACTGAAGGGTTGACCCGGGGCCGTCAAGCTACAGGAAGAGTCACGAGATTCGGCGAACGGTAAGAAGGCATCCGGAAAATTCCAATGACGGTAATGATAATATCGTCGTGACCAGTTCCCCCTTCTCCGCGTTTCCACAGGTAGTAATGCGGTGTGCAATGAATAGGGATAAGGGCGAGCGGTCTGTTTAGATCAGTTCGGATCGAATCATTGGCCAAATAGGACCTCTCAGTACAATCTTAATAAATATTACTTTGTACAATAACTCGTAGTGAACGGCGACCGACGGCAAATCCTACAATTTGAATCCCGAACAATGCAAAATATAAATTGTTTGCGTTAATTGCAAAAGACTGGAGCCATATATGGATTTCATTCTCACTTTAATCATTTTAACAAACTGACGATAATAGATTGGTGTTCTTTAATAATTTCAACCTTTCTACTGTTTCAAATTGCACCTACCCATTTTTATTAAAAATGCATAAAATCCGCAGTCTACTAATGACTTTGCAATTCATGCACCGAAATTCTTACAAGTAACCACTAAGAGAACAAAAGAAATAATATATTTTTCAGGAGAAAATGAATATATTGCTATGCAATACGTGAAAATTTTACAAAAGGTTAAATTTAATTTCAGTACATTCCGAGCTTACGCAGAACTTTTTAATGAGCTTCTGAGAGATGGTAGCACTTGTTACGACAAGCACGTCAGAATTCTCCTTTGAGTTACGTTAACTAATTAGTTTAGACAAAAATTAACAATTAAAATGAATGCTGCCGGCTACATAACAATTTTTACCCACGAGTTTGTTTCGTTGTGCAATTTACTATTATTTCGACTACTTATATTAATTTGTTTATATTATTTATTCGACTTCTTTACATTATTTGTTTCAATTTTATTATTTACTGCAACTCTTGATTGGTAATTAGAAAACGTGAATGTTAGCGAATAAGTAATGAAAACACATTATTGGAGAAAGTTGTGCAATTAATTCAATATGTTTGATTAAAACAAATAATCGTTTATACATAATAAACATTTAAATAGGAAGAAACAATCTTCAGGTAATCTTAATGATCGACAGGTTAAGTTTAGTTTAATGATACAGCTTACTGTATTAATACTTTTGAATAATATTATTGAACATAATATTATTGAATATAATATTATCTAATAATATTACTAGACTTAATATTATCTCAAAACTTAAATGTAATAAAATCTAACAATATTATTGAATGTAATATTATCGTATAATACTATTGAAACCAATAATAACTAATAATAATTATTACATGTGATAATAATTAATAATATTATTACATGTAATATTATCTAATAATATTATTACATGTAATATTCTCTAATAATATTAGTACATGTAATGTTATCTATAATATTATTAAATGTAATATTATCTAATAATATTATTACATGTGATATTATCTAATAATATTATTAAATCTCATATTATCTAACAATATTATTGAATGTAATGTTGTCGTATAATGCTATTGAATCCAATATTAACTAATAATATTATGAAATATTATTTTATAGTAATGTCATTATATATTATTCTCTAATAATATTATTTGGTCCGTCGTCGATATCGCAAATTCGTATTCTGAATTTCGCGGGGTCGTAAAACCCGCTCCGTTTGTTTGCGACGATATCTTGGATCGCTGGCAAAATTAAGGATTAACAACGCCTAGTTGATAATAATATGAGTCGTTCACACTTTTACTATATTTAAATTCATCGAAAGGTGCGAAGGTTCACGTTTACTAGTGTTTCCGTAGTTTATCGTGCTCTAGATGTTCTATGTTGGTGATATTTCGGATTTTAGTTCGTCTGCATCGTGTCCCATATTACATTAGCTCGGATTTGTTACTATTGGTTCAATGGAAAATGTGTTGGATGTCTAAATGGTTTCTTATTGATATGTGGGTAGTACGCTATTGTTATAAATTAGGTTTGGGAGAATAATTACTCACTTCGGGTCACTCATGTGTTATGCAAAAACAGCCACTTTTATTGAACATTGAGAAGTTGTCACGATGCGTTACAAACCCACACGTGCCGTCTTTTCCATATTCCGCATATCTGCTAAAAACCCGCGCTTTTTACCCCCACTCGCTGAGGTTACGCGGCGTCTTCCTCGCTTCACCTGCGCGCCATCTAGTTCGCGATTACCGTACCACGACAGCTATGGTCGTCGGAGTTGGGGTGCGTTTTGGGAAAACTAGGGAAAGGAAATGGAATGCGATAAATTAAGATTTAGTTAGGAACACCCTGTTGATGGGGTTCGCTTACGCAGGTCTGGAAATGGTGTCCCACGACATCCGAATGATTCTGGGACCGTCGCGCCGTGGTTTGACTACTAATATTTTTGCGGGAAAAAGGTGAAAAATCGTCATGCAAAATGAATAAATCTTTGTCATATCATAAGTTACTGCCTCGGAGATATCGGAATAATATGTTTTTTTCCTCAATGTTTATTTGCAATCAATCTTTTTTGCGAAGACTATAAGCAAATGTGGTGTATGTATTATTTTCTTGATTAGAGTAGCAGGGTATGTATCGTTATACGTATTTCATAAAAATGGTTATCGGCTAAACGAACACGAGTCGATTCCATAGTAACAGATTGTTAGGACGCTCGAATATCAACTAAGTATCGGAAATACTAGGTTGTATAACGATTTAAATTATTGATATTTTGAATAATGGATATAAGAATACTGGTAAGTAATAAATTTAGCTACATCCATGAGTATTTTAATTTCCACAGGCATAATAAATTTTGATCAGGGAAGTGACGAACGAAATTTTTCAATTTTTTTTTGAAAAGCTTTAGATATCCAAGAACCTTGCGTAACCTAGAAATGTTTGTGCTGTTTTGTTCTATTTTTCGTTATAGAGAATATATTATAGAGTGAAGGTACGGATGATGTATGTATGTTCGTGTGTATATTAACAGACAACCCTGTATATAGTTTTTATAAAATAGAGGATCGATAATAACAGAAGAATTTGAAAGAGAACGGTCGCCCGAGCGGTTGCAGAAACACGTCGGTTGTGAACACATTGTTTATCCGTGTGCTCAAATATATTAAATAAATCGTTTTTCTTACGGCTTTTCTTTACAATATACACAAGTTAAAGTTGCAAATGTTTTAAAATCCTACATACAGAGTGAGTCAATAAATATGTCAGCTTGAATAACTTTCCCTATTGGATTTGCAGAAAAATCTTTGAACCTAAATTTATTCTGTTCCGGCTGATTAATCTGATGAATGTACTTTTATTTCCGGTTCCGTCGTATATTCGAAGATATCAAGATGACCTTAAGTTTTTTTGAATACACCGCATTTTTTGATACAATGACCTATAATATTGTAACGAACATGCCCTCCGTGACGCGAGTCTCCCTCATGGTCCACGCGCCGGCGAGCGCCTTCCAGCTGCCGCCCGCCACGCAGCACCGCGAGCACGCATCCGCGGCCACTAGTTCGCGGGCCGCCGCCAGACGGCTGCCACCGCGAGACCGCTCTCGCTGCTAAAACCGCACGGCGAGCGTATATATGCCGCCGCGCGGCACCGTACCGATGGCGCCGGCCGGACTAACCGATACACGCAACCGCCTTGAGCTACCGAGCCGCTTTTTAGTTTCGCAAACCGTCTAAATATACTACTAGAGCCATAAAGAGACTTCTTTTCAGCTCCCAATAATACTGATTTCTGTCTGGTCGGCGACCTTTTTCCCGCTAAATTGTTAAAACAACCCACTGTGTTTCAAGCGTCCCAAGCTATTGTAGCCGACCGTGCCCGACGTTCTTACGTTCAGTCTGCGCGAGACCGATCATTATTCTCTAATTGTTCCGTCCCAAGACGACCCGGATGTTTTATTATATATAAACATCTGGCTAGCAGACTTCGGTACACCGTCAGTCTGCCACTTTTCCAATTTAGCTAACAATTAAAGTAGAAATCCGTACCAAGATTTACAACACTTTCCCGAATTCACCGAGTGAAGGATAACGCGGTCCTCCCTTCCTCCGGATTCTCCTCCATGCCCAAGAGGATGAGTTTACTAGTGAAGACGTGGACAAGGTTACCTCTCCCTCTGTAAAAAGTAAGTGTTGACCACAAGTGAATGATCAATCAAAGTCAAATAGAAAGCAGACGTACTTGCACTCCACCCATAGTGAGGCTAGCTGCAAAGAGACAAGCGACGAGACAACTGTCTCTTAAATACGTTCAAATAGTCAAGGTCTAATACAATGAATCCTCATTTGAGCGACTACACAGAATCAGCAAAATTGTTTCAACTTCGTGTATTTTTTATATTTTTCGACTCTGGTAGCGTCAGTGTCAAACGTGCAAGCCGACACGCAGAAGAGTGTCCTTTCCACAAGCTGCACTGCCTGAAATCAATTGGGCAAGTGCATGACTAAACACTAATAATAGTTTTAAATAGTATCTATCTAACAATACTGCTACCTACCACCAGCTGTGCAGTGCGTTGACCTGACCATACGTCCCTTAGCTTTCGAAATTGCCGTATGTATTGCGGTCAGCTGTGCAACCCGTCTCCCAATAGCCGAGTGTCACGTATTTCGGAGTAGTAAGTGCATTTATGGTTGAATAAGCTAGTTTTAATCAAAATCAATTCTGCACCTTCTCTTGTTCACGGCTTCATTGACGTGCGACACCAACGCTCCGCTTAATGGAACGTGCTGCCGAGGCGTGCTGATTGGTCGGTGTTTTTGTTAATAACTTCTTAACAAAGCCGAGGCGGCCATTTTTGCAAATGAAAATGTTATTTTAAGTAATCTCAGGAACCGCCCATTTCAAGGATTTTCACTATTTTTGGGACACCCTGCATATGCATATATAATATATACACAGGGTGTCCTAGACCACCCGTCCACCCTTATTAAAATGGTGGAGAGTTATTTTTATTGAAAACTAGACAATGGTGGTAGTTGCAATTTCCGATACTAGCGGGAATATACAATAAATAGGATTTTTAAACCGGATGTCGTTATTTTTAATGGGACATTGTATTTTTTATTGCATCTGCGGATTGTACGCAAAAAAATATAAAAGTTTTGACTCAACCATTTTTCTCGAAAATGCAAATACATTTCCATTTACACTCGTTTATTCAAGTTACGTGAATCAATATTAGATACCTATTTATTTCCTGTATATTTGCAAAATTAATCCTTGTTATTCTTTTGTTTCTTTCCATAGCTGATTTCAGTTAATTTTTTTATTAATTTATTTAAGAAAAGGTATTTCCCATTAATGCTTGTCTTGCAACTTGTGTAAATAGATTATTAAAAATTATATCTTTAATTTGAAAAATGTGAATTTCTACATTGGAGATTATTTTTGGTGTAAGGGACGCATTTTCAAGAAAAATGTTCGACACAAAACTTTTACAGTTTTTTGCGGACAATCGGAATGTGCAATAAAAAATACCAGGTCCCATTAAAAAGAACGACTTCCGGTCCGAAATTCCTATTTCCAGTTAGTACCGGAAATTGCAACTACCATCATTCGATAGAGCGTACACGAATTAGTTACTAAAACTTTTTTAGTTTTCAACAAAAAATCGCCCTCCAACAGTTTAATAGGGATGGATGGATGTTCCAAGTTACAATAATAAAATATATGTACAATATTAAGATACAGATACGTATTATCTACACAAAAAATAAAATACTACAAATGTTTTAATATTATTTTTAATATTCTTAACATAAACATAATTAACATAAATCAATCTTGGAAAACCGTTACCAAGGAGAAAACATGCGCGATGCTTGCAGATTACTGTTGTTACTTACTGTTGACATTTATTTGTGAAAAATCGGGATAGCACGTATGAGCGTCAAGCAAGGCGGAAACATTTTCAAATTTTTTTACATCAGAGATTGGTACATTTTTCTTTTGTATTTTGTTTTCATTAAGAAGCATTATAAGGACAGGCTCACTAATAAAGACAAGTATCCTACTGTGGACTTGAACAAATTAGTTGGTATTGCTTTGTAAATAAAACTGCATTAAAATTACATATGTTCCAATTATAAGCAGTTCTCATTATAATATGCAATAAACGTTATTATGTAGTTTTAATAATAAATAAATTTAACTAAATATTTGATTTAACTGCGTTTTGGAGAACTCTTTTTTTCAAGTTTTTTTATACAATCTTATAGATTTCGACGAGACAACACCGAGAATGAAAATCTTAATGCGCGGAATTCATTAGTTAAAAAGTTATACGCGTATAAGGTTGAGCACTTTTAAGCCTTTTTGACAGGTTAAAGCGTCGCCATATGGCAGTACAAACACGTACGTAATACATAATAACACATTTACTAAATCAAAATGCGAAACATTATACCATGGTCGGACCGGCCTTCTCCGCTCCCACGACGAACTAATCCCAAACCATCTTGGACTGTTCCTTCTTTTTGAAATCCTGTATGTGATTCTGTATATTTTAATTACTGGACACCGAAAACGACCGATTCCATGATTATTATAAATTTTCATTTCACACCGATGAGTGTGACATTTTTTAAGTTTCCGCAACAATCCACAACCCTGAGCCCAAGTAGTTGCTTCTTCTTTACTACTTGGCATGTCTCTAAAGTTAAAATTTCTAATACTTGAACTAACCATTTCAAAATCAACAATAAACTTATTAATAATTAATTTGTGAAAAACACTTGAAATTGCTTATGTTTACAAAGTATGTGTAACCACTGAATTGCTATCTAGCGCATACGCTCAGTATTATTTAGCCGATCCCGCAAATATACCATACTATCTGACTCATGCGCTGAACACTCACGATCTATCCAGCGCATGCGCCGAACAGACCTACCTACCTCTACCACTCAACGAATATCCAATATGGCGATGCTCTAACCTGTCAAAAACGCTTAAAACTGCTCATCTTTACACGCGTATAACTTATAAACCAGTGAATTCCTAACAACCATACACACATTTTTGGAATGTTTTCATCGATATCTACAGGATCACATAAAAAAAAGTTCAAAAAAGTTAAGAACACGGAGTTTTCCAAAACGCAGTCGAGCCAAATATTTTTTACAACAATACACTTTCAATCTTAATCGTTGTTAAATAAAAAATTTCTGTTAAATCAAAGTGAGATATGTGAGGAAATAGAAGCGAAAAAGTATGTTATTAACGAGGAAATGTATAAATATAGTAATTCTGCCGATTCTCCCAGATAGCACTCGTACGTCCCAGGGACGTACGGTATGTCCGAGATATGTCCGGTTTACGTCCCAGGTATGTTCGAGAGTGATCCCAGTTACAACTTCGTACGTACATAGGACATCCCGCGCGGACGTCCTATGGAAGTACAATGTACGTACGGCCGGACATATTCTGGACGTTAATTGGACGTTTGTCGGACATATAAAAGCGTGTTTATAAAATGTTTTCCTATTGTTTATATCTATTAAACAACGTTCGTATATACGTATATAAGGTGGAATGCAATGAAAATTTATAGAAATATATTTATTTGTTTATAAGAATATTTTTATTCACATATATTTATTTATACATATTTATTTAATAACAAATTATTTATTTAAAACAATATATTTATTTTTTACATATTTATTTATAACAGTATATATACATGTATTTGTATTTATTTATAACAATTTATTTATTTATACATATTTATTTATGATAAGGTAAAATGCAAAGGGACAGAAAGATCAACTTTGTTTTCTTAAGGCGTGTACATATATTTTTTATTTTTGGAGAGGATCAATTATATACATAATTGATAATAAAAGATAAGGTATATACATTATTCAGAATTTGGTAGGGTAATTTTAATATACAAGGTGTCCCAAAAATGTCTGAGTTCCTTTAAAGGGGAGGTTCCTGAGGTCATTTGAAGCGACATTTTCCTATGCAAAAATGGCCGTTTCGGCTTTGTTAAGGAGTTATTAACGAAAAACACGGACCAATCAGAGCGCCACCTAGAGGCGTGTTGGCAGAGACGGCCGCGCGCGACAGAAGTCGAGCGATGGTGATACACCGCGGTCGAAAGCAAGGAACAAACAAGAGAAGAAAATTTTTCGAGTCCTATGTCGGATAGTTCAAATTTGAATATGTTGTAGTCTTTAGTAGCCTATGAAGGAATCTCGAAGGTTTTTTCGAAATCTTGAAAAATGTTGGATTTGCAGACGCGTAAAGAAAAGTGGCAACTTTTCTTCAATAAATTATAACACTAGAACTAACGTACCGAGGAAAATGAGATTTTAGGAGCTTGTAGTGAGCACAGAAGTATATCTATTGAAAATATTTCGATTTGGAAAAAATGATTTTTTCACCATTTACTTTGAAAAAGTTTTAAACAAATGCAATTTTCCTATAGCCGGGACTGTTTTAAAAATTCGAAAGAAAACGAGGTAAAAGCTCCAAGTCTCCTCTTTACGGACCTATTTTTTAAAAGGCAGTCGCGTTAAAATTGACAGAATTAGAATTATTTTAAAACCTTGCTTACCTTGGTTCTCCTGTAGAGCCCCAGCGAGGTGAAAATGATTCCTGTATTCACAAATTATTGTGCGTGAAACACTGAACCTGCCTACTCGTTAAATTCACAAGAGCATTTTAATTGTTCGCTCTATGAAATTATCGAGCAGAAGGGGTCAATGTCCTTTCACTGCACGATTCGGCCCACATTGTTAATTTATTCACGATCACAATAAAACTATTCACATATATCCATTGGGCCCACAAACGTTGAAAGAAATCCACACAAATGATTCACAGAAATCCACATATCACGCACAACTAGTTCACATTTGATGCACGTAAATCGATCGTTTCGACTGGCCGGTCTGCGAAAAACTGTCCGTGAAAATCCGTCTGTCTATGCTGGCGATCGTAGGAAGACTAGTTCAGAACAGCTGACGAGGTTAACGGGCTTTCAACAGCACACTGCCGATTTTCATTTCAGCAACTGTTCGATGGAACCGTATTTTCAAATGGAATGGGAAGAGTAAATGGCCCTCTTCAAATCGGGGGTCATTCAGGTACGCTTCTACCCCCGAGCGTGGCCATAAACCAGCGCCTTGTGTCGAAGCTCAACCTTGACGATGGCTCGACTTCTGGTTACCAAATGTGTACAATAGGTCAATAAAATGCTAAAAGTTTTAACGAAGAGTAACGGCTTTTTGGCAATATTGCTACTAGCCTTTCTTACACCGGTATACGGAATACCGGTATTTTGTGCTAATTTGCAATTTCGTGAAACCGGTATTTGCTAAGGTAAAATACTGGTATTTTCGGTATTAGCTATAAATAATAAATATTTTTTAGGGCATCTACTATTATTTGAAATTTACAAATTAATTTTTCTGATAACGAATTCGATTTAATATCAAAAACTGTATCAGCTCTGCTTCCAATAAAGCTGTCTGTGGAACCATTATGTCGGAAGGATTCCAACTTATTAACAGCGAATGCAACAATAAATTTTATGCTGCAATCACTTAAAGATCAGGACACGCCACTGTCCGAGGAACTGTAACAGTGCATTGAAATACAGGAAAGGCATAGCGAACTAGAAAATATTTTAAAGTATTTACATAATTATAACGACTTTAATAAAGAAAACGAAAAGGAAGAAAAGAAAATAACAAGGTCAAATTTAATTAAGTTCGTCGTCAATTTCCGCAAAAACATTTATAAAAAGCAAACACAAACCTATCCAGAAGAATTCGTTGAAGATGATGTTGATGTTAATATCGAAAAAGAATTGTCTCTCGAGAAGAAATTACAATTATCTGCATATAAAAAAATTTCCGGGCGGTTAGACAGTATTTGCGAACCGTAAGCAAGGCGATTGGGCTCATTCGATGCCCCACGTGCTCTGCACGTTTTCCAAAATATGCCATCGTTTATGGTCATCGATGGAATTTTCATGGAAGCGTCCCAGGTACGGTGGCAGGTACGCTTGTATCCCCGAGTGACGCACGCGGGGGATCCGCGTGTCCCAGAGAGTTGTTGTCGTAACTGGTAATAAACGAAGAAAGCGCCTTGACTTCTTCGTGAAAACGTTTAGCATTTTATTGACCTACTGCACACATTTGGTAAACATAAGTCGAGCCATCGTCGAGTTCTTTATTTCCGCATCCTTCGTTCAAGTCAAGGGGACATTGACCCCTTCTGCTCGATAATTTCATAGAGCGAATAATTAAAATGCTCTTGTGAATTTAACGAGTAGGCAGGTTCAGTGTTTCACGCATAATAATTTGTGAATGCAGGAATCATTTTCACCTCGCTGGGGCTCTACAGGAGAACCAAGGTAAGCAAGGTTTTAAAATAATTCTAATTCTGTCAATTTTAACGCGACTGCCTTTTAAAAAATAGGTCCGTAAAGAGGAGACTTGGAGCTTTTACCTCGTTTTCTTTCGAATTTTTAAAACAGTCCCGGCTATAGGAAAATTGCATTTGTTTAAAACTTTTTCAAAGTAAATGGTGAAAAAATCATTTTTTCCAAATCGAAATATTTTCAATAGATATACTTCTGTGTTCACTACAAGCTCCTAAAATCTCATTTTCCTCGGTACGTTAGTTCTAGTGTTATAATTTATTGAAGAAAAGTTGCCACTTTTCTTTACACGTCTGCAAATCCAACATTTTTCAAGATTTCGAAAAATCCTTCGAGATTCCTTCATAGGCTACTAAAGACTACAACATATTCAAATTTGAACTATCCGACATAGGACTCGAAAAATTTTCTTCTCTTGTTTGTTCCTTGCTTTCGACCGCGGTATATCACCATCGCTCGACTTCTGTCGCGCGCGGCCGTCTCTGCCAACACGCCTCCAGGTCGCGCTCTGATTGGTCCGTGTTTTTCGTTAATAACTCCTTAACAAAGCCGAAACGGCCATTTTTGCAAAGGAAAATGTCGCTTCAAATGGCCTCAGGAACCTCCCCTTTAAAGGAACTCAGACATTTTTGGGACACCCTGTATATATATATTAGTTTACATTTTGTGAGATAATACGTTATAATTATTTCATGATCTTCTTATAGTAATCTATTTTACAGTATTAAATAAATAAATATAAATAGTTCATATTTTATAATACATTAATTATTAAAATGGCTTTTAGATTAATAGTACAAATAATTCGTGCTTTGTGTGACGCAAGATAGGTTAGTTTAACGTAAACAATATATTATGATCATAAGCACGTAAATAAATTTTTGCACTCCTCTGGTCCGTTCCGCGGCCCTCCTGAGCCACGTCTGTATAGACACTTCCGCGTCTTTATGGTTCGCTGAAGTATTTGCATTTTTTGCTGCATCTAAAAATTAGAATTTCAGTTGAATAATATTGTATATTTGCCTGTATGCAACGAAATATTAAAAATAATAAAGTGTACGCGAATAGTTACCTATTAGTACTTTGGCCAATAGCGTTGAGTCAAATCTCTTCTTGTCCAGCCATCTGTACTCCATGGCAAATGTCATCAACGCCTCCGTCGCAGGTTTTACAAAATTAGCGGTATTGGTACCGCCGGTAACTGCTAATTCTTTGGCCTGCAAATTAATAATTAATAATTGGAGTCTAATATTATTTAAATCTGGAAAACACACCCTATTAACAATAAAATCTCCTTCAATATGGCATTTTGTACAAGAATTATATCCCGCATGAACTTTTATGCATTCGATAAACGATTTTGCGGGGGCATTACAAATAAAAGATTTTATTTGTAAATGGTACAAATGTTCATTAATTAACAATTCACTATTACAAAGGACTATTGCCTCTTCAACAAAATCGAATAAAAAACTATTGACATCTTTTGGTTTTTCGTAACCATGATAAATGCCGATCATTTCCATATATGTATATCCTGTTATACTGCAAAGAATTGGATATGCTTGGCTGCTAGAACTCTTTGACAATGGAAGACCGTCAATATTTACGTTAATTTGAATTTTATTATTATTAAGAGTAGAAATGTCTATGAATTGGCAAAGACTTGAAATTGCACTTTTTAAACCGATCTGAATAAACTACATTGCTTTCACTCGTATTCGATGAAGCAAAAGCTTCTTGATGAGAAGCATCGTAAGATAAAGGAAAAGATCTTTTAGCACGTATGTAATATTTTTCCATTTTCCGCTTGCCTGCAATGTTTGTAATCTAATGCAAATAAATAAATATAAAATAAAAACTTACGTTTCCACGTTACGGATTTCACGTACACGCGTGTGGGCTGTGGACAACACCGTAAAATCACACACACTTTTTAAAAAGAACTGATAGTCCCATGAGCGGTAATCTACAAACAATTGTAAGATAATTGGAAAGTCATATTTTCACGAACCGTACTACATGTAGCCACGTCGACCGTCGATATCAAAGTGAGTTTTCACCAGTCCTAGTCCTGAGGGCGTCCTTCTTTTCACCATGGCCTGTTCTATAATTTACGACTTCCTGACCCTCGAGGAACGCTCCTTGAGAGAGAGAGAGAAAGCGCGTGGACGAAAAGCACATGGCCCGTCTCAAATATCTGGCCTTACTGATTTTCTATCACAATTAATGCACATGAATCATTACATGCAAAATAGGACAACTATTTACGATATTTACTTGTAAAATGAATGACGAATGTTTCAGACGCAAAGAATAAGGACAGCACATTTTTTTAACTATGTAGTATTATACTTTTGATCCTTTATTTCGGCATTCTGTTAAGACCTAATTCTTTAAAGACCATGTTGAATAGGTCGTTGGATTCATTCTGGTGTCAGCTGAAACGTTATTGAATAAAAAGTATGCAGTGATATATAAATAATCAAGATGACTTCGATTTTTCAATAAAAATAAAAATTTTCCGAATTTTCTTGTATTGTGGCTTGTAGAAGACTGAGTACTGATCACTTTTTGTCGGGAAGATTTTTTCTGACAGCGGTTCAATGATCGCAATAACAATAATTTATTTAACATAAAAAAATTGTTATTAAATATTTTTCTATGATTTTTTGTCGCTCTTTCGCCACCGTATATTATTCGTACTTGCCAGTACTTAGATTATTTCGTACGTTTTCGGATGCTATATATTGTGTTTCTATTATTATACTCAAAATATAGGTTTGTCACGCAAAAACTTCGAGCATCAAAGCCGCGAGGCACCCCACAGTGGCCACAAAGCGACAAAAAATCATAAAAAAATATTTAATAACAATTTTTTTATGTTAAATAAATTATTGTTATTGCACTCATTGAACCGCTGTCAGAAAAATGCCTGCTGCATTTTAACATAAAAAAATTATTATTAAATATTTTTTTATGATTTTTTCGCTTTTTGGCCACTGTGCGTCGCCTCGCGGCTTCGCTGCTCGAAGTTTTTGCGTGACAAACCTATATTTTGAGTATAATAATAGAAACAATATATAGCATCCGAAAACGTACGAAATAATCTAAGTCCCACGTCCGTGGTATGTCCGAAATTTATGTCCGAGGGATGTCCCACGGACATAAGAAACGTATGTCCGTGGGACGTCCGAAATTTTGGTCCAAGGGACGTCCCACGGACGTACGCGACGGACATTGGACGAATCGGACGTAAAATGGACGTTCTATGGACGTACGGTGCTATCTGGGCTCTGTTCATCCAACCGTAGTTTGTACACATTAAAACAAATTATTAATAGTTCGCAATATATAATTCAATCATATCGATTATTTTGGTATACTCTTCACAATTTAACCACGAAACTATTTTGTTTACATGAGACTAATACTAGTAATAAAAATTGAATAGATATTCTGAAACATATCACATATTTTCTCTGCATTTTGTTGCATAAATAGATATACTTCACCTGTAACCATATTGTCTTGTTTAATTTTCATTAGTATATCATGAGATTACTCAATCATAAACATAACAGCGACGCTAGTGCATATTTAAGAAGACAATAAACTAAATATTATATTATCATGCACAATAACATTGTTGTTACCAAAACTATGGCAATTGTATTTAAAATATCGATTAATCGATTAAACGAAATTCCTTCTAATTTATTCATATCTAAAATCAATTCCTTATAATTGATTTTGATCTAAACTCCAAAAATCAAAACAATTGAAAATTAGTACGAACTTTAGGTTAGTTATTTTTTATTACTTAAATTTTCTTTGACATTGCTGTATCCATTTTACATGAGCCACATTTCATTATTAGGTCGTTTTAATTAATATGCGGCCAAACATTTACAAATTATTTATACATTCGGTTGACAATTAATTAACTATGTCATTAATTATTAGTGCATCGTATGCATGCCCAATTACTAATCAGATAATTCCGATTAATATGTGTTGTTTGTGTTTGATGTTAACAAATGATTAAATTACACTCGGGAACTTAAAACTTTAGTCTCTTAAGGTGTACTGTCATAAACACAAATAGTCTTTAATTCAAAATGATAATTCCATTAATTCGAAGAATTATTTCAAAACTTATGTGCTTGATGTCAAAGGTTTTAATAGAACTTTAGTTGATTACTTCGATATCGAAGTAAAAAGATGTTTTACCTGCAGTTTCGGTGACGTGAAAGTAGTATAGTGTTTAATATCTCAATGCTAGATGTATTTTCATGACATTTTATTGACCAGTGAGTTAGAAAGGAAGCAAAACTTGACTATATCACGAATCTTCATGCAAAATAAAAATTTGCTGGGATAAACTTTTTTTAGTGGACCACTTCTTTTAACTGTCTTTTATGTAATCCTGTAGATTTCGACAAGAAAACATCAAAACTGTAAGTTTATTGTTAGGAAATCACTGGTTTAGAAGTTATGCGCGATTTTAAGCATTTTTGACAGATTAAAGCGCCGTCATATTGGTATATTCGTTGGGTGGTAGACGTAGGATCGGCTATGTAGTATTGAGTGGATCCGTTTGATGGCAGCAAAAGCACATAGAAGTAGCCATTTCAAATCAGTAATTCGAATATGTAACGCTAAAATTCAGAAAAATCCACAATTAATTTGCAATTCTATCCCATTGTTACCAGATCTAAGCCCAACAAACGTGATTAAATACCTTTAAATTCGAAATACTTTATAATAGATGCTGCTATGTGCGTAATTCGTATTTGTAACGCTAAAATTATACCAATATGGCGGCGCTTTAACCTGTCAAAAGCGCTTGAAATTGCTCAAGTTTACACGCGTATAATTTCTAAACCAGTGAATTCCTAACATTAAAAATTACATTTTTGGAGTTTTCTCGTCGAAATCTACAGGATTACATAAAAAAAAACAGTTAAAAAAAAGTGGCCCGCTAAAAAAAAGTTTCGCCAATTGCTGCATTAATATGCAAAAAATGGGGGCCAAATAAAAAGTTCTTCCTTTCTTTGTTCAAACATTCTTATATCGATGGTTCTAAATTTTAATAACATTTTTTCTGTTTCATGTTGTACCTTATCCTGTTTATGATGCGTGCATAAAATGCATAGTTCCAGTATTACATATTGTTAAAAAGGTGGACTGTATAATACACTCCAACGACTTTTCAACGGTGGCTCGAATATGAGGAGGTAGGAGTTTTTGAGGGAAAGTAAATTGTCGTACAGCGAGGTTATATTGATAGTGACCCACCCAATGGTGGGCCGTTTATTGAATCAAAATAATCCCCTTTGGTGGACGGCGGTCTGCAGGTCCTCCGTCTCCTCCGGTGGTCCCTTGGACGTCTCGCGACGTTGGCGTCTGAAATTAATATTAACGAACGAAGGGGTGAAACCACCTATTCGATACGATACGTATCCGTTCGTGACGCTGTTTCCCGTACGCTCCTGACGGCGATAATCGCTATCGAAGGAGGGGGAATACAGACAAACTGCTCAGAACGCAGAGTTAGTGGACTGTATGTTTCGACGAACCTCGATAATCGAGAATCCGTCCGCTCGCACTGGCGTAGTCACGGTTAAACCGATTCTACTGCGTGGGCGTCAGCGTAAGGGTGGCGGTTAATCTTACAAGGAGGTTGTAAGGCTCCGAGTTCGATAATCCAGCCGAATTAACCCGTGCATCAACAACCTTGATTCAAAGCTCGCGAGTGACTCAATACGTCACGCGGTTATAGAAATCTCGGTGGAAGACGTGGTCCAACTCACCACTTACTTGCACAAAAGCGACTATATATAGAGATATATAGAGGGGGCGTATTGTAAGCGTGTTCAGACCAGTCACTATCCCCACTCTCAATACTATCTCCGTCGTAATGACGACGGCGTATATGGCAGGTGCGACTATATTGGTTGAACCGGGTCAAGCCTGCCTAGCTGTGCCGCGCTCGCTCACCCAGAGGAGGGGGGGACAGACCAGGCCTTACCTGCGAGACCTGTGGCTGGACCAGCCAATTCCGACACCGAATAATATGCGAATCCCGTAGGAAAGGCAAGGGTGTAAGGGAAATTGACCTTCACAATCCGAGTATCCGTTCTTCTGCAGCACTGGGACGTCACAGCGTATGCCAGAGCTTATGGCAGAGGAAATGTACTCGGAAAGAGTGTCCTCCGTGTTACACGGGTGGCCGTACGGAATCGGAAACACGATTCCTTCCAAGAGTTTCTCTTGAACACTTACACGCACACGATCGACTATCTGCGCACAATAGAAGCGGCGTATAACGTAAGTGTGTTAATAAAGAGTTTCTCTTGAACGGCGGGCAGTGAGTTCGGGGAACGAACACGAATCTCGCGTCAATCACACCGAAATACACTTATGCGCGGTGAAGCTACAATCGTGCACTGTTTGAGTACGAAACTCGGAAAATCCAGAGCTCGATTTATAAGTATTGCTATTATTTTATGGCTCTCTTACAGCGTGTGGAACGATCTCGTAATCGAGATCGGTTCCGTTCGCACAGTCGTGCCAAAGCTCGCCGTCAAATACTCGTTACAAGCATCCGACAGCTCGACTGGAGAGTGGATTACGAATTAGTTGTTTCAATAATTCAGTAAATCCAGAGTTTAATAACTCTTTGGTGGGCTTGATTCTCTGCTAGCGAGAAGAACGGTCTCGTAACGAACTCCGTTCTAGTCGCACAGTCGTGCCAAAGCTCGCCGTCAAATACTTGTAACAAGTATCCAACAGCTCGACTGGAGAACTTTTACCGCTGCGAAGACTCGTATGACAAGTGATCGCTAGCGCGCCTCAATAGCAAGTGATCGCCTGCACGATTCGTGAGCGAGTTACTCCTCGCACGTTTCGTGAGCAAGTAACGACTTGAACTCGGTGCGGCAACGAAGCGTCGCGAGAGCGTCAGCTGACACGCTACGCGGCGCTGTCTGTCTCTTACTCGCCTGTCTCTGTTCAACGTACGTCTGTTTGTTGTTCTCTTTGTCTCTCTGTACCTTCGCGACACGAGTTTGATTTGAACGTTTTACACGTTGATCTACCGATCGCCGTGTTTATCGGCTGACATTAGCTGGTAGCCAGAAAGTCACGCCGTTTTTACTTGAATTATTATGGGTTATTGGCCTCTCGAACAAATAACCTCGGAGGAATCGTCAACGGATTTAGATCGTGACAATCGCGAAATTCAAGCACGTTTCAAACTAACGCGATATTTAAACACATATAACTATAATTTATTAGAATATTCCGGATGATAGACGAAACATATTCCAATAACGTGTAAATAGTTTGTTAAAAACAACAATTGTACGTACAATAATTCTGAGATATGTGCACAAGTAGTGAAATTATTTAAAATATAATCAAAAACAGATGTTCACACAGAAATAAATCAAAACAGTGGTAAACAAATTATTGTACGAAGGATACCAGAAAATCGATTTTATGCATTTATTATAAAAATGAGCATGTTAAATTTAAGACAGTTGAACTATTAAGAAATGTTAAGAATATCGATATTTTGTTTTCAGTATATATCAAAATCATAGAAGCAAGAAAGATATTTTTATTAGGCTCCTGTTAGTTGTAATTGATGCAGAAAAGTTTTATTTTGCATAAAGCTGTGCCATCTAGTGTTAAACTAAACTTCTCCAGACAAAAAATAAAATGAAATAGCTTATCAGTGAACATAAAGTAATGAAACAATTTATAAAAGCCACTGGACTATATAATTACTTTGTTTACCTTTAAACAAGGTGAAAATTGCAAAATAATATCAATACAGTTGGATGCACGTAACAAGCACCACCACTACGATGAAAATCTTAAACCCAAAGCCCGTCACTGCTCAAGGAAAACCAGGTCTTCGCCGGAACCATTTCACCCACACCATTGCAAGTCAACAAGATCCGATATGTGCCGTTTAACGTTCAGGGAACAACGGAACTGTCCTTAGATCGTATTATTTAGGTGACGGCCCATTTCCTACGTAAAAGCATGGGTACAATCCCCTCTCTGGGTTTGGCGTTGTGGTCGATTTTCGACGAGTTTCTTTATAAAACGAATATTTTTCTTTCGATTCTATCAGAAATTGAACTCCTTCCAATATAGTGATGAATAAAATAGTAAGTCACTTTACATATTTATCTAGATATTTTATATACAATGGAATACAAAAAGATAGCACACGTTAAGATATATTTGGTTTTACTTACTTTATTTTCAATTTGCAACTGAAATTTCTATATACAATTTCAAGATACGTTTAATAACGTATATGAGTAAAATCAAATTGGATTTTCCCAACCTGTTTGGGAAAAATGACATTTTTGCCAAAATCTGGTGGAACAAAATGATAGCACGCATGTATAGAAGCATAAAATATTAACAAATTTGTGAATGATATTTTGTATTTAAAATTTTGATGAGTCTTCTTTACATTTAATTACAGCAGTGGTTCTGTTGGGTGAAGATTTATATAATTTTTTAATACTTCTCTGAATCAATCTCCCATTTCTCTTGAATACGTTGTTTAAAATCATTCAACGGTTTTAAATTGTCTGCAATTTTTGTATTCTACCTTAACAACATTCCTCCACTCATTTTTAATAATGTTGAGATCGGGAGATTTTGTTAGCCAATCTAAAATTTGAATTTTTGTTCAGGAAAAGTAATTCTTCACTACCTTTGCAATATGAATCACAGCGTTTTCGTGTTGGAAAATGAATTTATCTTCAGCAACACGTGCGGCATGTAGGTTATTATTTGTTCATGAATAATTATTAAATACTTTGTGTTATTAATTTCTCCAGCAATAAATTGCATGTCCATTTTCGAATAATAGTCAATATCGGATCAAATCATTAATTAATTCATTCATATTATCATATCATTTATAAATATTGCTCTCCCGCATTCTTTCTTCATAAATATATGCTGGTCCCCAAATTGTGGAGAATTAATTTTATGTTGTTCGTTTAAATACATACGTATTCTCCTGCAATTTTCTTTATGTTAAGTGCTTACACATTTTTATAACGCGTATCACGTTATTCGTATTAGTGTCTATTCTTGCATGTTTTTCACGAGAAGTAGGATCAGCGAACGTTCAGAACTCTTTCTTTCCATAACTTTTTGAATTTTTCAATAAATTCATTATAACGTTACTTCTGTTCGTATCTTTTAAAATTTATGCTATTGAATATTGTTAATAGTTTATTTTCGATATAGTATGTATATATTTCACGAAAACATAGGTACATTCCACGGCCCATTTTTATTGTATTGACTTTATTGCATTCCCTTCGGGATTACACAGCTTCCGATCCTTAAAACTTATATGCTTATAACTCTTATATACTACGTCCTTATGTACTACGCCTTATCAATCCTAAACGCAAAATATAACGCACAATATAACTACAGCAATATATACAGGGTGTCCCAAAAATGTCTGAGTTCCCTTAAAGGGGAGGTTCCTGAGGCCATTTGAAGCAACATTTTCCTTTGCAAAAAAGGCCGTTTCGGCTTTGTTAAGGAGTTATTAACGAAAAACACGGAACAATCAGAGCGCGACCTAGAGGCGTGTTGGCAGAGACGGCCGCGCGCGACAGAAGTCGAGCGATGGTGATACACCGCGGTCGAAAGCAAGGAACAAACAAGAGAAGAAAATTTTTCGAGTCCTATGTCGGATAGTTCAAATTTGAATATGTTGTAGTCTTTAGTAGCCTATGAAGGAATCTCGAAGGATTTTTCGAAATCTTGAAAAATGTTGGATTTGCAGACGTGTAAAGAAAAGTGGCAACTTTTCTTCAATAAATTATAACACTAGAACTAACGTACCGAGGAAAATGAGATTTTAGGAGCTTGTAGTGAACACAGAAGTATATCTATTGAAAATATTTCGATTTGGAAAAAATGATTTTTTCACCATTTACTTTGAAAAAGTTTTAAACAAATGCAATTTTCCTATAGCCGGGACTGTTTTAAAAATTCGAAAGAAAACGAGGTAACAGCTCCAAGTCTCCTCTTTACGGACCTATTTTTTAAAAGGCAGTTGCTTTAAAATTGACGGAATTAGAATTATTTTAAAACCTTGCTTACCCTGTATTCACAAATTATTCTGCGTGAAACACTGAACCTGCCCACTCGTTAAATTCACAAGAGCATTTTAATTATTCGCTCTATGAAATTATCGAGCAGAAGGGGTCAATGTCCTTTCACTGCACGATCTGGTCCACATTGTTAATTTATTCACGATCACAATAAAACTATTCACATATATCCATTGGGTCCACAAACGTTGAAAGAAATCCACACAAATGATTCACAGAAATCCACATATCACGCACAACTAGTTCACATTTGATGCACGTAAATCGATCGTTTCGACTGGCCGGTCTGCGAAAAACTGTCCGTGAAAATCCGTCTGTCTATGCTGGCGATCGTAGGAAGACTAGTTCAGAACAGCTGACGAGGTTAACGGGCTTTCAACAGCACACTGCCGATTTTCATTTCAGCAACTGTTCGATGGAACCGTATTTTCAAATGGAATGGGAAGAGTAAATGACCGCCCCTCTTAAAATCGGGGGTCATTCAGGTACGCTTCTACCCCCGAGCGTGGCCATAAACCAGCGCCTTGTATCGAAGATCAACCTTGACGATGGCTCGACTTCTGGTTACCAAATGTGTACAATAGGTCAATAAAATGCTAAAAGTTTTAACGAAGAGTAACGGCTTTTTGGGAATATTGCTACTAACCTTTCTTACACCGGTATACGGAATACCGGTATTTTGTGCTAATTTGCAATTTCGTGAAACCGGTATTTGCTAAGGTAAAATACTGGTATTTTCGGTATTAGCTATAAATAATCAATATTTTTTAGGGCATCTACTATTATTTAAAATTTACAAATTAATTTTTCTGATAACGAATTCGATTTAATATGGTGCAAGCATTATGTCGGAAGGATTCCAACTTATTAACAGCGAATGCAACAATAAATTTTATGTTGCAATCACTTAAAGATCAGGACACGCTACTGTCTGTGGAATTATAACAGTGCATTGAAAATTCGTATACAGGAAAGGCACAGTGAACTAGAAAATATTTTAAGGTATTTATACAATTATAACGTCTTTAATAAAGAAAACGAAAAGGAAGAAAAGAAAATAACAAGGTCAAATTTAATTAAGTTCGTCGTCAATTTCCGCCAAAACATTTATAAAAAGCAAATACAAACCTATCCAGACGAATTCCTTGGAGATGATGCTGATGTTAATATCGAAAAAGAATTGTCTCTCGAGAAGAAATTACAATTAGCTGTATATAAAAAAATTTCCGGGCGGTTAGACAGTACTTGTGAACCGTAAGCAAGGCGATTGGGCTCATTCGATGCCCCACGTGCTCTGCCCGTTTTCCAAAATATGCCATCGTTTATGGCCATCGATGGAATTTTCATGGAACTGTCCCAGGTACAGTGGCAGGTACGCTTGTTAACCTCGTCAGCTGTTCTGAACTAGTCTTCCTACGATCGCTAGCATAGACAGACGGATTTTCACGGACAGTTTTTCGCAGACCGGCCAGTCGAAACGATCGATTTACGTGCATCAAATGTGAACTAGTTGTGCGTGATATGTGGATTTCTGTGAATCATTTGTGTGGATTTCTTTCAACGTTTGTGGACCCAATGGATATATGTGAATAGTTTTATTGTGATCGTGAATAAATTAACAATGTGGACCAGATCGTGCAGTGAAAGGACATTGACCCCTTCTGCTCGATAATTTCATAGAGCGAATAATTAAAATGCTCTTGTGAATTTAACGAGTGGGCAGGTTCAGTGTTTCACGCAGAATAATTTGTGAATACAGGGTGAGCAAGGTTTTAAAATAATTCTAATTCCGTCAATTTTAAAGCAACTGCCTTTTAAAAAATAGGTCCGTAAAGAGGAGACTTGGAGCTGTTACCTCGTTTTCTTTCGAATTTTTAAAACAGTCCCGGCTATAGGAAAATTGCATTTGTTTAAAACTTTTTCAAAGCAAATGGTGAAAAAATCATTTTTTCCAAATCGAAATATTTTCAATAGATATACTTCTGTGTTCACTACAAGCTCCTAAAATCTCATTTTCCTCGGTACGTTAGTTCTAGTGTTATAATTTATTGAAGAAAAGTTGCCACTTTTCTTTACACGTCTGCAAATCCAACATTTTTCAAGATTTCGAAAAATCCTTCGAGATTCCTTCATAGGCTACTAAAGACTACAACATATTCAAATTTGAACTATCCGACATAGGACTCGAAAAATTTTCTTCTCTTGTTTGTTCCTTGCTTTCGACCGCGGTGTATCACCATCGCTCGACTTCTGTCGCGCGCGGCCGTCTCTGCCAACAGGCCTCTAGGTCGCGCTCTGATTGTTCCGTGTTTTTCGTTAATAACTCCTTAACAAAGCCGAAACGGCTTTTTTTGCAAAGGAAAATGTTGCTTCAAATGGTCTCAGGAACCTCCCCTTTAAAGGAACTCAGACATTTTTGGGACACCCTGCATATATGTCAGAAATTCGGTATAGCAGCCTCGAGTCTACGACTGTGTCCTTTGACGGTTCGTCGCCTGCAATACTTAAGGATCCCTAACTTTCTGAACAGATGTCAACGAATGCGCGCCATCAGACGTCTGCACAACTTCAAGTTGCCAGGCGTCATCTCGGGTTTCTTCGTCGACGGAAGTACGCCTTGAGAGGCCACCCTCAATCACTGACCCTACCATAAATTAACCGAAAGCGGAGTAGCGTCGGGCTATCTGCTTTCTATTATTTTCAAAAACAGGCTGTCGCTAACATATATATAAATAAAATTCTTCTATTTTTGCTTAACCTAAATTTACACTAGATCTACATTCGAGACGCATTTGAGATCGGACCAGAGAGGGACACACTTACACCACACTCATACCGTCTTAGTTTTATTCTGATTCTTAATCCGTATACCCACTTCGCTCTTAAATTAGCTGCGACGAAGCGATCCTTCGCGCTAGACCAGCACCGGTCTCGCGCATGTCCGAGGGCGAAAGCACGACTTAGTTTGCTCCGCGGCCGCGAGAGGGCCGCCGCGATGAAGGTGCTTCTGGCGGCGGAAAGTGAAAGGCGGCGGGTATATAAACCCGGCCGCAGCACCGTTTCGGCGGACATCATTCGATCATTGAAAAGATATACATTGATTCGAATCAGGTCAGGTTAACTGTGACTCGGACAGTGAGGATCAGTCCGGCTTGATGACAAACGTGTCAATTCGATCCTACGCAAACAAAAACATTTTTCGGAGTACTATCGGAGTTCTTCAGAGTTTCTTTTCGGAGTAGATTACCAACCACTAAGTGAACTCAGTTTTCGACCAAACTACCATCAGTCTTTACCACGCATCAGGAAACATCAACACTCCATTTTGGACCTCAAAACCACCCCACGGAAGTAATCGTGGATCGGACAGCAGCCACTGGCCCATAGAACAAAACGATAAGGAAATCCAGGAGGGACGCCGACCCCTACATAATTAAGAAAAGGTCACACTCTCTCTCTAACTCAACACACGCTCAAATAAAAACAGTAAACACAGGTATGGACTATTTTACTCCAAACATTAAAACGCAAAATCGCTTCGGAATCATCTCCGACTGCCTCATTGACACTGACGACCAAGCCATCCCTCCAAACCCACAAACGTTAAACATCATCACTGACACCACTAAACCCCAATCCGCAGAACCCCATGAGAAACCACCACCGATTTACATGCATGGAAACGTTAAGCTCATTAAATTCAATGAAAAATTAAAGCAACAATACGCCGATAAATTTCAAGCAAAGTTCTGCAACGGCAAACTCAAAATCAACTTCCAGAACATAGCTGAATATAAACTTTTTAAAAATACATGCATTAACGAACAAATACAATACCACACTTACTCGCTAAACTCTGAGAAAGTACTGGCAGTAGTAGCCAAGGGCCTTCTTAAACTTCAAAATTATCTTGACATAAACAAAATTCACATAGCCCTAGTTTCAGAAACCTGGCTCGCTATCACAGACAAACTCACGCTTAAAAACTATAAAATATTCAGAGTTGACAGACCCCAACAAACTCGATAAGGGGGCGGAGTCGCAATCCTAATTCACAATCAAATCCCCCACCAATCCATTCGACAACCCCCGATATCCAATATCGAAATAGTCACTATCCAAACCAAAACTAACCCCACAATCAGAATTGGAGCGCTTAACTCTCAACCAAAAACCAAAATCACCCCATCAGGCCTAGACTCGATCACCTCCCACTTCAATTCTAAATAATTCATTTTAGGAGGCGACCTCAACGCCAAGCTTCAACTCTGGAACAACACCATAAAAAATATAAACGGCACCACTCTTAAAAACCAATCAGAATCTCAAAGCTAAAGAATCATCCACAGTAACACATACACTCACAAACAACCAAAAGCTACCCCCTCCAACATAAACATATTCCTCACCAACATCCCTTACATGACATCCTGCACCACAGACAACAACCTATCCTCCAACCACCTCCCGGTAATACTAAACATTGAATGCCGTAAGCAATTACGCACCCTCAGGAAATTCTCCTCCACAAATTGGAACGAATACAGAACCCTCAATAATAATTATCCTCTGAATCCCAAAATCACAAACACTATTGAAATAGAGAAAGAAATAGGTAAACTTCAAAATCACATCAACCACTCCTTCAAAAAGTCTACCAGCACTCACTCTCTCCCTCCACAAAAACACAATCCACCAGATCAACTTAACCATCCTGACTAATACAACACAAATCATCAGAAACACCATCTCTTCCTTCACAAATATCAAAGCTCCTGGCTACGATCCCGGCTGAAAAACTAAAAAATCTCCCTAAAATCCCCATCCTCCAACTTTACTACATTCTTAGAGAATGCATCCGCCTCTCTTACTTCCCTACCATCTGGAAACTTGCAAAAATTATCCCAATTAAAAAACCAGAAAAAAACAAGAAAGATCCTTCCAGCTATCGCCCAATTCATTGGCAAGGTCTATGAGAAGATTCTCCTCAAAGAACTTAATCAGCACCTCACAGACAATCAAGTAATCATCAATGAACAATTTGGTTTCAGACCACAACACTCCACTATACACCAACTTCTTAGAGTCACAGAATTCACCGCATTATAAAACAGTAAAAACAGGTCAGTTCAAATGATTCTATTAGACATTGAAAAAGCATTCGACACAGTCTGGCACGAAGGACTAATCCACAAACTCCATACAATTAACACTCCATTATATCTCACGAACAGGAAATTCTCCGTCTCCATCAACGGATCCAACTCCACAGTCAGATTCCTCAATGAAATCCCACATCATTCCAACACCCAACTAGCCCTTTACGCTGATGATACAGCTCTCTACGCCTCCACCTGGAAACATCACAAAGCTACACAGTACCTTCAACGACAGCTCGACTCACTCATAGAATTCTATAAAAAATGGAAAATCAAAGTAAACCCTACCAAAACAGAAGCACTCATCTTCTCCCGCAAAAAAGAACCTGCAACCACTCTACTAAAAATAGACTCCACAATTAGCCTACAATCACAATCATACCAACCCACTAATCAGCAACATAAGTAACTTTGACCTTCAAAATATCCCTTTAAAAATTACCAAAAAACTCACTAGAAGACTGGTACAACCCTCCACCTATCCCTAATACCAAAACCCCTCCCAATCATGCATATAGGTTTTTTGAAACATTTCCTATAAACCCACACACGACGCATTATATATTATCTCTCATGCAACCTACTAATTACAATTACCTAACAGGATATCCAGGTTATAGGGAAAAAAGAAAATCCCCAGGTACTGGCCAACTTCCACCCATGGCGAAACCTTTGAAAAAAAACGTTTCGGTGGAGTATTCTGGAGCAGTCCTTTTCAGGACTCATCTCAGAGACATAACGCACCTCTCGCTCCACGACTTCCCACCGAGGGTTCACCGCTAACCGTCACCGTCGGTCGTCTCATCGTCCTGCGGCGTCTGTCGCAATTCCGCTCTGCAGGTCCGTCTGGGAGTAAGAGCGACAGCCGGCAAAGGCGTGAGTCACTGACGTTTCACAGTCGTATCACGGTCCCCTGTATCGCGTCCGTACCGCGTCCGCATCGATCCTGTATCGCGTCCGTATCGTGTCCGCACCACACCCGTATACGCATCCGTATCGCTCCTTTTTTTTTTTGTTTCGTAGTGGTAATCTCTCCTACGGATACCTATTCCTTCTCGAGGGGAGAAAGAATATCCGGCGCAACAGCACGCCTGGCCTCAATGTCGCGCGCCCACACAGCCTCGCGTACAAGCGCCTAACCCGTCCGCCGGGCCTCCCGAGATTTGGGAGGAGACGACCGAGCGCAGCGGTCATCTCCTCCACTCGAGGTGCAAGAAACTCAAAGTGGCGGCTAAAGCGCCACAGGCCGTCGAGATCGAGTCCCAGGTACCGCATCTGGGACCCGGTCTCGACCGCGCCTTCCCCCACGCGAACCCAGCACTGGGGAGGCGGCCCGCCTAGCCGGGCCTCGTGGTAAAACCACATGGCTTCATTCTTCCAGGGGGGCACCTCTAGGCCCAGCGCCTGGATCGCGTCCACCGCCCGCCGCGCACCGCGCTCCGCTAGTCGACCCGTACTCACATACCTCCCCGTTGCCAGCACCAACGTGTCGTCCGCATAACACGTTAGGCTAACACCGGGGGGCATCTCCACCCGAAGAACCTTGTCGTACGCGAGATTCCACAGTATTGGCCCCATTACCGATCCTTGCGGAACCGCGCGGACGACCCTCTTCTCCTCCATGCCGTATCGTCCCGGTACTCGATCCACCTGTCGGAGAGGTAGGATCCCAGGACTCTCCTCAGATAGGGGGGCACCTCATGGAAGATGAGCGCCTCCCCTATCCGGTCCCAGGGGATGGAGTTGAAGGCATTGGTTACGTCCAAGGACATCGCCAATGCTACTCCATCCCCTCTCGTCAAGGCCTCCGAGAAGGCCCTCACCTGCTGAACCGCGTCAACGGTGGAGAGGCCCTCGCGGAAGCCAAATTGCTCTTATCCATCTCTCTACCTCGTATCGAATTCACAACGCGGCATCGAGCCCGGTCGTATCGCTGCCCAAGTTACCGGCACCGCGCTTACCGTAGGGCAAATTTTATGTATCCCGGGCAACCTGCATCCATGAAGAACGGGTTGCCATCCATCAGGGGTTCTCCGAAAGTCACCGACCGACCAGTCTTCTCGAATAAAGTACATTATTAACTCGTACTTAGAGCAGTTTTATTCCTAACGCTCCTCAATCCCTCCTCCGTACCCTGGACTAGCTCTACGACTATTCAGTGGAGGGACCCTTCGCGTCCGCCATCGCGGGCCGCGAAGCCAGACCGTTACATTGTCTTAGCCTAATATTCTCATCCATCCATTCCCGACTTCCGTCTCCGTATTTTCTCTACTTTCTCCTCCTTTCGCATCCTCACTCATGCTCTCCTCCCTCTCGTCCCCCTTCCCTTGTCTCGCCCTTTCAAGATTTTTGAGCCATTATTCTCCCTCTCCTTCCTCCCCTAGAATTGTCCCCACGAACTCCTGCCAGCAACTTCCTGTTCCCCTTCCCCCTCCACATCTATCCCATATATGCTCCCAGCTCTCCTATTCTTCCCCGCACATTCTACATCTTCTATTCTCCTCCTCCTCCTCCCAGTAGCTCGCTTCTCCCATTTCGTTTCCCATCCTAAACCTTATCACTCTGTTCCACTTGTCCTCACTCCATCCCTTCCTGAGCTATTTCGGTATTTCGCTTGCAATTACCATCTTATACCATTTATTATATTTTTACTCCCTTATTCTTCTCCACCTCTCCTCCTCCTGTATTGCACTGTCCCCTCCATCAAGTTCCGCATACTCCAGATCCCCTTCCAGCCTCCTATTTTCCATCTCTTCCATCTCCATGCCTCTATTTCTAAAGAACACTGCTCTCTCCTCCTCCGACTCCGACCTTTTCCTATTTTTCTTTCCTCTTTCCCTTATTTCCTCCCAAAATTTTCTCGATATCTCACCCCCAACATCATCTTCTGCTCAAATCTCCAAGCTCTTTCCCGCCCCCTTTCCTCTCAACATCTCCCTCTTCACCTCCTCCCTTATTAAATACCCAGGTGTCCTCCATTCCAGTCCCATAGTCCATCTTATCCATCTTTCGTGCAGCCTTTCTATCTCTGTCCTTTCTTTCCACCCCCAGATTTCCGCCCCATAACTCATCACCGTCCAAACCAACCTATCGCATAGCCATAGCCTTCTTTTCCAGTCTTTCCCAAACTTTCTCTTCCCAATCCCCCATACTTGCTTTAACACTTTTCCCGCAGTTTTCACCCTCTCTCTCACACACGCTTCCTGCCCTCCGTTGCTTTGCAATGTGTATCCTAAGTATTTAAAATTCTTTACATCCTCAATCCTTCTGCCTTTCCATCTCCAATCTACCTGTTTCCATCTTCCCCCTCCTTCCTGAACCTCATCATCTTCGATTTCCCCGCATTCAGTTCCAGACTTTTTCGCTGTAGGCAGCCCTCCAGTCTGCCCACCATGGCTCTCATACCCTCCTCCTTCTCCGCTAGTAGCACCATATCGCCCGCATATGCTAGGGAGAATACTTTTCCGTCTCCTAGTTTTACCCCCACTCCACCCCCAACCCTACTTTTCGTTTCTCTTAATATTTCATTACTTCTCCTCCTGAGTCCCTCTTTCACCCCCCCCCCCCCATTTTCTCATGGCCTCACATATTACCCCCCTCTCCACAGCATCAAAGGCTGCTATCAGGTCCACGAAGAATGCTACCATCTTGCCTCCATCCCTCGCTAACTGGTTATTTATTAGGTAGTTCATAATATATACACTCTCCGTGGTGCTCATTCCCTGCCTGAACCCCGTCTGGTTTTCATAAATCATTCCCTTCATTTTAATTTCCTCCCTTAGCCTTTCAGCTAGTACTTCCACGTAAATTTTGTATAGGATTGGCATTATGGTTAGCCCCCTAAAATCCTCCACCCTCCTCCCTTCCCCCTTCTTCCGAATCAGGACAATGATTCCCTCTTTCCATTCCTCTTGCCAGCCTTCTCCCCTCCATACCCTGTTACAGAATTTCCATATCCACTTTGTCACCTCCTCAACCCCGTATCTCTGGGCCTCATGTGGGATCCCGTCCTTCCCCATCGCCTTCTTGTCTTTCAATTTCGCCACCAATCTCCTTATCTCCTCTAACCCTATTTCCCTTTCCTCGTCTATTCCTCTTTCCCTCCCTGACCCTCTTACCACCATCTTCTCCATCCCCCCTAACAGTCCCATAAAATAACTTGTCCATTCCTCCTTATCAATTTCGTCAATCCCTACATTTCTCCTCTTCCTTTCTCTGTTCACCATCTCCCATATCTCCTTTTCGTTTCTTAATCCCTCTACTTCTCTTATGAGCTCTTCCCTCTCCTTTATCTTTTTCTCTTCACATAATTGCTTATACTCTTTCCTGCTTTTTCTAAAATCTTCTGCTTTTAACTTCTCCTCCCTCCATCTCCTCAACCTTTTTCTTACCTGCTTCTTCTCCCTTTCACACTCTTCGTCCCATCATCCCCGTCTTTTCTTATGTCGTTCCCTCGTCTCCGTCCTCTCTATCGCTTCCCTTATTTCTTTCGCTCTTATCCCTAACTCATCGTCTACTCCCATATTACCCGTCTACCTCCAACTCATTCCCCGCCTGAATCCCTCCCTCCCTTCCTCTGACCAGATTCCTCTTGGAGTTTTTTTCTTGCTCCTATTTCCCTTTCTTCTGTCTCCCCTTATTCCCTTTATCCATGCCACCACCGGGTGGTGATCTGAGTCCACCTTATCCTTTATTTTTATCTTTTCTACCCTGTCTCTAACCTCCAAATCCCCTAGCACATAGTCGATTACAGTTTCCCCCCTTTCTCCTGTATACATAAATTCCCCTTCCCCGCCCCCTCAAGCATCCGCTCAATATCCCCCACCCTACTGCCCCCAGAAAATGTATCAACTGTTTCCCTTCTCTGTTCACCTTCTTATCCTTAGACCATCTCTCTATCTCTTCCCCCCTTCCCTTCCTCTAACTCTCCTAACTCACCTGTTCTGGCATTGAAGTCTCCTCCTATTATCGTATGCATTCCTTGGTGATGCTCATCTACCTACTTCCAGTTTTCTCTCCACATCCCCATTAACGTATACTCCTACCACTCTCCATGCTTCTCCACCAACCTTCACCATTACCTGCATTAGTCCGTCCATTTTCCCATTACCATCCTCCCAGTCCTCTGCAACTATCTCGTCTCTTACTCCTATCATTATTCCCCCCATTGCCCTACCTTTTTTATTCCTTCTTTTTGCCGGCTGCAACCTCCACTTGTACCCCTTCGGTAGCTTTTCTTTTATTTTCTCCATTTTCCATTGTTCTACACATGTCTCCGTCCATACTATAACGTCCCAATCGTTTGCCCAGTTCCAGAAATTTGCATCCTTCCCTGCTAACCCTGTCACATTCCAGAAAGCAACCTTCCACACTTCTCTCTCCATCCCCCTCTCCTTTTCCAGTTTTCTGCTCCCCTTCTCTCTGCTCCTTCTCCTTCTATTCCCATCCTGATTTACCGTCTCACGTCCTCCCCCCCTTACTCCCACCTTCGCTTCCCCTTTCACCCTCTTTCGATTCTTTCCCCTTTACCAGCTCATGTCTATCCTCATTCCACATCCACCCCCCCCTATTTGGATCTTACCGTATCCTACCCACCACACCCTACTCCCCTTCCCATTCTCTTCCACTGCAATCTTTTTCAGCTCCCACTGCATCCTTCTTTCCATCCATGTGAGGTCATCCCCAATTCTTTCGATCCTTTCCCCCATCTTTTTCCTTCCTTCCATTATTTTCCTTTTCTGCTCCACATCTCCTAACCTCACCACAAGCATCCCCCTGTCTCTTCCATTCTCCCCTCCCACTCTACTGACCTCCCCTATCTCGATCTCCTCCTCTATGCCCTTCAGAATCTCTTCTGCCTCTTTCCTTAGACTTTTTACCCCTATTTTTATATTCCTTATTAGAATATTTCTTATTCTCTCCTCCCTCTCCTGCATATCCCATTTCCTTTCCATCATTCTTATCCTCTCCTCCATATCCCTCTCCCCCACCTTCCCTTCCATTACTAATCCCCCTTCTGCTATTTTCTTCACTTTCTCTTCCAGCTCTCTGTATTTTCTTTCGGCATCTTCTTTCCCCTCCTTTTTCTCTATAATACTTAATCTTTCCCCTAGCTCTTCCAATCTCTTCATCATTTCCTCTCTTTCCCTCTCCCATTTCTCCTCTCCTTTCCTCAGTTCATCCACTACCCTCTCCATCTCCCCTCTTATCTCCTCCGTCTGACTTTTTACTTCTCTGAACCCGTCTCTTATTTCTCCCCTTATTATTGCCAGTATCGTTTCCATTCCTCCCTCACTCCCCTTTAATACATTCTTCCCCTGCTCTTTTCTGTCTTCTTTCTCCGGTGATCTTTTCGTTATTTTACTTTCCCTAAACCCTTCTTCTTTTCCTTCCCCTTCTTCTCCGCCTTCTCCGTCATTCCCTTCCCTCCTTCTTTTCAACATGTGGGCTATATTGCCATCGCTCCCCATGCTTCTAGTCCTTTCTCTAACTATACTTTCCTGCTTAGACATCTTTTTCTCTGCTCCTAGCCATTTCTTCTTTTCTTTCTTCATTCTTTCCTCTCTGTCACTCATGCCGCTAATGTCACTATTCTGCTTTATCATGGGATATCCTTTTCTACTCTGCTTCCTCCTTAGGCGCCAGATGTCTCTACTTTCTCCCAGTTCTCCTGCCGCCAATTCTTCAGCCTACTCTCACTACCTAACCTCACTTTTATACTTCACTTATCCTTTCTCTTTTCCTCTATCTCTCCCTCACTCCCACCAGCCACTCACTTCCACCGTTTTTCCCACCCGCTTCTCTCTTCTTTACCACCTTCCTTTCTCCTTTTTCTACCACAGCACACTTTCACATTTCTCGATTTCTCTCTCTTACTTATTTTTCTCTCTCATACCAATCGCACCGGAAACGGAAGCCTCGGCCCATTTTTATTAATTTACTGTATCTTTTAACAAATCGAAATCACAAAATGTTATTATAGTATTATATAAAAAGCGTAGATTTTTTGCTTGTACTATCATTTTGTCCCGTTTGATTACTACGAAATTTACGCTTGCATTCACAGAATTTTGTCGAAGTAAATATTATGGACAATATTGAGCATGGTACACACGCAGACATGCCCAAAACTAGTAATAACAGGAAAAATCTGTTTTCACCAGTTGTCACTATAAAACATTTAAAAATGTAGGTTGCGCTATCTTTTATTTCCCGGAGTGTATATACAGTTACGATGTGCAATCATTTTATTCATGTATGTTGTATGTATATTGCATATCATCTCAATACAAAGCAGACAAAATCTTAGGTTGTTACAATGCATAACAAAACAGTTATAAACAGGTATGGGTAGATGGACACAGGTATAAGGCAGTAGTACAAAAATTCTCATTTATTTTATAGATACACAATAGAAAATAGTGCATCAGTATTTTTTTATATCTTCTTTTAATTCTATTAAATTTAGTAATCGTTTTCAAATAGACTTATTGATATTTTGGCGTAAATATCTCCAATTTTGATTTGTACTGTTTTTATTTTAAATCTTCTACATCAGGGATGGGCAATTTTGCCTCAATTGAGGCAAAACCGTCCACACCGTAGCACCCTCTGTCCCCTTCCAGCAAGCGCGGTACAATGGAGCAACGAAGACACGAGACATCAGCGTACGCAACGAACGTGCGCGCTGCATGAAAGAGAGTTTGGTGGGAGAAGCAAGCGTTTGAGCAGCCCAAACCGTGCCCAGCCCTGGTCTCCATACACGTAGATTTGTCTCGACTTTGTCCAAACATTCTGAATAAAGTTTAGATCGGTTGATCTAACGAGTTATTCCAATGCTTTGGTATTTATAACAGAACAAATACTGCACATATTTTGCCGTGTTGATCGCAGTATTATCGTTTTGAGAAACATTATTTCCTTCTGAAATACGAACTGTGTAGATACTTATTTTGTTGTTCCACTATTCATTTAATATACTTGTCGCTGATAAAAATTGATCTGTTCTTTCGTGATAGCCAACGCCGGGTCATAGTGGCACATACCATAACGTTGTTACCGTTTATTTGACGACGATTTAAACACGGTTCTTCTCTACCCAAATCATGAAAATAATAGTTCGATCCACCAGGACCATCCAAAATTGAATTTGCATTGTCACAAAAAATTGCATTTCTCCATTTTTACCTGGTAAACGTGTTTGTGGGAAAACTAGAGTCTTGCTGCTTTATAGTTGTCAGTTAAAGAAGACTTTTGCTCTTAACTTTTGCGTTTAATGTATTCCTCTCTTGTGAAATTCGATGTACTTTTCTGAAATTTGTTTGTACTTCTCTTTCCTCGCTGATTTTGCTCGCTATGCTTTTCAAATTTGATGTATTATGTAGGATTGAACGTCTGCAAAAAATATATGATTCCATTTCAGACAGCAGGGATGAAATCTCCGAAACTCCTCCACCTACAGAAGAATTGCTACTGCCACATTATATCCGCCATCAAGCTGAACAATTTTGGTCCGTAAAGTCTTTTTTTATCTTCAAAAATAGTGACGATATTCAAGTGCTATAACATGATGCGGTCATTATGTATTAACTTTCCTGGAACAATATGTTTTCCTATATTTTATAAGGGGTTCGGTTGTATTGAACATAGACTGCAGACGTTTATGTAATTTGCAATTTTTGTTCACGACTTTTCAGAAAGTGAGATCAAATAAAATCTTATTTTAATAGGTAGTAACTTTTACTGGTCTGAAATATATAGAAATCGTATTAAATTCTGTCAAATTTCATACTCTAGTATTTTTTGAAAATTTTCAAAAGCCATAAATGCATAAAGATCCGAAGTCTAATTGAACAGAATGTTTATGTATGCTGAGTATTATTACTTTCCTAAAACTCGTCATAGAAAACTGTTCAAAAGAGTTCAATGAAGCAATTGTCTTCTTTTTATGTGGTAGAACATCTAATACAGTAAAGAAAGCAGCCGTTGGTTTCCACCTGCATTTTAAATGTTGTTTTCTGTTTTAGCCAGTGCAACTTAATATTTGCCTAAAAATTAACAGTCTAATTATAACTAGACTGTGGGTTTTATGTATTCGTGACAAAAACGAATAGATCAAACCTGGAATTGTAAAGGTATCGACAGAATTTAAGGATGGGGTTGTACCATTTTCAGCTTGTTAAAATTATTAAATGAGAAAATGCAGATTCCTTCAACTCCTGTTTCTAATGACTGACTCAGAATTGAACTCAATTTTTATTTTGTATAAAGATCCGCAGTCTAATTATAACTACGAAGTCTGTTGTCAAACCAAACTCTTATATTATTATGTTTCGTATTCTCTTTCGGGGTCAGACAGACTACTTAGCGACAGGTGCGAGCTGAGATGCACATAATTGGCTTCGAAAAAAGACCGGAGTTTCGAGTCTATGCAAATACTCTATCACTTCGCGTACACTCGCTCCTTACTGTTTTGTCTACCGGCTAATAGAAACTGATAGCAGATTTTCTCGTGGAAATAACCTGCACGAATCTCATAAGTAGTACCACGAGGTTACCAAAATTGGGTCATCCAATTTCGAGGATTGTGACGGAGCAGTATGTACCATAGGTTCACCGTCTCGCATCAATATTCGTGAGTACCACGAATTACGATACGTTTTCAAAGAGAATAACTTTTTAGAATCAGACCAAACAACTTGAATCTTTGATTGAAAGGTTTACTGACAAAATGGCAGTCATATAAGCTACACCACGAGGGTTTTACACGACCATACTTATTCCTCATTTTTGTTCTAAAAAACAATTGTATAGCAATTTTTAAGACATCGCTGCAAAGGGCAGATTTTAATCTTCAAATCTGTGATGGATTCAGCCACGAAAGAAATTTTCGAATGTTTTTTCTGTGGTTTCAATTCATAGCATTTTTTAGGAATAATTAGTCTTCAGTTTTCAACCCGCTACATTATGCGAAAATATCGTAGAAGGAAATTATCAATGTCCATCGAAAGGAGAAGCTTCAAGCTTTAAAATAAGTCCAAATTTAATCCTATATATTCTCTTTTATGAATTTACCACAACTTGACACATTCCGCGCCGGACTTTTTTTCGATTACTTTTCGTTCAAGCCGCTTGGGCGCATACGCCCTACTCTATTAGAATGAAGTGTTTATCTTATGACATATGCATCACCGTATGTGTAATACAGTAAAAGTAATACTCATCAAGGAAAAATTATTGCGTTTAAGGTACAGTACAAAACAAGGCAAAATTCAAATCTTAAGAAAAGTTTAGCGTAGTGCGTATGCGACCCACACGTCCAAAATCTGCAAATTAATGTTTAAATACTTTTTGAATCGATTGTGTGTACAAACAGAAGTTTTGCGAAACAAAAGATAACTGTTTGTTTCGACCCCTGGATCAAATAGTTTATGCGAAGTGTGGTAGACCCATCGCCGCGCACAGATGGGATATGACAACTTCTGAAGCGTCGCATTGGACGTCGTGGGGGTGGCTAAACATCCAGTTTTGATCTAGAAGGCTTCATTGAACGCGACTGAACGTTGCAATGGACTGTCACTCTATCGTTCTTCCACTTGTTTTTTATCCTTCCTTTTAAAACGCAACATGATTGAAGCGAGAGTAACTGTCGAACTAAATGTCAACCCAAGAAAAATGAGGAGGTAAATACAAACATAAAAAGAAAAGGGAGATACGTTTTATTGGCAGCTCGTTGACAGAAAAGGTAGCGCGACGAAAACATTCCGTGAAAAAATTTGAAAACCGTAGATGAAAGGAAAGAAGGCAGATTGTTGACGACGCAATTACCTACTATACATGCTGAAAAACATTACATGAAACGTATTTTATAAATTAAATTGAGGACTGAGTCATAGCATAATTTCGGTTGTAGGCACTTCAAAGCGAATAGAATAATTTTACTTTCCATTTTTATTGTTTCTAATTTTATTTGCTGTTTCAACTAGTTAGACTGAATTAATTCATCAGTCTTTGTGATTATTTGAAAGTAGTAATTTAATTATATAATGTAAATAGTAAAGAACGATATTAATTTCATTGTAACAAGTTATTAGTAAATTACGTATCTATTAATACAAATAAATTCCAAATCAATGTTATCGTTGCAAATATTGAAATAACATACATGTTCGATCGTGAATATCGGGCGTGAATAAAAATTGACGACGTCGCGAATTATCACGCCGATTTCACCGGTAGATTACCCGCCAAATTAATCTTGGGTAATTTGTTTTAGATTATTATACGAAGCCGCGTTTCGTCCCAAATCTACCAGAAGGACTCGTCAGTAAGGCTGACTGGTAGATCCTGCCTTAAACACGTAGGATGGCGCGACGTATCCCTTGGTATATTTTAATAAAAATTGTCCGGCTACGATTAGCGACAAAAAGTACTTTCGTTTGCTACGATAGCACGAAAGAGAATATCGATTTTCTCCTAGCAGCTGGAAATTGTTTCTCGGGAGGAACTTTTGTTTTCGGAGGGACCATTTGTTTTTTATTCTTGTGGGGGGACCTTCTTCGTCGTGAAGAAGGCTCCACATCCGAATATGGGCTGGTTTCAATGACGTCCATTGATAAACGCAAGGCGATGCGTTGATTGGGTATTGCCGAACGCTGCATTTCCCGCTCAACACACCCTTGATGACTCTCCATCTTCCACGGCTAACTCGAGCAGCCTTCGGGTGGAAGAAGAGAGACAGAAAGAGAAAAAACAGTCGAGCGAACTACCAGAAATCCGAAGACCGTATCTCTCGTTAGAGTTCGGGTCACTTGGATAATGGAAATCTATGACTCGCTGTAAAACGAACGAATGTGAAGGATGACGGATCCAGGTTATAGCTCGATCGGTGGCTCACTGTTTCCTGAACGTCTATCCCTTTAAATCGACGTGCAGTCACAAATGCATCACAAAATGATTCGTGAAACTGCAAATGGCCCCTCGCTACGGAACATACAGTTGAGGTTAATAGTTTAAGAAGAACTTTTTAAGTATATATTTGTTACTTTTAGAAAGTACGAATTTACTTATGAAACATAAATAGTGAATCAAAATAGTGATTTTACTAAACAAATTATTAATAAATTATGTGTCCATCAATACAAATAATTTTCAAATCTATTGTATATTATGATTGTAATATTGAAGTAATAAACGATTTAAGCAGTTCGTAAATATTCAAAGAAATATGTATTACGTTTGTGATCCCATTTTTCCTACTAAACTGTAATACTGTACATAATAGACGCAGTCTATTGCATAATTAAAATTTTCCGCATTAATTGCAAAATGTAGGAACTTAAAAGAAATTAATTTCTTCTTTTAGCCCGTAACTGCTGTTCTCCGGTCAATTTGACCATTGCACTATTTGAAATTTAAATAACGCGGTTAATTTTCTAGATGCGTATTCATCCGTCAGTGTATTTTCTTACATTACCGACGTCTGTCGACTGATATACGCGCAGTTGTGTGGTCGTGTTATTTGTCAAGATATTCATCAAATCCGTTTCCTACCGGTCAATTTGATCGGATACAGTAAGTACGTTATACACTTTTATTTTGTTATTTTATTTTGATATTTTATTTTAGGTTTTTTTATTATGGAATCATGCCCCAGTACATCTAAACGAGTAAAGATAACCGACAAAGACTACGAAGAGACGGTTATGAAATGGTTTGAAGAGGTTGACGACGACACTTTACCGGATAATGACGAATTAGCAAGTGACAAAATCTGACTGCGAAATTGTCATAGAGAGTGAGCATGACTCTAATTCGATTGAAGAATACAGTGAAAGTGATACCAAATACATTGAAAGAGAGAATGAAAATGAGCATAGCGACGAAGCCAGCGAAACTAGTAATGAAAATGTAAGTGCGGCCGACAGTAAACAATATTATGGAAAAAATAAATTTTCTTGGACAGCTGAACCAAGTAAGCTTAGAAGGAAAACACAAAAACGCAACATAATATCTCAGCGCCCTGGTTTACGAGGACCTGCTAGACTAGAAAGTGCAACTCCAGAAGAAATGTGGAATTTACTTATGGACAACAATATTTTATCTGAAGTTTTGCGTTGGACTAATACTCGAATTGAAAGAGAGAGACAAAAATACAAAAAACAAAATCGGCCAGAACTAAAAGTATTAGATATGATTGAACTAAAGGCTTTTCTAGGATTGCTCTATTTTTCTGCTGCATTCAAATCTAACCATGAAGATATAAATGCAATTTTTGCTACTGATGGTTCAGGAAGGGACATTTTTCGATCAGTTATGAGTAAATGTCGCTTCCTTTTTTTGCTTAGGACCCTGAGATTCGACGATCCTGAAAGTAGAAAGGAACGCAAAATACTAGTAAGTTTTCGTGGTAGATGCAAGTTCCGTATGTACATGCCAAATAAACCATGTAAATATGGAATAAAAATAATGGCACTTACAGATAGCAAAACTCATTACTTTTTGAATGGTTATATATATTCTGGGAAAGAATCAGACGGTCGAACTCTTTCACCAGAAGAACAAGAGCTACCTAAACCGACTCAATCTGTAATACGACTTTCAAAACCAATTCAAATGACTAATTGCAATATAACTGCCGACAATTGGTTTACATCAATAGGCCTTATTCACCTATTGGAGACAAAATGTCTTACTTATGTTGGCACCATAAAAAAGACTAAAAGAGAAATTCCAGCAGAATCTCAGCCTAGCAAACACAGACCAATTGGTTCAAGTTTGTATGGCTTTACGTCAGGTATCGCTTTGGTTTCATATGTTCCAAAGAAAGGTAAAGTAGCTTTGTTAGTAAGTTCTATGCATCATTCAAAAGTTACTGACCCCGTTACAAATAAACCAGAAATTATTATGTACTACAATTCAACTAAGGCTGGAGTTGATGCCTTGGATGAGAAATGCGCGATTTATTGTTCAGGAAAAAGAACAAGACGATGGCCTATGGCCATATTTTTCAGAATATTGGATATAAGTAGTATCAATGCATTCATACTTTACAGTGCATGTAAAAATAATTTGGCATTGAAACGAATTGATTCGTGAAACAACTGGCCCTCCAATTAGTAAAGCCAGAAATGGAACGTCGTTTGATGAATCCCCGTACAGCACCAGAAATTCGATTTATTATTAGACGAATTTTAAAAGTTGATATACTCGTATCCGCAGCTGATGGAATACAGACTGAAACAGGAAAATTGCCGAAGCGTAAGACTTGTTATTTGTGTCCTGCCAGAAAAGAAAGAAAAGCATCGCATGGTTGCATAACTTGCAAAAAACCTGTGTGCTCACAATGTTCCAGGCATATTTGCAAAGAATGTGTTTAAATTTTTCTGTTAGGTATATCATTTTTCTATATAATATGGTTATTTTTAATTTTATAAATGTGATATGATTATGTTGATTTGAATAAATGCTTTAATTTTGTCGGGTTGTTCTTTTTATTTATTTATTTTAGGAATGGAGGGGTGAAGGGGTTTGTTGAAACAAATATAATAAGGGAGAGTCTAATGATGTAATTAGTGAAACGTATCACCCTTTAATGTAAAGATAATATAGATAAAACACGATTTAAGCGTGCCGGTCAATTTGACCGGTGAACAGTGTGCGCGTACTTAAAATGGCTTCACATCAGTTACGGGTTAAATGTTTTTACCATTTGAAATTTAATCTTTTCATTGTAATAATAAAATCTGCAATCTAGTTACAATTGTTTATCGCGGCTGTTCTTTTAAAAGATGGTCAATAATCGGAACATACGTGGAATCATGTTGTTTTTCAGGGGTGGATTACAATCCACAAAAATAACAAAGAATCTCATCGGCAGTTATAACACGTACAAACTTTCGTATGACGTCACGGCGGCTGGCTGCTGCTCTGAATTAGAACGTTGTATTTTTGTCGACGACAGCAAAAATGTTTCGACCATGAATTCATTTACCTGGTTGGAGTGCGGTGTTACTGTATGACGGCTTTGTGACTGTACCCGACGAATCCGAATTGAGTTGTGGCTAAAAACCAGTAAAAATTGCGTTGTTCATTCGTGTAGCAAAATAACCGATAGAACAATAGCTTCTTCTTTATTTACTTGCACGTTCAAATTATTCTGTTCAATCGAGCAGGGCAACAACGAGTCAATATTTTTGTTCAGTCAAATCCGAGATATATTGAACGTTTGTTGAAAAATGCCGGAGATTCGCAGAAAACTTCACCCTTTACTCAGTGTCTATACAGAGTGCCTATTTACTAGGTATTGGGTCAGTCCATATCTCAATTAATATTTCAGACATATGTATGTATGTTTTCCATAATCGTTTGTTCAAATTGGATCTAAAGAAGAATTGAGAAACACGAACGGACTTATGCAAAATAAAAATTTTCTGCATCAACTTAATAGATTGAAAATAATATACACATTCTTAAATTTGTCTAGTTTTCCTATTATTTTCAATTTTACCAACTCAATCTGGTCATACATGCATAAAATCCGCATACCATTAATCATTATTACACTGGATGGTTTCTCCAATGTTGATAATATTCACCTAATCTGGGGCATTCTTGCTATATTATAGGGCATCAAACTTCTCTTGTTTATTCATTTATTTTCGCATAATGCGTTAACAATCCATTTTATTCGACACCTGTGGCGAACAAAAGTCAGTTTAAAGTCTTTTGCATTGTAATAATAATAACAATATGTGACTGTGAGTATGGTGACTTATACAGGGTGTTAAAGACTAAATTGTGTCTGTGAAATTTATAATGTAAAATGTATAGTTTAAGAATGTTGAAGACCAATTGTGTTTATGTTTGTGAATAAAAAGAACGGTGAATGCGTAATTGTACGGATTTGATTTGTACTCGCGTTATGCGTGGGGCCAATGTATGTCAACAAGAAAGCGACAGGTGACTGAGTCTTTTGCCGAGCAAGTCAGAAGAGGAAGAGGGGGCAATTGCGCCCGCAACGGTGACGATTGAATTAGTTGCCTTAGGGCAGAGGGATCGGCTGGACGTGTGCTCCACAGATCGCGTCGTAAGGAACCCTCCTCGCCGAGTCAGACGAATTTACCTCAAGTGTGTACAGAGCCGGCCGGTCGATCATCACCTCGGACCACAAAGGGGCACGGTCGACGGTTAGGTCGTAGCTGAGTGGCCACCTCGGTCCCTATAAAACAGCGCGATCGACGGTCGAAAGATCGAGGATCGAACCCACGCTTCGTGGTCACCTCGGACCACAAAGGAAGCACGGACGGCGGTCAAGCTGTAGCTGAGTGGCCACCTCGGGCCCTACAGAACGGCACGGCTAAGCGTCGTGGGTGGGGGTTATCCGCTTTCCACCCAAGACTGAGGTAATGACCTGGCCTGGAGAGGAGGAGGCACGGCGGTTAGTAAGAGACGAAAGTAGGGATTAGCCGATTCCTAACACAGGGTGTCCCGTAACTGGTGGTACAAGCGAGCTAGGGGTGATTCTGCGTGAGAAATTAAGTCGAAAATATGGAATAAACTTTTTTCATTTGACGTCTCAGTTTCCAGAAAATCAAGGTTGAAAATGCAGCAAATACGCGTGCTATTAGATAGGAATCGTCTGACACATCTGATCATGATCAACCAATTCTACTTCCTGCATATACGAAAGCACGCGAACCCGACGGAGCTTCAAACACGATTTTCTCGGAAATGAGGCTTCAAATGGAAAAAATTTATTCCATATTTTCGACTTATTTTCTGACGTAGAATCACCCCCTGCTTGCTTGTACCACCAATTATGGGACACCCTGTATATCCGCTTCAAACATACTTTAAAGGTAGTATCCAACCGTTTGAGGAAAAAAGAATATAACACCATATTTACTTAACAATTTTCAATTGTCTTTTTAAACTCGAAGATCTACGATTGAGAATTCTTTAATACGTTGTTCAAAAGTGACAGTAATTTCATTCATGATTCAACAAATTTTTGGAATTACTGTAGTGTAACAACTTCTTCTGACATAACTATTTAACAGAAAACTAACGAGCTTCTTTTACATTCAGCTCAGTAATTAAAAAGCCTATTAATAGGCTTCCGGTAAATAAAGTGTTAAAAACTTGCTCTGAACAATTTTAAATAAGCATATTCCCTTAAGTGCTCGTATTAACAAAGAGGGTATTACTTTGGAAATATTTCAGAACACTTTAAATAAAATCTAATAAATATGACTGTTGTACCTTTCTTTTACGATGATACAGAATTCTATTTGTTTGTAACCAATACTTACGCATTCGAGTAAATGTGGACATACAATAAGTATACAATTTTTTCCCTGTTCTGTAAAATTATTATACACAAAAACGTTCTAATTATTCTAATCATAAAGATAATCGGACGGCAAAGGGTTAATTGTATGTATACCGAATAATACACAGCAACGGAGGGCCTACAAAGTAATGCAATTAATAAAATATTTGAATATTAAAATTATAATCACAAAAATGTAGAATTAACCTTATTTTAGTCTACCCAGTTTCTTTACTTCTTTCATTGTTTTAATAAACTGTCAATTTCCTACCCTCTTTTGTACTTTTCTCGCTTGCATTATTTTATATGATGTAAGATATTTATAAAAAATTCATTGCAGTTATAAAATAAAACTTCAGCTTGTAAAAACTGTGGTAGTTTGTAACCGGGTGGTTACATACTATGTGGAGCGCGATGGGACGCGTGGTCCTTGTCTTAGACAAGAACAAGAATAGTATGCCCCACTAATCAGGATGCGCGCGCATCGGCCCCCCATTCGATGCGAATCGAAGGAGGTCGATGCGGAATCGATGAAATTTACTCTACGACTGGTCGCGAGCGAGGGAACACGCGTCCGCGAGAATACCGTTCGGCGAAAACCGGTACGCGAGCGAGAGGTCAAACCGACCTGATGGATTAGGCAAACCGTCCGATTCGGTTCTCACTCCGTACGCGCCTCAAACCGAGGAGTCGCGAGCCCAAACCGTTCTGTGGCACAGTCGAAACGAAGAATTTTGAACTTGTAACCGTCGCCATCATTTTCGAATCGTTGGATTAATTCAATCTTCTACCTGTAGCGTACAGGAATACTGTTATAAATCGCGAAGAGTTTAGGGAGAGTCTGAAGTTCGCTTCCGAAGTGCGACGAACTTCAGACGTATAGGTGGTATTCCAACCGTCTTTATAAAATCTTTTAACTTCTTTATTCGCGCCGTAAATAGCGGCGTTGGATAGCGATTTGCTTCGCCGCTCATATTATCGCGGCACCTCTTGCAGGCTTACTAAGGCAGTCGAGTTTGTCGCTCAGCCCACATTTATGTGTTCTGCCGGCATTTCTGGCTGTACCTGTTTGCCCTCGTTAGGGGTGGATTCGAGCGTGAGTCGACGGACTAATCCATCCGCTGGACGTTCTCTATACACCTTGTAGTTTCGTTACGGGCATTCGGAGTGTTGCTCACTGCAATCTTGTTTTGCCGGCACTCACGGGTGTACTCGAGCGTGGTTACGAGGGAGTGGACGCGAACGTCTGGCGCGTTCAACGACCGTTCGTAATATTTCTGGTATACAAAGGCTCACAGGTGCGTTTGGGCAGTCGAAGGCTTGCTCAGCCCACGCTTGCGTGTCCAGCCGTAACCCTCTGACTGTTTCCTCACGCTCTTGTGAGTATCTAACGAATAGAGACCACTTGCTTCCCTCCGGAGCATTCCGGCCGGACCGATTGCGTGTTTCTATTATCGTTGGACGGGTCGCGATAAAGCGATCGGATTTCGCACGATCGAGGGCATTCTACCCGTCATCGGAGATTGTTCCAAAACCACGTAATGTACGGAGGGACAAACTCTTAAGGTGCGGCGGTGTGTCTGAGCTTTTGTGCTTGTCTCCACTCACGCTGATCTTCCACTTAGCGGCCGACTGCATGAGTGCTGCGACTGGTCCTCAATCGCTCGGTAAAACTTCACTTCTTTGTCTTCGCGTCGTATACCACCATCGTATCGCGTTCCGACAAGCGTGCGTTAATTGCGAGCGTGCGATATATCGAACCAGACGTGGAGGCCTCAGAGACGAGGTATATCGAGAGTGCGAATCGAGTTGCGTGAGATCGGCATGAATCTTGGAGATTTCATGAACAAATATACCGTCGCGAATCGCCAACCGCCAAACGAAACACGGGTTGCGACGTAAATACTTGCGTATTCCGCATCGGAATTTCTGTCGTATTGCCGGCAAGGGCAACTGCTCGCGGTTACCTAGGTAAACACGCGAACATCGAAACATCAAGCCACGCGGCTTTGTAAATTCCGACGGGCAATCGCTGCCCGTTATAAATATCTAGTGGAAACACGCTGAACCCTATTCCGCGGCGTTTTCGTCGTCCAACGGATAGAACTCATTCGTTGTAAAATTTACGAACGTTCGATACCAGAATATACGAACGATTTTACCAGATTTCGTCTACAACGTTCTTTCTCCTCGATCAAACTCTCCGCTTTCCAGTGCCTGGAGGCACGATCCCAACTTAATCGCACTCGGGTAGTAACCGGCCCGTAGGGATTCCATTAGTATAGAAAGAGTAGAGTAGCTATACGGTTACAAATTGGCGCCCAACATGGGGCATAGATAAATAAATAAATAGAAACGGTTACAAATTGGCACCCAACGTGGGACATAGATAAATAAATAAACAGACGGTTACAAATTGGCGCCCAACGTGGGGCATAGATAAATAAATATATATAGACGGTTACAAGTTATTGTATACATTACTATTTAAAGTATGTTTTGTTCATCACTGTATAACACCCTGTTAAGGACATATTCTGGTGTTCGAGTTCGCTTCTTAACCAATTTTTAGTAACTTCTTTGGAGAAAAACTTGTAACGAACATATCCTTCTGGCGTGAGTCTTCCCCGCCCCGCTACCGTCGCCACCCGTGTCACGGCCCGATAAGACTAAGATGCCGACCCTCGTAACACGTCACCAGGTCCAGGTTCATCACTGACTCTACGCCCCAATCCTTTGTATCGTTGAACAGTCCCAAAACATTGCACCCTCAAATGAGATCGTCAGTTAGTATATGACCAGCACCAGGTACCTTCGAGCAATGTTACCCCCTGGAATCCCGACGCGCCGCGACTCCGCCGTGCCGCACCGTGCCGCCATGCCACCGCGAGGCCCCTTACCGCGATGACCCATAGTCCGTAAGTTAGCCTGCAAAAGTTGTACATTACCGACCCGTCCCTTGCTTTTCCTTCTGTAAGCCGCGAGAGGACTGTGGTATACCAGACTCTCTCTGCGGTGCTCACCTCTGCCTATGTCACCGTTCGGAAACGAACAGTGAGCGGAGTAGGTAACTTCCATGTCCCGCCCGGCCGCCGTGAGTGTTAACTAAAGCACCGAGCACGTAAGGAAGCTCCTGGTGGTACCGCCGTATGTAATCAATAAATGTCACAACCACGGGTCCGGCCAGTGACACTTCGTGTTCAGGTATACTATTCTTTGACCTGTGCCGAACGTAGAAAAGGACGGGTCGAGTATATCGGTGTGAAAACAACACCTAACCCAGTGACAAAACTTCTTGATTTTTTACTATTTTTTTATGGAACTTTCACCAACATATTCATGGCATTTTTCGAATGAAAATGATACCAAATAACATATAATTCCGATGGTATTTACTTGAGTAATGGACGATGAAAGATTCGGAAAATGATTGTAAATATGATCTGAATTATATCGTGTTTGGTATTATTTTAATCAGAAAAATGCCGCAAATATATTGGCGGAAGTCTCATAAAAAAATAAGTAATAATAAAAAAGTTTTTTATTAGCATTACACTGTGAAGATACGTGGGCCTTTGAGCTACGCCGACGACCGCGACTCTCCGCGTCTCCTCCCTTCCCATGCGCTGTCCTTTCTTGCGCCCGAAACTTTCATCGTCCATTACTCAAGTAAATACCATCGGAATTATATCTTATTCGGTGTCATTTTCATTAGAAAAATGCCACGAATATGTTGGTGAAAGTTCCATCCAAAAATAATAAAAAATAAAGAAGTTTTGTCATTGGTTTAGTAGTGGTCTCACCGATATACCCGACCCGTATGATGTCATACTTCTTGGCAAGGGAGGCCTCTCGAGCTACGCGGCCCCTCACGGAGTATACCCCGCAGGCGTGGGGATTGTTTTGAGACACTTCTTGTTCAGAATTTTGTGACGGACAGAATGTTTCCGCGGTCTGATCGCCGTAACAGGCTACGGCTGCGGTGTCCAGCGTAGGGGCCCCTCACGCGCCTGCTTCCCCTTCCTACTTAGATTGCGCAGGTGCAGTGTGTTCTCTCCTCGTCGACCAAGAAACCGATTAATCGACCCAAGTATCATAAAACAATCGACGATCATCATTTTAACGCGGGAAACGAGCATATTGGTAATCGGTTCGCCGCGTCACGGCACTATGGAAACAGCAAACAGTGGTGGGGACGGCGTTCAGCTCCCGGAGCCGAGTTGGATCTTTGCTGTTCTACGGCCTAGACCAGGCCTCGAATTTAATTACTCGCGACGGCCGATTTTCGAGGGCTACGCCTCCTCGACCAGGCCGCCCGTCTCGCTCCCAGTGGCGGCCCCAGTACTCGGAGCTGCTCAGGCGCGTACCATAGCACAGATAAGCGCTATTGGTGGCGAATAAGGGGCGACACTTGTGTCAATTGGTTTCCACATTACCATCGAGGTACTATTTCGTTTTTTTTTGTTAGTGGTATCCCCTGTAAGTCTACTCCACTATGTCACACGATAATTTCGGATAACAGCTGTAGAAAATTAATTAGAAAAATAAATTTCTTAAGATAAATTTTAAAAATAGTTTTTAATTCTATTGTTCAAATTTTAATATCACTGGGACAACTTGATCTTCGTGCACATTTAGACGTTGGCAAATTGGTAAGATGTACGGGAAGTTTGGACGTAGCAATTCGTATCGCCATCGCGAGCGAAGAATCATTTAAGGATGCGCGGCGTTCCGATTTAATATAGCGCATTTTTGAAAATGAGCATTCGCACAAATAAGTTGATCCGAACATTGAGAATATTCGGATCGCAAAATTCCGAAGAATAGGGATAATTTTTCTAATTAAATTGCTACAGCTGTTGTCCGAAATTATCGTGTGGCATAGTGGAATAGGCCTACAGGGGATACCACTAACGAAGAAAACGCATTGGCAATAGTACCTCGATGGTACTGTGGAAACCTATTGACACGAGTGTCGCCCCTTATGCGCCGCGAACAGCGCTTATTTGGGCTCGACTGCGTTTTGGAGAACTCCGTGTTCTTAACTTTTTTTATGTGATCCTGTAGATATCGATGAAGACATTCCGAAAATGTGTGTATGGTTGTTAGGAATTCACTTGTTTATAAGTTATACGCGAGTAAAGATGAGCAGTTTTAAGCGTTTTTGACAGGTTTGAGCGTCACCATATTGGATATTCGTTGAGTGGTAGAGGTAGGTAGGTCTGTTCTGCTAAATAGTAATGAGCGTATGCGCTAGATGGCAATTCAGTTGTTACACATACTTTGTGAACATAAGCAATTTCAAGTGTTTTTCACAAATTAAATAAGTTTATTGTTGATTTTGAAATGGCTAGTTCAAGTGTTAGAAATTTCAACTTTAGAGACATGCCAAGTAGTAAAAAAAATTAATCATGGAATCGGTCGTTTTCGGTGTCCAGTCAGGTATCCAAAATATACAGAATCACATACAGGATTTCAAAAAGAAGGTACAGTCCAAGATGGTTTGGGTCGTCGTGGAAGCGGAGAAGGCCGGCCCGACCTTGGTGTAATGGTTCGCATTTGGATTTAGTAAATCTTATTATGTATTACGTACGTGTTTGTGCTGCCATCTAATGGATTTATTCGGAAGTATTTAGCCTATTTTGTGTGTATTGCCTAGCAAATATATCAATATAGCGGCGCTGTAACCTGTCAAAAAGGCTTAAAAGTGTTCAACTTTATATGCGTATAACTTTTTAACTAATGAATTCCGCGCATTAAGATTTTCATTTTCGGTGTTTTCTCGTCGAAATCTATAAGATTGTATAAAAAAAACTTGAAAAAAGAGTTCTCCAAAACGCAGTTAAACCCTTATCTGTGCTATGGTACGCGTCTGAGCAACTCCGAGCACTAGGGCCGCCACGGGGAGCGAGACGCGCGGCCGGGTCGAGGAGGCGTAGCCATTGAAAATCGGCCGTCGCGAGTAACTAAATTCGAGGCCTGGCCTAGACGACCAGTCTCGCAGCGTAGGTTAAGGTCGTAGGGTAAGTTAAGTTTAAGACCACCGACCGACCGGCCGAATCTAGCCGATCGCGCATTCGCGGGATCAGGAACGCTGGCATACCAACTGAGTCGGCAAAATCTCCGGGTTGTCGTCACAAACTATTCAACTTTTTATATCAGGATTCAGTACACATATTTATGGCCATTTGAAGTATATTAGTTATTTTTCTAAAGCAAAAATAATCAAAATTATATGGTTTATATATGTCTTTTTGTATGATTGCATTTTTGTTATTATTCCGGTTGTTCTCATGACCGGAAACAAAAGAATGGAGAAGTCTAATCTGTATGAATGTGGCAATGGTCTGAATCACAAGAAATCAGCAATATTGATTATTTTCAAAATGACGGCATTTTGAACTTGAAATTACTGGTTTGTTAAATATGTTTCCGCTTTTAGCACGCTAAAAAATGAGAAGCTGTCGATCATCGCAAAATTTTTAGTGAATTGGTATACTAGAACTTGTGCTATCGTGCAACAGTATGAAAAAAGTAGTTTCGAGAAAAACGCGATTAAACTATGAATAACATAATATATGAAATGTGAGCAGCATTCTTCAAACATCTATAACTACGTTAACTGTACGAATTCAAATAAATCCTTTGAAACACACATTCTACAGCATGTATACTTAAAGAAGAGGCATAAAAATTGATTTTTTAAATAAAAATTGGTGTTTGCTTAGACCACATGGCTGAAGTGAAACTTCTTTCTTTAATTTTTTTTCGAATTTTTATTAACACTTTATGACATTTAATTTCTGTGATTCCATTATTGAAACAATTGGCTAGTGATAGCTAAAATATGATATAAATATTCTTGATAGAATTTTGTCTAAATATCTTGCAAATACTGCGTCGAGAGTTTTCTGATCTTGTCGCTTCATTAGGAGTATTTACCATTTCCAATCTTAATTTACTTCTAAAGAATTCTATTAATAATTTTGATTGTTCTGATGCAAAGTTCACGTTGAAATCTCCACTTACCATCATCGGAATTTTATCATAATCTTTATTAAGCAATGCCGAACCCTCAACCGTATATGCTAATAGAATAGAATTTCGTTTCATCGTTTCATCGTTTGATCGCCAGATCGGTTTTACTCCTACCGCGTCGATGTTTTGCGCCTAACGCGCCTAAAAAAGTTTCACTTCAAAAACCAGAATACTCCATTAAGTACAAAGTAACTTCTAACGAAATAACAAGAAGAAAATATTGTCTCTGAGATGTTACAAATTCTTTGAATATCCTGTTCCTCGTTATAAATGCTAAGTAACAATATACATAAGATTAATTTGAATTTCTTTACATGCTGCTAATGTCTTTTAGTTACGCGATATTGTCAAAAAAACATGAAATACAAAATCTGCTTCTGATAATTCTTAGACCAATTGAACGAGGAGACATAGTACAGCTCTAGGGTATGGGGAAGATAAGGGGATCGAGCCACAAACGATTTTTCCATATGGCAAGTAATGGATCAGTGCCACCGAGTATAATCTCTAGAGCTTAGTTAAAGCTCTTTCCCCGTTCTATCACCGTTGACTCCTCCGCTTTGACTCTATTATTTCTCTTCCTCTATACCCGTAGAAACTGTGCTACCTGTGCCTGTTCTATACAAACAGAATACAGTATGGAGAGGGGGCATAAGTGGGTCAGGTGCTCCATTAATGGACAGCACTGTTATATTCACACTCCTACACGCATATACTGCTCAGAGAAAAGACTATAGCTATCGCTCTCCCACTGTACAGCATCGTGGAACGGTGCTTCCTATAAGTTAGCCCCCCACTTGTTGAAATAAATAATTTTAACAGTTGTGCTGAGTTGTGCTAAGTTTGTGCTACATTGTTCTCGAATATTGTAACAATAATACAAACAATAAGACTAAAAATTGAGAAAAACGATTTTTTTAGTAGCGCCCCGCTTTTCGTTTTTTTCAATTTTCTCAATTATGCTAAGTTGTGCTAGGTTGTACTAAGGTTGTGCTGAAGTATGACTTTACAAAAATAATAAATAAAGGAGTTATGGTAAATAATCGTGTTGGGCATGCAATTAACGTTTAAGTTAGTAACAGTTATCCAAACAGCATACAATCATATATCTCAATTGTGCTAGCCTAGCACAAGTCAGATATGTCATATTATGGCTATCGGATGACCGGAAAGTCAAATTAATAATATAGTGTCCCAGCGCGAAGGGCCGCGGGCAAGAGTAAAGTGCCCTTTATATCGTTGTGCTGGCAAAAACGAAAGTTGTGCTGACTTTTGCTAGGCTAGCACAATTCAGATAAATGATTATATGCGGTTTGGATAGGATTGGATAAACGTTAATTGCATGTCCAAAACGATTATTTACCATAACTTCTTTATTTATTATTTTTATAAAGTAATACTTTAGCACAATCTTAGCACAACCTAGCACAACTTAGCATAATTGAGAAAATTGAAAAAAACGAAAAGCGGGGAGATACTAAAAAAAATCATTTTTCTCAATCTTTAGTCTTATTGTTTATATTATTGTTATAATATTCGAGAACGATGTAGCACAATCTTAGCACAACTCAGCACAACTGTAAAAATTATTTATTTCAACAAGTGGGGGGGCTAACTTCTAGGAGGCATCGTTTTAGAAGGTTAAGCTGTACACAGTTACCCTGTTCACTCTCTGAAAATCTGTGATTGAGGAATCGGACATAATGGGGATGCTTATCTTGGCGATATTTTAATATTATTGGAATAAAACGGATTAATATTGTCTCGTATTTCTGTTAAGAGTTTCTTTAATACTGATGTGTTTAAATGTTTCTTTTTTAATTTTCAACAAATTGGAAATGAGCTTTTGAGCCTTTGGTAGCTGATGATTTGTTTTTAAAATATTAGTCGGTTCGATTGTTCGGTAAATATTTTTATTATGCTATTTTTATGACATTATCTGGTAATAAGAATCACTATTTTAGTATAATTTATTTCCGAAAGATCGAAATATTATGAGAGCTTGGCATAGTTATAATACGTACCGTAACATCTGCCCCATTTCTGAAAATTCAATACGATTTTTAAGAACAGTAAACAAATGAATCAAATTACTCAAGACATTTAATAATCTTTCGCCGGTTTTGCACTAGCCTATGCAATCAAGTTTGCGCAACATAACTCGACAGATTTACTTAATGTAGAGACTTATTATAAGTGCAATTCATTATTAAATACCGATGATCATATTTATTCAATTGCATAAACTCTAAATACAGTAAACGAACAAATATTAAATTTCGATAAATTTCCCCACACTAGAGTGTCACGTTTAATTTAATGATGTATAGAACTGTTACGGATGACGCCACGTTGAATTCCTCAGTCATCGAATCTGAGAGATGCGCAATTTAAAGAATGTTCGTTTGATTTCATTCACTACTTTACTTGAAATTTATACATGAGTATTGTACATAAAATAAAGCGCTCTGCGCTATTAATGCAGAATCTCGATTTTAATCCGTTGCTACCGACTCATCACCGTCAATGATATATGAGAACGTATACACAGATAAACCAGTATGATACGATTTGTTTAGTCACATACTTAATCTAAACGTTATTTTAATGTGGTACGCGTTGCTTGAACGCCTCTCGTCCCCATAAAAGGAAACGCGATTGTTCTGTCAGTTTTTGGGAATGAAATGGCTTCGACAAAGTTTGATACTCTTCCGGCAGTGAAACTGTTGGCTCCTTTGAGTAATCCACTTGCTTGTATTTACCAAGACCGCAACTTATCTACGGTGCACAAACATACTTTTCCCACACGCTCAACGTAGTCACTTACTTATAAAGTTGCAATATGTTTACAGTGCGTCGTAACGATGCTTCCACTTCATCGTGATGGCGTTTCTCGAACATTTATGATCACGCTGACGATTAGACTGCGGATGTTTCCATTTTTAAGCACTGGTGCACCAAAGTAGGAATCAAAGAGAATTACATCCAAATTTTTCCGATTCTTATTAACTCCTAAGTGTAGTTTTTATTCATCCTCGCTAATTATACTAATTATTTTCTACTGGGAGATTCAGCTAAGTGTAATACCTAAATTACTTGTAAACTATTTGGCATATGAAAAACTGATTGAAACCAAAGTTGTGCGGTTTAGAGAGTATCATGCAATGTAAAAATTAGTTTTTCTTTCTATTTTGTTTCTCTACTGAGATATAAACGTCACCTTGAGTTTCTTTGTGGTAATGGGTAAATTTTAATCTTGTGATTGAAGAGAGAATTGAACTATACACAAAAAAATTATAAGTGTGTATGAGATGAAAGAGTAATAGTTACTGAGACGTTTTCTATAAATGATTTTTAATGAATGTTCAATGCGTTGCTCAAAACGTTCTCCATTGCAATTAATACAATTGTGTAAGCGCATGCAAGTGATTCACATTGAAGTGTTTCTTGAGATATAATCAATCAATAACTATGGAAGAGCACTCTCTCTTGCACCTTTAACCCAAAAGGCAATAATTTTATATGCCGAATAATACAATATTATCAGACGAGAATATTGTTATCATTTGTTGTGGGATTTTACATTCGAAAGATTCCCGTTATTCATTGAAGATTTGTATCTCAATAACTATTAGGTTTTTACTCCATATGCCACTTGATTACTTCCTTCCAAAACACCTCAAAAACGAAGTTTATCACAAGATACTTCGTATTATTAGAGGATGTAATGCTCAAGAATCACATCAATGTGTATTAATAGCAGTGGAGAAAATGTTGAGTATTACTTGAGTAACTATTAATTTTACGTCGTATATACTCAAGTACTTTTTTATTTACAACTCAATACTCTCCTTAATTATGAGATTAAAATTTACCCTTTAGAATGAAGAAACTCAAGGTGACTTTTAACTCTCGATCAAAAAGCAAAATAGTAAGAAACTAATTATTACATTTTGGCGGCAGGTTTTCGGAGTATAAAAAGATGGAAAAAGGAGAAGGAAGCATTTCGTCCTAAGCCCGCTGGAGGACTCGTCAGTAAAGCTATCTAGCGGACCCGTGCCTTAGACACGGGATGTCGTAAGGACAGTTTAGGACGGTATATGTACAAACAGAGGAAGATAGCTCAGGTAGTAGCGGGAAAGCTGTTGTCGTACTGTCCATCTGTTGACGAGCATAGGAAGTAGTCGCCGCAACATTATAGAGTAATATTGAAACTATACAATTTTCGTTTCAATTATTTTATCATATACCAATTAGGTAGTTATTTACAAGTTGGTCCTCCTCACCAATTTTGTGACCTTGAAATATGTTGCCAAGGTCTTCATTCTGAACAACTTTTCCCTATACACGTTACCGCCCCTCGGTTTTAGTTTTCGAGATATTCGCAAAAACCTATTGCTAATACTGTATTGAATTATCTTTCTTGGATTTTCGTATATCAGCATAGGCGATCGTTTAACGGCGTTCGTAACGTATTCTACTTCTCACAAATGTTATGTTGACAGCCGGCCTTCTCCGCCTCCTACCACGACCTAACCACAACTCATTCTATTCACATGACTTCTCCATTACTAGATCAAATTCTGGATGACAGCTACAATGCAAAAATTATGCGAATAGAATGAGTTGTGGTTAGGTCGTGGAGGGGGCAGAGCGGGGCGGCCGTTAGGCCGGCTCAACCACGCATGCGACAATCGAAGAGTAGTATTTCAAACTTGAAAGCTCACTTCATATATGTATGACCAGAGTGAGGCCCTGTTTTCTCTATCATCTCAACAGCGTGTTTAGAAAAAAAAAAGTAAACAGACGCCGCGCCGGAACAGGCTTCCGTTGCCACGGAGCATGCAAGAATACGGAAAATTCAATACAATATTAGCAATAGTTTTTTACGAATTTCTCGAAAACTAAAACCGAGCGGCGGTAACATGTATAGGGAAAAGTTGTTCAGAATGATAACCTTGACAACATAATTCAAGGTCATCAAAATCGGTGAGGAGGACCAAGTTGTAAATAATTACCACCAATTATTGTAGTTTACAAATAATTTAAGTGGCGTATTTAACTTAATCGCACTATCTTCCCTTGCGTGCAGAGGCTGCAACGCGAAGTTTACTTTTATTTTTAACAATTAAAAGAAGGAATGAATATTAAAAATATTAAAAGAGTTGTTGGATTTTTTAAATAAACTCTGAATGTTCTCTTAATGGTTAGACTTTTTATTTCATTGTATGTTGCACGACTGCACATGCCATAAATGCATAAAATCCGCAATCTACTGGTTATTATAGCGGTACAATATGGTGTCTTGTTGAAGGTATTGAAAACAGTTGCAATGATCAATAAATAACGTAATACAGTTTTCTTCTCGCTTGTGTGACCTGTAACAACTTTATTACCGTGTAGAACGTTCTGATTTAACCAAAATTAGTTGTATTCAATAATAATTAATATACAATGTAACGCTAATATTACCGCAAATGATACAGTACCAATGATATTTAATTAACAAAAGATACAGTTTAATGTTGAGTACAGAAAACTTACAAACATTGAGCAATGGCGGAATTGAACTAATCTTTATATGAAAATGTATATTTACATCGCAATATAAAATACCCTCTCTAATTGGTAAGTACAACAACGATTATCACCTTCATTTAAATATAAATAGTCTATTATGAAAATTGTATAAGTCGCCCTTTTATGTTATTCTTTTTACAATTTCTGTAACCATAAGCAGATTTAACTAATTTCTCTCGAAAAGTGACTTACGCCATTTTCAAAATAAACGATTATATACTACTTGAAATTAGATGAAATAAGTATACTCAAAAACATGCAACATGGTTTTGTAAAAGCACGCATGACTTGTGGTATTTTCAATTAATTAATTATGTAGTTTAAGGATGTACATGCATGCATGTATTTTGAAATGTTTAACGACGTTAAACAATATTTGAATATAACAAATTGCTGCCTCCTGTAGAAATCCTGTAATATTAACACAAAAACTAATAATAGACGCATTTTATACAATTATGAATATAAAGAAGAAACATTTATATCAAGATAATTTATTGAAATGAATTTGTTCATGTTCATTTAGGATTAATATTAGATTGAAAGTCAGTCTCTACTACAGAATTTATGATACAGTTTTTGTAACATGCCGCGCATTATCAACAAATCAATTTTATACATTACAAAAGTGTTTCTGTGAAACCTAAATAAGTATGTACATAAACGTTAAGTGTGCATAAGTGACAAAAGTACTCAACATAATGTAAGGGAAAGACACAAATATATTTATTTCTATATACATATGATTTGTATTAATCTAATAACTTATACATATTTTACAAATCAAAAAGTTGTACCATCAATGATGGTTCATCTTACAACGCTTCATCACTTCGTAGAATAAAATTCGCTTCACATTTTCTTGCAGACGTGATTGCGCAGCGCTAACATAAATCGCGAAATCGTGATTGCTTTCAACTACTACTTATAAATAATTTATTTACAGTAATGTAATCGGAGTAATAATAATACTTGATTGTAAGTTAAACGACGCTAGACACATATTTTTTTGAGACACTGCGATTCCAAGTTTCAAGTTTTTAATATTACACATTCATTTTCTGAAGAGAACCAAATTTTCGAAATACTTTTGGGAAAATATATAGGGACTTACTTCTGCAAGTGGGGAATAACGAAATTAAATTAAGCATTCATGGACATAGTATTTTCATATTTTATCCCATAAACAGTTAGTAAGCTCCAGAAATAGCAAGTAAAAAACTTAGTGTTCAATGCACTATCTACCGATACTATACTGAATGATAGACTGTGGATTTTCTGAATTTATAGCATATCTGAATATTAAAATTGTAATAAAGTACAGTTTTTACTAATGTCTATTGTGTCACTTGGAAGTTAATGGAACCGTGAATGGAGAAAAACAGTGTCTATTTATTTTTTAATGTCCAAAATCAGTTTGTAAAGCATGAGCCTAATGAAGCATCAGCATCAACATCCTCAGCCTAATAGCGATTCAAATAAATATTAATTATATTTCACATAAATTTTCTTTCGAAAATGAAGAATAAATGTTTCGAGCAATTTTGTAATGTTGTCGGTTAGATTCTTGCTTTTCCTCTAGATTTCGCAGGTGACCATTTGCATTTGTTTTATACATGCATATGAATATTTGGAATCAGTCAATCAGACCTTCGACTTGTGTCGGTAAATACACATTTATCTGGACGTTCGCGAGTGATTGAAGTTCTACTACAAACATACTGAGAGACGCCAACACATTGAAGTAGTTTCCTCGACACAGTTGGACAGCGGTTTTAATGATTAGATATAACGACGGTCAAGGAATATTAGAAACTTTTGAGCATGTGAGTATTATGATAAGTGGACACATTTTGAACATTGTCCAGAGTCTTCTTTACAGTAAGCAATCAGAAGACAAAGTTCATTTAATTATTCACAAAATCGTTCAAGTAATTGCATCATTCACATAAATTGAGAAACTATTTCCATTCAATTTTAGATTTTAAGAAATAATTGACAGAATTATAAATATATAATATACAAACTTTTGAGCATGTGAGTACTATAGTGAATCGACACATTTTGAACATTGTCCAGAATCTTTGATAAGCGTTATAATATATTTTGTATAATGTAAATATATCTATGTTTATACGTTTTATTGCTAATAAAAGGTTAAGAAATTTGACAATCATCTCCTGACTGTGAAGTGTATATTAATTTCATTGATTTTACATTCAATTCTTCGAATATAATGCATGTATGCTTGTTACTCTGCAAAGACAGAAAGAAAAATATGTGTATGCAAAATAAATAATGTGAAACAAATTCAATTACGTACAAACGTGAGTAATACAGGGGACACTTATTATAATGATTTTGTTTTGTTTTCATACAGTTTCTAAATTGAAATACGCCAGTCAATTAAACGCAATGGTCTTAACAAACAGAACGATTGTGAATTTCAAACCGTTCACATGAAAAATTCAATTTTGAGAGAAAGTCAAACTATATAGAAAAACATACAATGCTTCTATAGATTCCTCAAATGTGACAGTATATAATTTTATATCGTCATAAGTATATAAACATGTTTAAGTGATGTTAGAAACAAGCGGGATACCGTTAACGCATCAATTTTTCGGATATATTTAAATTTAGTTTGAAAAATAAGGGCATGAGATAAAATTTAACTGTACCACGTGGTACATTGTATATTACAGATAGAATTTAATCGATAGAACCTCCTGTATACCAGCACTGTTAAATAAAAACAATAATAAGAGGTTTTGTTTTCGATGGAGGGAATAGAATAGTTCCTCAAAAAATGGAGTTTATAGAAATACATAATACACTCTAACACGAAGTTTTGAAAAAGTATACCGTTGTATTTGGAACAGTCTATAATAAGATCGTTTTGTGTGAGAAATATCTGTATAATTTCTCCGGTTAATGCTCAAAAACTTTTGAATTTACAAATTCGACTATCGTTTGAAATTAAATTGTTTGGAAACTAAAAAATGAGAAACAGAATAATTGTTTAAGAATGTTAGTTATGAAAATGCAAATGTAAGACAGTTTCCTATCGCAGAGATAATTCCCCCTGCACATAACTTTACATGTGAAAAGAGTAAATCTAAAAGTTAGAAAAGTAAAAAGTCTTCAAAGTTCTTCTTGCACTATACAAAAGTTAATTTCATCTTATGCAATTTATAAATGCTTGATTGCCGGTTATCAATTAAATTGACGGTACATCTTCAAGTCTATCAATTGTTTAATGCGCGACAATTACTCCAAGTATCTCCAAAAATATTAAATTATAAATATTGGTACAAGCAATCAATGATTGGATGTTTCATGGCTGCATGGCTGCATAATTCGAAAACATACGTCTCTCTCAATTATTGATTGCAATACATTATTAACTGCCAACTGACGAGAATTTATTTAAATGCTCAAAACATTTTCCGAGTCAAACAATATTATTTAGAGTGCTCTGAAGTCGACAAGACAACCGAAACATACAATTATTGCGCATTGAAAAGTAAATCGAAAATACAAAATATAATTTGGTTGCACAAAGCATCGTTTTCGAGAAAATGAACATTTACATTTTAATTTACAACCGTACGTTCCTATAGAAAGCGCAAACAAGACACCATTTTTCTAACAGTATATGTCTCCAAAAACACCATTCTTTTACGAAACACCTTCGTACTGACAACTTGTAAGACGTAAGTTGTAACCCCTTGCCTTAACACTTTATCTACCGGAAGTCTGTTAATAAGATGTACAATATTTTACATTACAATATATTTACTGTATCAAAAAGAAACTAAAAATCACATTTTATATAATAATCTCAAACTAAATGATTAAGTTACGTTACTGTGGGTTAGTTGTAGGTTTTCAAATTGCTATTACTGCCGAAAAATATACTAAAAAATCTTTAGCCAAGTTCCTCAGACTTTTAAAAATTACGGAATAATCACCGATGATAATGCGTTGAAATGGCACCTCAGAGACATTATGCGTTTCGAATGACTAACATCATTACTTTTAACTTTCCATCATAAACTAACATGTGTTACAGCAACCTAATCAATTCACTTTAATTTTAAAGCAATACAAATAATACGTTTTAACCTCTTGAATGCGAAAGGTTTATATGTATATACGTCCCAATAGGTTTATTAATACATACGAAGAATGTATAGAAATTTTTATCCTTAACATCATTAACTGTTTTATTACATTAAAATGTCTGTGTTAATCTGAAATCTTGGAATGAAATTGTAAGACAAGTGGTTAAGATTAGGAAACAAGAACACCGATTCCATTTTTTTTTTAAATTTGTTTCTTTAAATTAATTGCTTGCTATAGTGTAGCTGTTTGTTTCAGAAAAGGTGAGTGTACGTGTGGAATGTGTCAATTCTATTAAGTAGCAGTTTCGAATTTATACCATTGCTAACTGGACAGAATAATTTAACATTATCACTGACAATGTATGTTGTTTTTTTATCATGAACAAAATTATAATGCGACGAAGTAAATATTTTTTGATGTCCGAATGTTAAAATTAGAGGAGAGTTGCCGAATTTGAACCAGCGCCAACGCCTTGGTTGGATTATCATGTATTTTGAGAATGAAAAATATGTCAAGAGTAAAGTATACTATTAATTGATTAGAAATTATGCTCTGAATTTGATTTAGTTATACAGTAGATCCAAGAAGTATTAAAACAATAAGTACCCGACTCTCGAAAAATGGCCTACATTTAAAATATGATAATTTAGCAAAAGAAATGAACATACGATAATAGGTCTGGACTCATTTTAAAGTATTTAGAGCTAGAAGCCTTTAGTTTTATAATTCACGATGTATTTTATCCTATCATTTGGTGTAATCTTTACAACTATACTTTAAAAATTTATTTACAATTTTTTTAATCGTTTTACTGATATTTAATGAGAGATGTGCTACCAACTTTAATGTAGTATAAGATAAGTACACCATGAGGTCTTTACACAATCGAACTTGTCCTTCATTTTTGCTCCACAAAACAGTAAATAAAAATGGTAAATCAATGTGAAGCAGTCGTTGTAGAGAAGAAGCTTCAGTCTTCACATCGATGACAGTTTCCATTTACGAGAAGAATCTTTTAAAGTTTTTCCTACTTGTTGCATCATGTGAAAATATGTTAGAGGAAAACACGAAAATTGCTTTGCAAAAGTGAAAACTTCCAGCTTTAAAATGAGTCCAAGCATATCGTAGTACTATTTGTTTTTACGAAAACATCACAATTTTTCGAGAAACGGAAATGCAGGGTTTACATGCTTCTTGGATCCACTGTATATCCTTAACAAGAAATAGATATGCTTACAGTATTACTAGTGTAGCTAATTAATTATGATATATAAATTATGTCCGATCTAGGCGCAGGATCACATTCGGCCATTCTTCCCTACTCACTGTATTTATTTGTCGGTGGGGGTTCGGGAAAGGTCAATACACGCACAGAATTAGTTAGTTCCATTAAGTCTCAGTCTCGAAATCAATTTCGAAACTTTATCTTCGGAAACATACGGTCTCATTGCTGTCCAACTGTGCGCCTGAGAAACTTTGAGTAGGGAACGCGTCGAACTCGTAGCTGATGGTGCATGGAACATTTATTCCTTTCGACGCGCCACCTGGGAACGCAGCGTGCCTAGTCCTAGAACTTATCGAGTCTATTATACGTACACGGATATGTGGTGATCTCGTATGTCGATCCAAAATCAACGATCCGCCTCGGTGAACCCGGTTTAAGGTATCCCCATAAATCTCGCTGAATTTTTCTCTGCCCCGTCGTGTGTTATCCGACGTTTCGACCATAGGGGATATTAAAACGAAAATATAGACCGTGGTTTCGCAATCATTCTTTTTATTGACCACCCTACTGGCTCTGCTATACAAATTTTCAAGTGTAGCTGTGCGTTGTAGTCTTTGATTCTTGAAATGTCTGTTGAAAAATAAAGGAATTTCTAGACTGAGGATCTTGATGCAAAATCAAAAGATTCTTCATCGATTGCAGCAAATAGATTTGAAATAGAAAATTCCATTTTTTAATTATTTATTAATGTAACACCATTTTTAAATTCTTCCAATTTTCATTTACTATTTTGTGCTTAGCCCACTCACATTTGCTATAAATGCATAAAATCCGTAAAATTATTCATGCCGAATAAATAAAAAACCGTTTGCAAATCTATTACGTGTCGTAAGAATAAAATAGGAATTTATTTCTCTTTTTAATAGTTTTAGTAAGTCGTATGTGATATATTGATACTTTTAAGTTTTTGTAATCTTTCTACTGTTGTAAATTTCACCTATATAATTTTGTCACAAATGCAAAAGATCTGCAGTCTAGTAATTACAAATTGAAAATTTGCAGCAGGCTAAATATCTTCAGCGTCCATCGATGGGGGGTAAAGTATAACTTGAGTAACTATGACGTGACAATTTGATAACACGTTAAGTGATGAGTAGCAACCCCAAAATTCCCAGAATACCAGAGTAATCTAATCAATGCAACCGAACTAAGAAAATTAAAAATCAACAAAAATGATAATGAATTTCTGAAGCTTGTTGAATATTAATATCATATCTCGTGTAATCGATGGGCTGACAATCAATGGGTTAAATTAAATTATTTTCACAGTACCTATCCGTTTTATTGTTCTGGATGTTTTAAATAATCATTATCGCATGTTTACCGAAGTATGGTCTCTGAATGGCGATTGATTGTATTGTTTGTATGAATTTTTTTATTTAATAACGTAATTTTAAACATGGATTAAAGAAGATTTAGATTGGTTATGGAATAAAAATGTATAATATTAAGGTTGTAAAAAGTTTTTACATAGAGAAAATTTATCATTTTAAAAGTGTTGAATATAGTTTCAACTACGTCGAATTGATTAGATCAATTAGGTCGTTGCCGCGATAATGTATTATAAATGTGGCGCAATATGAAGGTTTGTTCATGTAGGGGCATCGAAATATCTGAGTTATAAACTTATTAAATATTATGTTTGTGTTGTATAAATTTTTTCAATCAATATTTCTCTTCAATTTACCTTGCAAAACTCTAAAATTCTGACAGAAACAAATGAAATTTTTCGAGCCATTTTTTATGTCAATAAAATCGAAGAAAAGTATTTAATGGTATAGACACCTTTTATTCGCAATGTGGTACATTAAAAAATGTCCTCTTCGAATTTTGTAAATACCGAAAAAGTTGCTGCGTATCAAGATATTTATAGTAACCAATTATATTCATAATTACAATCCACTAATTTATAACATAAATAGTTTATACCATCACTTACATTTGATGAAAAATAATTGTCCTATTTCTATATCAATTCAACTAAAGAATGCTTTTTAGAAGTTCACAGAATTAAGTTCGTTTATTTCAGACTTGGTTCCAAAGAAAATTTAAACATTTATTTATAAATATGAACATTCATTCTTACAGGAAACGAGAATACTACGTAATAAACAATTACCTCAGCTAAATATAGCTATAATTCTAATATCAATATTAAAAACTGAATATTGATATCAAAACATTGTATTCTCGTGTATTTTTTCGCATATATAAATTAGACCTTTTATTTTTTTATGTAATCGTTTACTGTCCATCCTAAACAGATCATCGTTCATGAGAAAGAAAAACTAAAAAATGAGTTAAACAAATAAGAAAAGCAGCTTAAATTTTTGAATGTAGCAGAAAATATTTTATTAGTTTCAAATTATACTTTTCATCTTAAATAATATACTGCCCAGTATTGAATAAAGTCCTTCAAATAATTTGTAATACTGTTGTTGCTTTGATATTAGACATTTTTGAATCAATGTAAAATATTTTTCAGAGATAGGTAATACTTTGATTATTACCGTACATTGTGTTGCATTTGTCACACAATTGATTTCAGACTATAGACGGTTCTTTGCTCAAACAAACCCATTTATGATACAATAGTGAAAAATGTTATATTTTCTCGAAATGAAAAGAACTAGAATTTGTACAATTTTAGAACTTTCAATGCTTTTAGTGATTATCATACTATTTCAGAAAACAATACCCTTTTCAATAAGAATTTATAACAAGCAGAAAGTAACTTTAATTGGACTGGCACGGCATTCTCCATCGACCGAAAGCTTGATAACGCTCATACGGAGTGTTCATCAACAACTTTGACCACCTTGGATATTTCCGTTATTTGTAATATTATGAAAAAACCATATAAATATACAAAACTTGCATGGGAATATATTATGATACAAACATTTTTTATGTGTGTGCAGGCGTATTGGAGATTTCAAGGTCACATTGATTTCATTAAATAGAACGAACTACCTTTTGCAGCGTGAATCGGTAGAGTATAAAATTCTGCAAAAAAATGTATTCACCTCTATGCGTATGTCCTAAATGTAATAATTAACGAGACATTATGCAAATAATTTTCCATATGTACTCACCATATTCAAGTTGATGGACATCAGTGCGAGCGATCATTCCCCGACACAATGCAATTTCTCGTATCCGGTTAAAAATGCTAATACATCGTGATACATCAGAGGATACTAAAATAATGATTTTATTGCGCTACGGTGTTGAAAGTCCTAATTATTAAAAGTACTAAATTTGTAGTATATGGAATAATAGCAAAGGGAAGTAAATAACAATTGTTTTCTAAATTTAAACAAATCCGAGAATCGGGTCGAAACTTTTAAAACATTTCTTGTTATCGGTGACCGTTGACTACATTAACATTTTCCATCGATGTTGGCATTTCCGTACAGTGATATTTGCGTTTGACAGTAAACGTAACCTATATTAATACCCACGATTTCTTATAATTAGTTGCATCCATGGTAAATATGGCACGGTACTGTGGCTGACGTGTCCGGTAACTGACGCATGGAAACAGGTTGTGACAAACTTCTTGCATCCGGTAAATAGGGTCAAAACTTTTTATCAATACTTAGTTAATATTTCTTTTACTTTTTAATAAAATTTTCCAGAAAAATTTGTTTTTTTATTTACAAATAATGCAAGATAAATTACAGAATACTTTCAAATTAACAAAAAACGTCCAAATCATCACTAAGTATTCGGTAATTCGTATTTTTACTAGAGTCATTCCCATAAATATTTGGACACTAAATAGAATAATTTCGCTTTCTAAGCTTTGTATTTCCAATGAGTATGCATTCAATCACATCCAAAAATGAGTTAAATTATGTGAAATTACAGTATAAAAAATGTATTCACAAAATACTGCAAGTTACTTGCTTATATAGTTAGATTAGAATACAGAAAAAATCTGAAAGATACATTTTGTCACAAAAATATTGGAATACTACATTTGTTTAAGATATAAAATAAAAATAATACCATCGGTACAATGTTTTAGTGGATTTAACATATTATAAATTTATTTTGTTAATAATCTGTGCTAATTTTTTGCTTAAACGGCTTTTTTCGTTTCCGTTGTTTATTGCTGTTTCACGAACTCGAAGAATATTAAAATTATAAGATATATTCACAACTCCTAACGTGTTCTAAAATAACTTTAAAATATAAGCAGAATCCTAGACTCAAAGCGGAGTGCTCCGTGTTTACAAATATGAATGGCCTTGAATTACTCCGAACAAGTGTTGCTCTTAATATTTGACGATATTTCGGTAAGAATCGATACCGCATTAATATACAAAGTCAAACGTAGTCAGAGAGTTTAAGTCAATGTTAGTGACTTTCTTAGTACTATTTATACATACTTTTGAATAGAGACAACTTGTGATTTATCATTACGAGAAACAAAAATCTATTTGTGAAATATCAAGTTTGTTACTAATACCACAAAGTTCTGTGAATCGACGTCTTGCTGCAAACAGGTCGTTCGAAAATTCTTAACGAACGTGCAAAAAAGTTTGTCGAAGAGATTAAGAAGGATCCGAGAAATGAGTGCCCTGGAGATAGGGATAGGGCGAAGAGTTCTAATAAATGAAGGGTAGCATGGTCGAGTAGCCAGGAAAAAATCATTTATTAATGCGATAAATAGAATAAGGCTTCAGTTGGCAAAGGAGTATATACAAAAGGAACTTGAGTGGTGGGATGACGTTATTTCTGCCGATGAAAGTAAGTTTAACGTTTATGATTTGTAAAAAGTGCAACAATTACGTGGTTTGGACAGGAGTTTAAATTTTTCAAAACAGCCACCCGAAGTATAAGGCCCGAACTGTGCAGGAATTTTTGATATACAATTGTATAAAAATATTGTAACCTCCTTACGCATTTTCCCGACTTAAACCCCGCCGACAATGTGTGGGATGAAATGGACCGCAGAGTTCATAAAATAACAATTGAAAATAAAAAAAAACCTTAAAAAATAAATTCATAGAAGAATGGCACAAAATTAGCATAGATTATTTATAAAAAATACTTCATAATATGCCAAATCGTCTAAGACATGTCATTATAAATGAAGGATATCCAAAAAAATATTAAATAATTATTCCAAAGGTATTATTTTTATTTTATAACTTAAATAAATGTAATGTTCCAATATTTTTGTGACATTCAGATTTTTCAGAAACCAGTTTTTTGTGAATTCATTGTTTAGACTGTAATTTAATATAATTTAACTCATGCGTATGATTGTATATTCATTCGAAATACACGGCTTAGAAAGAAAAATTATATTGAAAATTATGTCGATAATATCTCGTTAACTACTAGATTTACGACATGTGAATGTCAATACATTTTTACGCAGAATTTAATACTCTACCAATGCTTCATATAAAAGAGAGGTCATTCTATTGATCTTGTTAACCGTTTACGTCGAGTATACTCGCCATGTAGGAAAAGAATTGCATCTGCTATTAAATAGCTTTTAAGAGATGGTGCGGCGTAGTATGGAGAGAGCACAAATATAAAGCAAGCTCAAAAATAATTAAGCAAACAAGTGCATGTTCTTAAAATTAATCAAACCTATTAACCGGTTAAAGAAGTCAAGGCGACCTTGAAATCTCTGAAATGCCATCACCAATATAGAAATTTTTGCATTACAATACTTCCCCCGTCTATACCATGCAAGTTTTTTGTATACAAGTTTTTCCATATTATTACAAATAACGGAGATATTCAAGGTGGTCAAAATGATTGGATCACCTTGTATTTATATGTATTTTGTATCCATGTTGCGAAAATTACTTTGTCATTTATCACTCCAAATAATGGTTTATGTCTTTCATCAGAACCTGTTCCGGCTTCAATTTTTGCATGGACGTCGATCCGCGCTACAATTACGAGTCTTTCGAAAATTCAGCGAATCGAGGCCATAAAAGCGCAACTAAAAAATGCTTGGGAAACGGCTGAAATTGTGGGCACAGTTTAAAATTCTCTCCCGATGTGTGGCATATTATATAAATCAAATAAAACATGTTCGAACGTTTGAGGTTCCGTAAAAACGTGCGCGAATTTGGAACAACCCTCAATATTTATTTCTCCCCGCGTCAGTTCGCTGCAAAAAGGAAAAAGACTTGCAGACTGGTGACCTAGAAATCAAACTAACTCTACGAATTTTATCTGGTCGGGAGGTTTACAGAAAAATGAGGTTGTAGTTTGTTTATCCGCATGAGGGGCAAACTTGCGGGATCTCCCTATAAAAATCTAGCCAAGAATATTTGCAATTTATTACAAAAAATTACGAGCACCGTGATATTACGAAAATAGTGGTTTGCCGATATTCTGCCTCGGGTATGAATCAGAAGAATTTCGAACCGTGACTTTTTCCGAAACCAAGGGGATTTGTTTTCGTTAAACTTACTTTCGACCAGCGAATAAACTATTTTATATTCTACCCAGTTTCTCATATTATCAAATATACAGTAGCTCACGAATGTATTCGAACGTCCTTCAAATCAGCATAACTTTTTTAACATTGGACTAAACAACTTGATTTCTTCTTAGCAACTAGAAGCATAAATGACGTGTAACAGATTTGAATAAAAAATAAATACGACACTTCTTAAAACTCTTTTATTTGATCCCGTAATGAAAATTTGTAATATGCATTTTGTAGATCTATGTTATTTATACGAATGCCGAAAAGACGACACGCATCAAAAGATGTAAGAACCTGAGGATTTTTAAGCAGAATCTGGCCAAAAGTCAAACAATGCCAAATCTTATTTTTAGTAGTAGTAGCCCTTGTGGGTCCAAGATAAGTAAAAATCGTGCTAAATTAGATTTTATATTTTAGTATTTTTTGAACATTTTCATAGCCCATAAATGCATAAAAGTCTGCAGTTTAATAATTAGCGTGATATAGCGATTCCCACACAGTTTCTAATGCAGCATTTAGGTTAACATTGTATAACATGTTTGTAACATTGTAGTAACATGTTTCAGTTCTTTTTGAGTTTATGTCGTGATTTAAGATGTTTAAAATAGTTTGGTACATCAGTTTTAGCACAAAGATATGAGAGTTTAAACAATTTTGAACAATTAATTTGATATATTGCACACATCAAAGGTAAATGCATTCTTCATTTTCTACGTTGAAGATAATTTATGTTATATGCAAACTGAAGAATATCTAATTAATATGCTATTTCGGCGCGTGAAACATTTAATTCCACTAACATATAATTTTCTTCTTAAAAGTTTTCATCATTTTATTAAAATTGATCAATAACAAATAAATCATTGTTTGATATGGATTTGATATAGTATGTTATTTTTCCTCAATGCAAGTATTATTAACGTTTCCTTATGAAGTACCACATGTCATATATTTAGAATGTAATTGCTTATAGCTTCAATATATTTCATTTTTTAATTCATTTTTCATACTTTTTCATTACTATAAAAACATTTCTAGAAGTTTTAAAGAAGTTCTCAAAATTATTTTATTATGTAAATGATGTTAGTGTTATTTGCACTTCATTTCCTTCAAGACAGTTACACATTGTTGCTAGTATCCATACATCCATTATAATAATTTTCAATCAAATTTTTTAAAATATTTTTTCTACAATTAATTTCACTGCAGTAATTAGCAGATTGCTGAGGTTTTTAAAGAGAATACTTTTAAGCACAATGAAGTTATTAACGAAGGAAATGAGGCATTGTTTAATTCATATTACAGTAAATTAATCTCATAAACTACAACAGAGCATGTGTACCAATCTAGGACAGAAGACTTCCATTTATTTGGTTTCAATTTCATCGGCTTTCGTTTCAACTGGTCATATTTTGGTAGAGATTTCCTTCCACAAATTAGATTATGGTGTTCGTGTTGCAAACGAGTATGGTGAAATGATAACGATCTCATAACGTGTTGGATTTCGTTTCATGTCACTATTATTTTCAAAACGAATGTTTCATTCAATGTAAACATTTACATTTAACGTAATTGCATACCTTTCACGTTGGATCTGATTTAGAACCATTAACACTGATACTACAATCAGTCAAATAACCGCTTTCAAATTTTTTATTTTATAATTATTGTAATGACAAAGATGTTTCCATTAGAAAGTATTAAATAAACTTCTTCGTTCAAGCAGATACTATTTCAAAAATGCGAGAAATGTAAATAAATTCATTCCTGTGTTTTTTATATAGCAACGTATACCGGTCACATTTAATTCTCGGTATAGCTAGTGTTAATTAGTACTTTGCACATGTACTGAGATTATTGAGCCATTCAACCACTCATTATTTTCTTAACCAGCATAAGTCTTGCCCTGTAAGACTGGTTAACCAGAAAACTCTTGTAATTAGTAGACCGCAGAAGTTCATGTATTTAATCATAAAATATATGTTTCAATAAGAACGTATAAAGTTTTTACAATGCTTTGAATTACAAGGCTTCGATACACTTTATTTTGTAGAGCTTCAGAAATTTGTTTACGAAAATGACAAATTGCATTAAAATCAGCAACCTAGTAATTAGAAAAACTATATCATACTATGCTTATGATTATATCATAAAAATGATATCGATAAATAATATTATGGTATGCATATTATAGTGGAAAATGCAATAAATAACAATAGTATCAGCAATGTAAAAGCATACTTTATTCTGAAATATAATGTAATTATAATACAAAAAACGAAAATGTCAGCGACATTTTCTTCATGTTCATCAAAAATGGTATTTGCTATGATAAAAGATCTACTTTTACTAAAAATTGCAGACCTTCATTAGTAATAAGGCAGCACAGCTAAAACATGTGCACTGCTTCCAATTGTATTGATAATTCATCAGTACTGACTCCCTTTCCACTACAACTGTCTAATAAATTATTCAAATCTGATAAGTTATTAATTATGGCTTGGATCTCACCATAAGAATTTTACATTTCTTCGCACACAAAATTTTTCTGGACAACATTTAAATATCTAGAATTACTGTTTTCATCGTTAGTTCCTTTTAATTTCAACAATTGACTCGATTCAAAAGAAACCTTTGGTATCAAAAATTTTGCCAATTTTTTTAAATTTCACGAAAGTAATAACAGTTTCCGAAATCCCATTGTTCATACATTTCACATCGTTATTACACATTTAGGTAGGTTATCTTCTATAATCAGAGAACGTTTTAAATTGCTACTTTTCAAGACTACTGCCACGAGTAACGATTTTTAGAAAAAGTTCTACATGCAATTTGATGTATCACCATTTCATTTATTCTTTAGTATTTTTTAACCAAACTGTATGATTCTTGATCTCAACTACTGTATAATTGGATCGTCGTATTTCTGTTTTATACGTGCAACAATCGAGAAATTTTGCACAGCGATAACACTTCTTTTTGTACGAGGGTTACTTCCGATGCACCTCACCCAGAAGGTATGCTATATTTGACCACCAAAATAATTAAGCGTACAATGCAAAATATGAATAATAATTGATCTATATTTAATTTGGATAACTCTGATAATTGTCTTGAAACAATTTCCCTTTAAAATAGCTACTCTTTAGCTGCTTAAAAACACATTAGTGCACATCAAATTTAAAAAATATTAATCCATGTTTCAAAAATAAAAAATTTTTGGCGAACGTACATAAATAGGTATATGGTAAAAATGTTGTTTAGTGGACTCACCTCCCAGGGGACTCACCCGTCTGGTTCTACTTCAGAAGGTTTTATTTGTCAAAGAGTTATTGACGAAATGGCTATTATAAGTAGAATGTACCTTTTTGACACGGAGAATGAGTTAGATTTGAGTTTGGTCTAGGTTAGTAATATTCGATTTATATTCATCTAACACCTGATGTTATGCTGTTGAAATGGTTATAGCAAAAATTGGTTTGCTTGTATACTTTTCAAAACATTAGAAACGAATTACATGGAACAGAACAATAAACAATTATAGAGCCAGACCTAACCTAAATCAATATCGATACTTTTCTTTTAATCTACTAACTGGTTGACTTTTCGATCATCATGATTGTATCGTAATTTACATAAATATAATACGGTTTGTACCAATGTGGATACCACGATACAATTAAATGAAAGGGTTCTATCGTTCTATCAAGAAAAAAAATGAAAACTTTCTGAAAAGTGAGAAGATGCTCCTATATTCAATTAAGTCCTTATCACCAGATAAAACGTTAAAAAGAGCTGATTATTTTTTTTTGCGGCTATTGTTTGATCTAAACATATTTTCGACCTGCTGCATTTTTAGTGGATTCTGTGCCGCGATAATATTGCTTTGTATTTATATTTGAATACCTTCCTCCAATGTTTACAGTAATTCATGTTCATTTCTAATCTCCTGGAAATGTGAATTATTATATTGACGCCATCTTATTTAGTTCTTTCAAGTGTGAAGTTCTCATTTAGCAACGCACTAGTGTATACATGATGGACCCCTAACATGACCACCTGAATCGTTTCTGTTATTAGTGTACCAATAACAAATTTTATTGTTATAGATGATACGACTTCTAAGGACCTTCAAGATGAAACTAGACCGTGTATTTTATGTATTTATGACAAAATTGAGCAGGAAACGTTAAAGATAATAAAACGTTTAAAAGAAACAACAATGTGAACGTATTACCACCAGTGTATTAAAATGATCTAGAAAAGAAAGACGTTTTTAATTTGGCCCATGTCTCTTGCAATCAATGCAGACAATTTTTCTTTTATGAGAAATTTGCAAAAGTCGTGATGGCATGATAAGAAAGTTTTCAAGGTCATCTTCAACTCTTTTATTCATAACGCTGTAATTTTGTTTGCTCGTCAGCTAGTATACATTAAAACAAGTTCAACGAGTTACAAAAGAAGCAGTTTTTCTTATCCAATCGAAGAATAAGTAATAATTACGTTTGTGGCAGAAAGTAAAAAGGTGTCCTTGTAAATTTCCTTAATAAAAAAGCATGTAAAAATCAAATATCACCACATTTAATGTCCTTTGAAATAGTGTATCATCTTTGACAAAAGAATTTTATCAGTCCACTATTAACTGAGGTAAAAATAATTGAGTTGGTCGCGTTAACCATTAAGTACTACATTATTAGTAGACTGCGGATCTTCATGCGAAATAGAAGTTTTTTGCAACAACCGCATGTACCAGGGATAAGTCAAAAATGTGATTTGGTTCATAGGCATTTTTAGAAATTGAAAACAATATCATGATATTCTCAGATTTTTTGTCTTCACCGTTTTATATTCAACCTACCCATTTTTTATTATAGATGCATAAAAGCTTCAGTCTAATTATCATATTAACAAAGCTAAAGCCTCGTAAGTGTTGCTCAGGGAAGTATCCTTGAAAACGTAGGAACTATTTAATGCCAAAATGATGTAAGTCAATACAGTTAATCATTAGGTAATGAGGAATTGGATGTAAACTTCGAATAAGGGTATACCTTGCATGTACTATACATATAATTGATTAAAGGTTCTATGAAACACAATGGTATCGAACGATGTTACGTTTGTTTATGCAATTATATTACAATTATTTTATTTAACCGTTCAGCAGACCTTCTAAATGTACTTTGAAATGCAACGATTCAATTAAATTATAGAACTTAATATTACATTTATATTTAATATCCATCTCAATCGAAATGGTAGATAGAAACGCGTGAGATAGTAAAATTTCAACTGAATCCACAAATATTTATATTATTAATCGTAACACATTGAATAAATATTAGCATTGAGTGAGATAATAACGATTAAACCCTTGAGATATGTTATTCAACCAAACAGACATTATATTGACTTACACCTCGTTTGCATAAAACGGTCTATACCTGAAGGTCATGGTGATTGAAAGTAAATCCCTTAAACAGCAATTTAATCAAATATAAATACGCAGGTATGAATAAAAACAACAGTGTAACCATTTTAATGCAGCCAAAGATTCAGTCTTAGGAAAAACGGTGAGTAGAATAGAACGAAGCAAAAATTTGCGCGTGTTGCACGCATGTCGACTCGATTGGCCGCTCGTCGGCAAATCTCGCGGCTAGCATAAACTCAATGAAGTCCGAAATATTTGTCTGCCGGAATTGCCGGCGAACGTGGAGGCGGGGAAAGACAACAGCCTCGCTTCCGGCATTCGAGCGGAATTCCAGGCCGAGGTTTTGTCGTAATATTCGGGTCACGGCAGATCCGAAGTGCGGAAAATACGTTGCTTCTTACCCAAGAATCCACGAAAACCGCAGGCGTTGCTCTCAACTTCGTACCGCATAAACGTTTCCAGTCATTTGGGATTCGTGTTTATGGCTGGCAAAAGGAATACCAAGGATAAGCGTGCTTCCCTGCATTGATGGCGTTTGTAAACGAGCCGTTCGCATATTACCACGCGATACCCGTGTTCGACGCGTTCTTTACGCGGATTTGCCTATCTTTCTATTAACGTCGTTGTTCTATCGTCAACGGTAATCCTCGAGAACGCTGATACTGTGGACCGTTTCGTTCGCGATGGACTTTACATACAGTAGCGCATAAAAGTTTAAGACGATTAATTATAATTTCAATATTTCGCATGTTCTAGATGTGCTACTTTTCCATTTTTCTGTGTGCATTGCAACAAATTGGACTCAAGTAAAAATTGATTTTCTTTCTTAATATGTTTAATAGGTTGAAAATAATATAACGGTATTTTCAAATTCTTCGAATGTTTTGACTGTTTTCAATTAAACCAGCTCATTTTTGTGCTCGATTGCGTTTTGGAGAACTCTGTGTTCTTAACTTTTTTGAACTTTTTTTTATGTGATCCTGTAGATATCGATGAAGACATTCCGAAAATGTGTGTATGGTTGTTAGGAATTCACTGGTTGATTTTGAAATGGCTTTGTTCAAGTATCAGAAATTTTAACTTTAGAGACATGCCAAGTAGTAAAGAAGAAGCAATTACTTGGGCTCAGGATTGTGGATTGTTGCGGAAACTTAAAAAATGTCGTACTCAAAGGTGCGAAATGAAAATTTATAACAATAATCACAGAATCGGTCGTTTTCGGTTTCCAGTAAATTAAAATATACAGAATCACATACAGGATTACAAAAAGAAGGTGAAGTCCAAGATGGTTTGGGGTTAGGTCGTCGTGGGAGCGGGGAAGGCCGGCCTGACCATGATATAATGTTTCGCATTTTGATTTAGTAAATGTGTTCTTATGTATTACGTATGTGTTTGTGCTGCCATCTAATGCATTTGTTCGGAAGTATTTAGTCTATTTTGTGTGTATTACCTAGCAAATACATCAATATGGCGGCGCTGTAACCTATCAAAAAGGCTTAAAAGTGTTCAACTTTATATGCGTATAACTTTTTATCTAATGAATTCCGTACATTAAGATTTTCATTTTCGGTGTTTTCTCGTCGAAATCTATAAGATTGTATTAAAAAACTTGAAAAAAAGAGTTCTCTAAAACGCAGTTAAAGCCATTTTTGTCGTAATTGTATAAAATTCCCTGTCTAGTAATAATACCGATGTAGATCTGCATGTTTGACCACTACGATTTCAAAGTTTCGTTCATGAATGATCAACGGAATCGAAGTTTGCGTCGGTCGTTTCTTCTGACAGTGAGCGTTCGAAAACAGCAGTCGTTAGTTTAACACGAACCTTTTAACAAAAGGCTTCTACTATATTCTTCCAACAATATGGTACATATTAAATATTGTGCTTTCAATTGAGTGATTTTGCAATCATTAACATATTCGAAGACGCAACGAAGGGTAAGTTAAATTGAGATAACGAAACTTTTACGATAATAAACGTAAATACAATATGGTTTATATCAATATGAGTACTACGACAAAATGAAGTGAAAAAATTATTCATTGAATTTAGGAAAAAATGAAAGATATATGAAAGTCGATAGTGAACTTTCATTAATGAATTGACTTGTGGTCTCCAGTTAAAAGGTTAAAATCAGTCTAGAGTATCATTCGTTGCTTTAAGTTTGCCTACATAGGGCAAAAGTATAATCCAATCTCGGAGTTTACTACCAAATGAAATAGAACAAGTGAAAAGGCTACAAAAACAAACTAAAACATTTAGAGAAATGACAACTCTAATTAATAAAACAGGAGCTGCTTTTAAACAAACACGGTACAAATTTTAAAAGTCGGATGATTATTCGAGAAGCAGGAAAGCATTAAGTGAGAAACAACGCTGCAAATGGATAGTCAAATTCATCGTTTATGAAAAAAGAGTCGCTTTCGTTTTGCAAACGACATTCCAGTTCAAATAAGTATGGATAATCACACACACACACACACACACACACACACACACACACACACGTGGTAGGACTGTTAGGAAACGTTTTGAAGACTTTAAATTAAGAAGACGAAAATCGAGTTAAAAGTCAATGCTTAGTTCCAAAAATCGAAAAGTACGACTTGCATTTACAGAAGCTTATGAACATTGAACGAGTCAAGATTTGAAGAAAGTACCATTTTCAAACAAATCAAAATTAAATCGTGCCTCTTCTGGCGGATTACAACATGTTAAACGTTAAATTGGCGCAGATTTAAAATTTCAATGTGTTTTCCGCACTATTAAGCATGGAGGTGGGAATGTTATGGTGTGACATATGGTGAGACATATTGAGAAATACAATGTTACCATATGCATATAATAATATGGCTGATGATTACATATTCCAAAACGGTAATGATCCAATACACACAGCCTACTCTGTGACAAATTATATTCAGGAAGCAAATAATAACCTGCTACTGTGACTATCGCAGTCATCCGACCTAAACTCCACTGAAAACTTGGAGGGTATGTTAAAGAATTGTGTAAATTATTGAAGTCTTTTTTAATTTCACTGAGCGGTCCTTTTAATGTATTATTTCCGATTTATTTTTATTAAATCAATTTGATTTTCGAGGAATTGAAATGTAATTGACAGTGAACTATTTAATAAAGTTTCGTATTGAATATTAAAAGTTATGTCACGAGCGAAAAGATCGAATTCTGTCAACAAAAATGGGTTGAAAATTTTAAATACTTCATATATAAAAACGAATCTTTTAAAAATAATTTAAAAATCGTTGATTTTGCTTATGTCTACCTGGATTTAATTCCCCTCTGTGAATGAGCATATTCATTTGTGAAATATGGGCCAGTGAAAAAATAGTAACATTGAAAGCATGCATTTATATCAAATTCAATTTTGACGTGAATTGTATGCAGTTTTGTAATGTTTAAAGCACAAACCTGATTCATTAAAAAAAATTTTCGTTCTTATGAACAGTATAAAAATTAAATTTTCTTATCTACGAAACAATTCCTTGTTTATCCTTTATTTTCTCTAGAATATTATGGCCACCGAATCTATAATAGAAACAGTTTGTAACGACGTTCCTGTTGATAAATGTAAAAAATTAATAGATTAGATGTCAAGAAGATAAGAAATAATGAATATTGGACAAAATATCAAACTGAAATTACTCTAAATCTTAAACTTTTGTCTATAGAAATATAATACAATTCTATTTTCCTTTTGTATATTATGTCTAGTACGTTCAGAAACATAATGTAAACCTTTATTATTAATATGTAAACAAAAATATACATACTCCATTAATGTTTTTCATAAAAAATATTATAAATAATTACTTTCGTCCTTCATTTTCGTCTTATACTATTGTCCGCAACTGTATACAGGATGTCCCAATTTAACTTCCCGGGGAAATATCCCCACAATATGAAGGTTATAAAAAAATGTATTGGATACAAGTTGTACGGTTATGTGGAGGTCACATTATGCCGTTATTTGTTTGACCTTGAAATCACCTTGGAAATTGATCTTTAAATGTCAACTTTGAATTTTTATATAAGAATTCGTATTTCTTATTGTACAGTGTTATCGGTATCGAGACGCTTTCGAAACCAGGGACTGAAACGGTTCTGGAGATAATTGTTTCAAACTGTTATATATCGGTTCTGATCGAAACAGTTATGAAGAACCGAAATGATGTTATAACTGTTACGAGAATATCAGTTCTGGCTTATATCGGTTACGGTTACGGTTCTCGAGAACCGATATTATTTCGGTTCTAAGACAGTTATTTTTCGGTTCTGTATATCGGTTCTGGGTTTCGGTTCCAGTTTCGGTTCTGTCTTCTGTCATTCTGTATTCTATTCTGTATTGTGTTCGGCTTTCCTTATTAATTATTTAAGTAGTTGTTTATTGTTATTTATAATTTAAACAATTTTCAAATAAATAAATGTTTATAATTTTTATCTATACTTATTATTTGAAGTATTTCAATCATTTGTTGCTAAACTAACATATTTATTATTTGAATTATTATTTCGATAAATTAATGTTAAAATAATTGTTTAAAAAGTTAAATTTTCATAATTTGTTTACATATTCATTATTTGTATGGTTATTTCAATAATTTATTGTTAAAATAATTGTTTAAATAAATAAATTTTCATAATTTGTTTCTATACTTATTATTTAAAGTATTTCAATAATTTCTTGTTAAACTATCATATTTATTATTTGAATTATTATTTCGATAAATTAATGTTAAAATAATTGTTTAAAAAGTTAAATTTTCATAATTTGTTTCCATATTCATTATTTGTATGGTTATTTCGATAATTTATTGGTAAATTAATTGTTTAAAAAATTAAATTTTCATAATTTTTTTCCATATTCATTATTTGAATTATTATGTCAATAATAATGTAATGTTAACATAATTGTTGAAATAAATAAATTTATATATTCTATAGAATTGTGTTTCTATATATATTATGTAAATACGTGTACACTGCTTAAACAATTATTTAAATGAATAAAAAATTATGAAAACTTATTTATTTAAACAATTATTGAAATAACCATACAAATAATGAATATGGAAACAAATTATGAAAATTTAACTTTTTAAACAATCATTTTAACATTAAATTATCGAAATAATAATTCGAATAATAAATATGTTAGTTTAACAAGAAATTGTTTAAATACTTCAAATAATAAGTATAGAAACAAGTTATGAAAATTTATTTATTTAAACAATTGTTTTAACAATATATTATTGAAATAACAATTCAAATAATGAATATAGAAAAAAAATTATAAAAGTTTATTTATTTGAAAATTGTTTAAATTATAAATAACAATAAACAACTACTTAAATAATTAATATGAAAATCCGAACACAATACAGAATAGAATACAGAATGACAGAAGACAGAACCGAAACTGGAACCGGAACCCAGAACCGATATACAGAACCGAAAAATAACTGTTTTAGAACCGAAATAATATCGGTTCTCGAGAACCGTAACCGCAACCGATATAGGCCAGAACCGATATTCTCGTAACAGTTATAACATCATTTCTGTTCTTCATAACTGTTTCGAGAACCGGAACCGATATCATAACAGTTTCAATCCCTGTTCGAAACACTAGCGTAACGTAGTTTTAGCATAAGCCGTTCTCGATATTAGTCAAAATACAATAAACAAATTATATAAAATAATGTGAAAACTGTTGCTAGATGTAATATAATTAAAAGGTGATATAAGATGCTACTGATACAATATTTTCTATTGTATTTCCATCAAATAAATTACAATTTGTGTACTACTGTCTTATAATTTTGTCCAATCAATATTAGTTCATTTTTACAATTATTTCTGTAACTGTTTTATTACACACGATAAATACCTAGGATTTTGTGTGTTTATCCTAGATGACAAACCTTTAAATATACAAAATATATAAACACGTAAAATGTCTCATTATTTTGTCGAGCAGAGTAAAATAGTGAAATGAATTTACGGCCAAACGAACACGAATCACAAAGAAACGCAATTAAGATGTGGAAATAGGCCCTTCCAACTGTACCGACAGACGACATTTTATTGTCTAACGACCTTAGGACAATTATTGCACGTTAATTGCATATTTTGTATCCCGTCAAATGTTTTGTGTTTTTCAAGTTCTACGTCGTAATTATGCTTGAAATGCAATCAAGTTTATGGAAACAACTCGTGTTTCGCTAGGTTAATTAACTGAATGCCTTGTAGATCAGTAAATGCTGGGTAATTAAGAATTTTATGCGGCTTCAAGTACAGTTATTAAATTTTTTGTTGTATTTATGATTGAACGTCACATTCCTGTTAAGAACCTAATTAGGATAGTGAATGATGTAAGTTCCACGGATGAACTGACTGTTTTACGATTGTAGGTCAGAAATTTCTTTGTAGCTGAGAATTTTATATAAGATCAAGGGCAGACACGTAATATTTTATACTTTTATCAAATTAGAGAAATTACATAAAATATCTAAAAAAAACCACCACGCGTTTGAACATTTATCGAAGTAATTATGTTAACCGAATATTTAAGAATTTCTTACAGTTTGTGGGATACATTCTCGTTCATAAGTCACCGAATGTTTATATTTGCAAATGTATAATAAGAACAAATTAATCTCATGCAGAAAATTAATCTCTCCAAAGCGCTATTCTCAAGTTAAAGTATTATTAAATTAAATCAAATTAATGTTTGGATATACTTTTTGTTTGAAAACAAAGTCTTACTTTTTGTTATGATCAATTTTGCATATTTGTTTATTAAATGTTTGATTAGGAGTTCTCAAAATTAAAACCTTAATATTACTATTTATTTATCAAATTTAATTTTAATGTTCAGAGAACATCTTGTACAGAATTATTTTGCAGTATTTTGATCTTGTGTCACAATTTATATTTTCCTTATAGCAATCAGTATCCTTATTGGAGGCAGTATGCATACATGAGATTAGCAGTAGAAATGAGTCTAATAATATTTTAATACACTTAGTATTCCGCAAAGTGGAAAGTAATATCGAAACAAAATATTCGTTGTGAATAACGAACAAAATTATAACATAATATAATATCACAAAATTGTAATATACAATAAAAGTTGTTAAAACAGTGGTCAATTCAACAAAAAATTTGAACAGCAATTCTTCCCGATTTATATGTGTAGCCCAGTCTTAACTTAATCTACTTGGCTGAGTAACCATTGACTTATTCTACTACTTCGGCAGATCACAGGACAACGAAACACGTCACATAATTTAACTCTGTTAAATAACAATTTATTGCATGCGATAATTATTACGCCAGCGAAGTGCTACCGGCAACAAAAATTTATTACATAACGTCAATTGGGCGGAGAATAAATGATACCTAAATCAATTGGGAAATTAAAGTTTAAGAATGTCGTAGGTCAAAGCATAAAAATGGTGACCGTAAAATAAATGGAGTTAGTATTTTTATGTTTTGTTACTCTTGCTCTAATAATGTAACACATGACAGTTTGAATACGTGTGGAACTGGTAGAATGTAAATTAATTTTATGACATATCTTTGTTTCATTGATAATACTTAACAAACGCACACTGTTTTTGTTAAATCTTCAAATTTTAGCTGCAATTTGGAATGGAAAATTGAAGAATGAAAAGAAAATATTAAAAATTTTTAATTGAAATGTTTCTTGAACTTAATAATAAATAACTATTGTATTTTTATATCACCAATTTTAATAATCGATTTTCATGTAATAATTATCTATAATTTACTCAATTGAACCGTTTCAAATAGCAGATTATTTAATATTTTTGTTTTATAGTTGTAAAAAATAAGACTGCATATCTTTACTCACTTACAATTTCTACAAGCATAAAAAAATGCGAATATCCCAATTAACTAGAATCTGTTAACTAGAATTATTGAAGTGTGTTTGCAGTTCAGGATGATGAAGGGAAGGTATAAAATTTCTGCGTTATACTGGCTTCTCATAAAAACAGGTAATGGTTGCCGTAAAAAGTTTCGTTTGGAAGTATACGCGTAACCTGTTTTTATTGTATTATAAAAAATGCTCCAACATGGAAGTTGAGAGATGATTCAAAAACCAAGGATGAAAATTAATTTTACTTTTAATTATTTTTGGAGAACTTTTCCCGATCGATGTGAGCAATAAATAGGAGTAATTGACAATCAGTATGCGTGCAGAGAGATCGAAAGTTTTTGTTTTAATTTAACGAAAGTATTTCACGCAATCTTCATAGAAGAGATAATTATTGTGGAATAAATATTGTTAAATATCCATTTGGTTAAAAAGCCTTATATAGCTTCCAGGAAGATCAATCAATAACTTACTGTATTAAAATCTCTAAGTTTCGATTTTCTATGTCCTTGAGTATACAGTTACGTAAGCTTAGAAACTCATTTTCATAAAAATGCAACAATAACTTGACTACAGAGTCGCGTGCTTGTACAACAAATTGTTGCTTTGCATAAATAAAGCAGGAGCATTGCATAGAAAAGTAATACGGTTCCAAAACGGGAACAGAAAGATGCATTGCGTCTTTCAGTCGTTTCGCATAGCGGTATCAACAAACTTAAGCTACTTCTTCACTAAATGTCATAAATCATGCTATACCAGCAAAATAAATGTCTACAGTAGTCATAAATAAACAAGGTAAGATGTTCGTAAAGCCATGAACATAATGGAAACAAAATGTCATCGCAGAACAAAAAGTGGTATAATACAATAGATCATCAATTCTCATAATTTTCAAGCTTTTTCGTGTTTATTCTATGATCTGAAATACAGTACGGTGTTGATGTATAACGAGCAAAAGTCGGACGACATTTCTGCCAGGCAGGCGGACTTACTTAAACCTCAAAGTGATCCATCGGAAAAAACTCGGTTATCCCGGACACAAAGGGTTCAGGATCGACGAAGACAACAGTGCTAAACCAGCCCCTATTAATTTCTCTAGTCCTTTCGTAGGTTGGTCGTTTGTCATTGTCAAGCGATACTATTAACCTCGGGCTCCGCCGTGTGCCGTTTGATCGGGAAAATTATTGCGACTGCATGTGAAATTGTCACGGAACAGGCAGCGTTCATGAAAGACTGCTTTCATCATGATAGCACCGCAGCGTGTGTGAGAGAACTTCAAAGCTGTAACCTCCAACAGCCTCATCCGAATTGAAATTAAACTTTTTCACAAGAAATAGAAAATTTGGAATATTAAGAATGGCGTTTCCAAATTAGGGTTTTCTGAAATAGTAAAATACGAGGATTTAAATGGTATTACAAAATATGTCGTGTTTAATAAAAATCAGTTAAAGGTTCCACAGGAAACTTCAAAACAATAGACTACATGAATTTCAAAAGTACAATTTTGTAACGACTTACTAAAACATTATAATTAGATATTTTCTATCTCTGAATAATATTTTAGCAAACGTTTATTATTTGTCTTAAGAAGTAAAGCACGTTTTATATAAATCAATTTGGGATTTCAAAGAAATGTTACAAAGAACGGCATCAATTGAGCCTGCGTGCGAACACAATTTGTTTAATAATAATAGACTACATGCATTTCACAAGTATTACGCCGAAATGACTCACTAAAACGTTAGAACTAAAATCTGCTATTTCCAAATAATGTTTTATCAAACGTGTCGCGTATGTCGTAAGAAGTAAATCATATATTATATAAACCAGTTTGGGGTTCCAACATGTTTGTGGTTTGTCCAAACTAAACAAAAATCTGAACAAAAAATTTACATCCCACATATGCGAAGACAATGTTAGCCTCCGAGTGTATATAATTTCAACCATCGGAAGATATTTAGGCCTAATGTATCACTGTACTTTCAGAAGAAGGTTGTTATGGAATTTACATAAGAATTTACAGAAAATTAAACTTATTTTGTGCACAGAAGATTTTATTACTGTTTTACAAGCTCACAAATGATTTGAGTTGAATATAAGCTGTAGGGTTTGATGAAATTGTCTAAGTGCTAAAAAACACAAAAATACAATATTCTTTATTTACCTGTTAGTGTTTAAAAATTGTTGAAATAAAACATGTGATTATGGAACGTTGTTGTAGAATATTTACTTGTTCTAGAGCGCTATTAATGTTTCATCCGCATCTTAAAAAAACGGTCAATAATTTAAATTAAAAAATAAATTCCGATGTAACTATGTATTATTCCGCATAATAAGTAAATAATTCATAAATCAATTCATAGTAAAACATTATCCATGAAACATAAATTGAAACTGTTATTTCACATTTATATAAATTTTCAGCCTAATTTATTAATTGAATTAGCTTGCGTCGCTTGCTTTGTCATAAGTACTGCATGTTCATTAAAAAATTAACTGAACTCAACTAAACCCAACGCAACTAAACTCAACTGAACTCAATCCTCATATGATTCAGAAAGTAAACCACACATTTTCTATATTCTCGATAAATTTTTTCACATTGAACTTTTCTAGAATGAATTCTCAATACAAGTACCTTACATCCGTAGCATTAAAAATTTGTTACACATCCACCATACTTCTCTGAAATGTGTAAATGGTTTTGTAAACGCAACAGGAACAGAACAGTGGTAACACCGTTCATTTGTAAGAGATCCTCCGTTCGAACAAAACGGCTCTCTCGATCTGCTCTTTTCCACCGAGAAAATGTGTGGATGTCTCTTGTTCTACGAGAAACAATCGGAATATCCCCTTAAGACGAAACGATCTAAGAATGGTGTGATACATCACCCATTGGCTATCGCGCGAAAAGACAGCGACACCAAGCGACACAGCGTTACCTAAAAACGTGACGCGTGCCTGATCTGGCGAATGTCCAACGCGCCCTTAAACAATAAGACCGAAACCCCGCGGATCCTTGATCATCGTAATCGCAGAGCGTTTCGTGGATCGCAACGAGCCCAACTGTTTCATACTAAACACCCATTTACATGTCACCGAGTTCTCTCGCGGAGATCCCGTCGCATTTCTCCCCCGCCATCTCCCTCGCTCGGAACAAAAGAGTAAAATCTAATAGTCTGCGAGTTTGTAGATTCGGTATCGCCATAAAGAACCGTGCTAGTCACTGGAGAACAGTTCCCACTTTGCTTCGACCGACACGCCGAATATCTACGGATACAAACAAGAAGCCGAGAACACTGATCGCTGTTAGACACACTGCAGATTTACTAATCCTCGAGTCGAGCTGGCGATCCTCTAGCACTAGCTAGAATCTTCGAGGCATCCGACGAGCACTCAGGGCTCCCAGCGGTCACCAATACTCCTTGTACTTCTAGTGTTTCCTTGACGGCCGCTGATCTGCCTGGTCGCTCGGTTGATCAGGTAAAAGAAAGATCAAAGGTGATATATGGGGGCACAAGGTGGTTACTGTTGATTGAGACGCTTCCTTCCCTTGCTCTGCGTTCCCGCCGTCCATTCTCTTTCTTTCTCTTTCTCTCTGTCTTTTTTTTGCTCGATTAAATAAAGGGGAAACGACCTTCGGTTGTGTTCTTATTGGAAAGCTCCGTGATCGACCAGTCACCTCGCGAATGAACCGGCGTGCAGAAGCAACAGGAGCAACGCGAGCGTCCTTGTCGCCGCGCCGCTATTGCTCGAGTTCCCATGTTGCATCGCCGCGGGATGCTCCCCTGAAACAAATAGCAGGCCAGAAATTACTACGGGAACCGAACTTCCAACAACTGATTGTGACACGAGCGAGTCCTGTCGACGGGGACTCCTTTAGTAGTTTAATAATTGTTTTCCCTGCCAGACTATGTATTAGCTGAGCTTTCAATTTTGAAAGACTACTCTTGGATTTTCGTATGCGTGGCCAAGCCCCGGCCGTTAGGCCAGCCCTCTCCGCCCCCTCCACGACCTAACCCATTTTATTCGCATTGTAAAAAACAAGGATATAATTAATGTTTAATCATCTTTTTATTTGTAGTCTCAAATATTAAAATATCAAATATTAAAGATCACCAATTGGAAATATCTCGGCAATTGCTTCAAAGAATGCGTTAATCCGATTAGATTTAAGATGGATTAAACATTAATGAAATCCTTGTTTATTAATATGGAAAAATCATGCGAATAGAATGAGTTGTGGTTAGGTCGCGAAGGGGGCGGAGAGGGCCGGCCGTCAGGTCGGTCCGTTCACTCGTACGAAAATCCAGGAGTAGTCTTTCAAAATTGAAAGCTCACCTTATATATGTATGACCAGAGTGAGACCCCGTTTTCTCTCTCATCTCCATAGCGTGTATACAAAAACAGTAAACAGAGACCGCACCGGAACAGGCTTACGTTGCCACGGAACATGCACGAATACGAAAAATTCAATTCAGTACTAGCAATAGTTTTTTGCGAATATCTCGAAAACCAAAAGCGACTCCTCTATATGTGAAAAGGAAAAAGTTCAAAATGTCGAAATCTATAACATATTTAAATTTCATCGAAATTGGAAAAGAGTACCTCTTTGTAAATAATTACCGGAATTTCTTTTTCTAGTGTACTATGTATGTGTTATAGTTATAGTTTACTTTAGAAGATTTTCTTCAACACCATATTGTAATTAATATTTCTAATAATTACGAAGATAAATAAGAGTAACTGATAATACTCCTTATTAATCACGACTAATCTGTTAGGTACGACGAAATGAAATTTATTTCAATGTCAATCACCATGATTGTCGTGTATGCATTTCATACGAGAGAAAATAAACATATTGGCGATAGCATTATGCAGTATGATCAGGATGTGATCGTGAATGAACGCAATATTCTTAAATGGTAGGAAAAGTTCAATAATGGAGGTGGCAGTGCTATTAATGCCGAACGTGAACGACCAGAAAATTCGATTCCTACCGTAATACAATCACGGAACTTGTAATTCAAACTTACTGGAATTCAAAAAAGATGTTGATTACAATAATGGTTACTTTGATGAATCAGGTTCATTGAGAAAAAAGTTATGTTTATTCCACTTTACGGTTTAAAAATCGGACGATTCGTATGGGACAACATGATATAAGACAACCTTTATTAAATACGCAAATCGAACGGTATAAGAAGAGAATTTTTATTGAAAAAGTTAATAGCAAACATGCAATACTATAAATAGTATTAAAATTTTCATATTGTTTGTTTGTACAAAATTCTGCAAGTAAAGAAGTTAAATTAAATCGAAGTGAACGTGATGTACATATTTTAAAGGGTATGCTTCATTCTTACATGTGACATAAAGAAAAATTAGAAAGATAAAATACGAAAATGATTAAATGTCTTGAGACTCGACAGAGCAAGTGTCCGAACCAGCACTATCTTCAGCATCAGATGAGACGAGACGTTTTTGCAAAACATTAGGTAAAAATCGTTATGTTCTATGTCATTATTTTAAAGTTAGCACGCATTTTATGGATGAGAATCATAGCATTTGAAAACGTATTTTGTTCTATGAACCCTTCATAACTTGCCGTCAGAAGAAGGCGCGATTAGACTTTACAGAACAATGAACGCACTCATTTAAAAGACGGAAAGGAGTAATTTTTTTCTAATTAAATCCGTTTTATTTTAGATGAACATAATGATACAAATAATTACTTTCTTGATTTAAAGGAAGAGTAAATCATAATTTAAATGTATAAATAAGTGGCGATGGTATCACGATGTAAACAGTATCATGCTACCATATAAAAACAATTATAAAGTTTATACGTATAAAAAGTATTGGTCGAATAGATATAGACATCACCAACGTGTAACTAATAAAATATGAACATAATACAGTCATATAAAAATTTATTATTCAATACGATATTACAGCTTTACATAAAGTAAAGATAGTAAAACTATCAATATACAATCAAAATAAAGTATTGGTATTAACTTTTTACAAAAAACATTATATGTATTATAGTTTTGTTGCGGCTAAGGATAGATGTTTTTAGTTTTATTGGTTTTACCGTTGTGATTTTTATAGTTATAAACAATACTCGTGAAGTAAATAATAACTGTGTATATATGGGAGGGACAAATTCTTTTTCGTAACACCGATTTATATGGTTTTGTATAGTGTCCTGTATTATACAGGGTGGCCCACATAACTCTGAACAGCTCAATATCTCGAAAACTATGCCATCGATTTTAAAGTTCTTAGTCTTAAATTGCATGGAACTGAAGGGCCTTTCCGACTTTAACGAGGGAGGGGAGGTACCTTTGTAATTTTAAATGGAACCCCCTATAAAATGTTACATATTTAGATTCTACGGGAAAAAACAAGTCAATTTTGTCTGAAACATTTTTTTGTCAGATACATCCATGATGAGATATAACAATTTGAAGTTTCGAGTTGTAGGTACTTGAAGCGCTCGGAAATAGCGTTATGGAATTATACGCGCTTGAGTCCTTTGCTTATTCGTGAAGAAATAAAATGTACTTTAAATTAAATGTTCAAAATGTCCACCACGGGCTTGTAAACATTTATTTACTCGAAACATCAAAGTTGTTCTAACATTTTTTAACATTTCGGGAGTCACTGAAGCGCAAGCGTCACGTATTCTTTGTTTCATATCCTCTTTTGTCGTCGGTGGTTCAAACATAACTTTGTCCTTTACATATCCCAATAAGAAAAAATCTAATGGTGTTAGATCGGGGGATCGAGGATGCCATTGACGAGGACCCCCACGACCTATCCATTTGTTCCCAAATTTTTCGTTCTAAAATTGCCTGGTGATGATTGCAAAATGTGGAGGAGCGCCGTCTTGTTGGAACCACATTTCTCTTCTAACATGCAGTGGCACGTCTTCCAAAAGCGCAGGCAAATGATTTTTTAATAAATCACAATAACTTGCAGATGTTACAGTTTCTTGAAAAAAATATGGTCCAATCACAAAATCTCCTATTAGGCCACACCAAACATTTAGAGACCATCGATGTTGAAAGGGAACACATCGCATCCAATTTGGGTTTTCCACGGCCCAATAATGCAGATTATGTCTATTTACATGCCCTGAATTCATAAAAGTGGCCTCATCGGAAAAAAGTATTTTGAACAAAAAGTCATTTTTCACAACACCCTGCAGCCACTCACAAAATCTTACGCGGTGATCGTAATCTGCTATCGAAAGGTCTTGTGATAAAACCATGTGATATGGATGATACTTTTGCCGTTTAAAAATTCGTTGAATCGATGAACGACTAATATGTGATGTTTGTGCAAGTGTACGTTGACTAATACGAGGATTTAATGTAATTGCAGCAAGAATACTGGCACTATTATTTTCATTAGTGACAGCTTTAGGTTTATTGCGAGTTTTTTTACACAATTCACCGTGCTCGCGAAGCCGCTTTTCTAAATTATGAAATGTTGCATGACTTTTTTTGATCCCATAACGTTCAAAAAACATCACTGCTGCACGCCGATAATTTTTTTGGCATTCACCTAACGTTAATAACATATTCACTTCTGTGTCAAAAGTAGCCATAATCACAATGTTACTGCTTGAATAACAGCTCTAAACTGAAAACGTTTTCATAGATAAGTGAGTCAAACTCAAGAATTGTAAATATTATTGTTTGTGTTTCTTCATGAATAAGCAATGGACTCAAGCGCGTATAATTCCATAACACTATTTCCGAGAGCTTCAAGTACCTACAACTCGAAACTTCAAACTGTTATATCTCATCATGGAAGTATCTGACAAAAAAATGTTTCAGACAAAATTGACTTGTTTTTTCCTGTAGAATCTAAATATGTAACATTTTATAGGGGGTTCCATTTAAAATTACAAAGGTACCTCCCCTCCCCCGTTAAAGGGGAAGGGAGGCCACTTCACGTTTATGTAGTCAGAAAGGCCCTTCAGTTCCATGCAATTTAAGACTAAGAACTTTAAAATCGATGGCATAGTTTTCGAGATATTGAGCTGTTCAGAGTTATGTGGGCCACCCTGTATATTGTCGCAGGCTGTGTAGAAACAATGGCGTTTTCTACTCGCGGTTTAATTAATGTCAACATTGTTACCTGTAGAGAACAGTAAACTTTCCCATTTTTTAACATTGTTTATCTATAGGGATCGATTAACATCAGGGTGATTAACGATTTATATTCATTATACAATTATACAATTTATATACATTATACATTGCACTTAACAATTATAATCATTTTCATGATATGATTGATATGAATCAGTTATGAAAACATCAGTGTTAACAGTGGCATATAAATGGAAACAGAAAAGTTTTATAGTTTCAATGGGGATATAAGATGGGTTGAAACAATTTTGAATATGATTTTCGATTTTTTAAAGGAGAATATGCTGTCTAAATCTTAATAGTGTAAAGTGACTGAATAAGAACAAACCTGAACATGAGAACACTTCAACTTGAAAGTAGTCGAAGTAGTAACTGAAATGATTTTATTAAAATTTAAGTAGGATCTTGATTTTCCGAAGCTCTGATGTCTAAAGTCTCTAGTATCACAACATGGTTCAAATTCAAATACAGTGGAACCTCGATTATCCGAACCTTCAACGTCTTTATTATTCTAACACAAATCACGTGTAAATATCGCAATCTAAGACGACCCATATACAACACATTGTACAAATCAGTGCGGATTAAACCTAGCACTTCTATTCTATTATTCGAACACTTATCTTCCCCTATTTTCTTCGAATAATCTAGGTCCTACCGTATCTCGATTTAAGGCGATCCATAAGCAACGCTATTTACTGTAGCAATCAATAAAGATTGAGTGTAGTATTATAATTAAGTAACTGTTTGATTATACGAACTCTCATGTTTCTCCATTTCAGACAATCAAGGTTCTAATGTAATGTAGTATCCCACGATTCATTTTATTTTGCGGTTTCATATTTAATTGTAGGATATGATTGTTCAAGACTTTCTGATTACTTCGCAAAACATAAACACATTTGTACTTTACAGTTCTAATGTGTGAAATTAACTGAGGTGGGTACCGCTATATAAGAAAACGTGAATTCAACACACACACACACACACACAAGATACTTTATTACGTGAATATACGTGCACTCCGAACCAGCGTCCAGATAGAAGAGACCAAACATACCAATGTACCCCCGTGAGTCGGTATGAGGGCGCAACGATCGGACCAACGGAAGTCCGATTTCCAACATAATGAATCTGTTATTAGATTTACAAACGCTATCGTTTGTATTCATGTATATCAAATTACATTCACATGCATGAATTCACACTTCTTCATAAAAGTATTTGAAAACAACTATTTACTATAAAAATAATCTTATTTTATAGAACGTATTAAAATTATTTTTTGGGACAATAGTTATTTTTAGAAAATACGAAAAATATTGAATTCAACTAATATTTTCTACTTTAAAAACATTGGAAAATCTGTTAGATGACCGAATCTACCATGGATTTGAGGATGGAAGCTTCCCATTTACGACGATCCCCTGAAATTTGCTATACGATATTTTTTATCGTTTGAGTGAGCTACGAGTGAAAGGTTTATATAGCTTCACAGCGAATATAAAGTACACTATGAGTCCTTTGCACGACCAAATTTGTTCCTCATTTCTTTTTAATAAAATGAATAAAAAAATTGTACATCAAGTTTTAAGGGGTCGTTATAAAGGGGAAGCTTCACTCTTCAAATCTGCGGTATATTCAGCTACGAAAAAGATTATGCAACGTTTTTAGAGACTCTTCAATCTGTAGCATTTTAGGAAAAAACGTGCTTTTAATTTTTCCTTCTGGCGTATCATACAAAAACATCTTATAGAAAGAAATAAAATGAATTATTGCGAAAGTAGAATCTGCAAGCTTTGAACTAAGCTTAGGTTTATTTTTGTGCGTTTTCTTGTTTATTAAATGATACATATAAGCAAGGATCGAAATTTATAACATGAACTGTGGATCTTTTTTATAAGCCGTTTTTACATTGGAAAATGCGATGAAAAAGGATAAAGAAAAGTTCTTGAAAGTAAATATTTTAGTTTGAATGAAACTTACAAAATATAAAAATGCAAAAAATTTGACAGGGTAGAGTACTCTGTCATTGCTATTACAAAACAAATATTAGTCGTTATAACAAATACTGAATAGTATTCATAATAGTACTGATCACTGAAATATATTGCAACGATAGTAAAGAATTATTACAGTTAAATGGACATTTTGAGTATATTACTACTTTCATGGAGTCTTTTTTAATAAAAATCTTAAAACATCTTGTAAAACAGTTTTTAACACTTTGACAGCTACGTCAGTGACATATGATCGACACAATTTTTTTGCCAAACATAAAAGTCAAATTTGTTATGATAGATTTTGTCTTTTCTATCTCTGTATTGTTAAATAAGTTGCTTTGAATTTATGTGATATTGGTGGGTATTGGTGTGGCACTCTACGTGTTAATTTTTAGATTTACTAAAAATTGTGTTGATTTATCCAGAATAATATTTCTTTCCATAAAAATTCCATAGAAACACATATGTGCCGGTGATTCTGAAAATGGTCTCGCAGTAAGTCAAAATTTCAAACAAAATGATATCATGTATTATTTGTTTCAGTGAAAAATTAGACATACATTATAATGTTATATATTATCTTGGTAAATTATTTTTTTATCAAATCAGACACAAAAAACTAATATTTCGAAGAGTTAATACATTATTTAGTTTACTTTCGTAATCATCAGTACATACAGTGACTCAAATAAGTATTGGACCTCTTTAAACGAAAATATCTTTTTTTGGTACTGTTCTTCAAAATTTCTTTTTCACGTTACGTATTAAAGTAACTGTTCTAAGTTCTCAAGAAAATCCAAGTCGTTCCATCAGAATATGTGTAAAATCAAAAATTCATGATTATGCTTATAATAACATGTTCCCTGCTTATAACAATTTACATATCGACAACTTTCCAAAAAAGGGAAATAGTGTGTTACTAGTTTTTGGAGTCACCGTAAGCATTTGCACAGCACAGTAATGGCAACATTGCTTACGTTTCACCCAAGTATCACTTAATATATTTCATTCCTAGAGGTGATCAGAGTTATTAATAACGATTAATGGTTACTGTATAATGCAACACAAACCGTATCGAGCACAAAATGCGACTGTTGCTTCATAAAAATTACAAGACTGGATTTATTTAAATTTTTCGTAATTTTGATAACAATATCTGCTTGAATGAAGAAATTTATTTAATTATTTCTAATGGAAGCATCTTTGTAAGTTCAATAATTATATAATAAAAAATATGAAACCAGTAATTTTACCAGTCGTGGTACGGCTAGTGTTAAGCAATTTAACAGTGCCAATCATTGGTGACCGCCGCAACAGTCAGCGAGTTAAAAGGTTCTTAAATAAAGCTGTCTGCAGCCGCTCTGCTCTTCAGTTGTTCATCGTCTGCTATCGCTCTCCGCGTTTATGTGGGTTCCAGGGTTCGTACACAGAGGCGCCCCGGGCGAAGCCACGGCATTTCTGTCACGCGTACATTCTTGCCCGTTAAATACGCTAGGATGGTGCAGAATGCGGAGAAAATCGGCTACCAGGGATAAGCCAGGCTGAATTGTACGGGAATGACAAATATAGGAGCCGGTAGGAGCACGGTGTACTCGTGGATGCACGTGCACATTATCATTTTGAAGCCGGCTGCGTTCCACTTTGGGCCGTCTCAAAACTTTTTGGGGGAAATAGTTTGAGAAGCGCGTCGCTATTCAACGAGGGTGAAGGGAATTGAACGGCGAGCCCCTGTTAAATAAAATCGAATTTCCGGGAGTTTCGATTGAAAGTTATGCGGCTGCGTATTTTCCAAGAATATTTGGTTTGCTTTAGAAAATTTGAGCACACAACTGTCCTCACTATTTCAGCGTTCCGTCGTCACGAACTTTATTTGAATTTGTTGCTGCACGGAGATCGTTCATGTTCCTCGTATTTTACACTACAGTAGTCTCCGATATAACACGATCAAAAAATTGTTAAAAAAGACTGTATACAGGTATTTCATGTGGCCATAAGTGCACAGTCTTTTTAAACATTCTTGGTACATCTACTGTGCATTCACCGGCACATAAAATACGGTAGGATCTCCCATTTCCGAACAAATAGGGAAACAAAATATATAATAATATTTCAAAACAACGACTGCGATTTTATATTGAAGAAATATTTGCATATAATTGTATAAACGCATTACACTTAAAAAATGTTAAGGTATTGCATGCGCAAATAACGCATTGAATGTCTGACGAATAAAGGTAGAAATAGTGCAGGAAAGTTTCTGTATTAATATGTATAATAATTATGGTCTCTTAACTTCATAATTTACTAATAAGCAAATTATTGTTTCGGAATTTTGTTCGCCGTGCTGTAATTTGCATCGATAGAGCTTCATTAAATACTGATACATTCTAGCAGATTTACTTATAATTTAAATAAAAAATGTTATAACTGGTTTGCGTTCCCAATTATGACGAATAAACGAGTACATATACTATATTCATAACGTTCCATGCAAATCATGGATTTCATTATGTTTAATATGTCCATATATACAGGGTGGAAGTTATAAAACGTTACAGACGAGTATCTCCAAAAATATTAATTATTATACGCAAAAATGTTTCAGATGAAAGTTGTTCAGTACCGAGGGGGACATCATGTGGTGGGACTTCTTTCCCGGTGGACACTCCAAGATGAGGTGAAGGTCAACTTTCTTTTTTTAAATGGAATATGTTTTTTCATCCACCATCAAATAGTGCGTTTTAACATGAGTTCAATTAACTATGACTCAAGGTCATTCAAAGTCAAACTTGCAGGGAAATGCAGAAAAGGTGTGATCGTTTTATTTGTACTTTAGTTCGTGCCTTCGAACTTTCACACCAAAACAATAACATGTGTTCAATATCAGAATTACTCAGGACGACATCAAAGTCATTAGCAATGAAATGAAAACAAACGTATTTATGTATTACTGTGCTCTTCTGCAAGATAGCCCTTACGATATAAAGTATTACGTATTCACAAGAAGTGCAACAACATTGAAATTCAAGTTTTCATTGATTCAAGTTATTAGAATTTCTATAAATAAATCTACTTAGAATGATATTTAGGAATACGATCAATTTGTCTTTGGTATTACTTTTGGTGACAAAAATGTGTAGATGAAACTTTAAACAATACAGATATAAAGACATTAAAAATACTATTGTATCATTTTCAAATCATTAAAATTATTTAAAAAGGAAATAAATGTCTATGTACCTATTTCTTGTAATTAATGCAATTATTATTTTGCATAGAAATCCACAGTCTAGATATTACTATTATTAATCTTATTACTTATTGTTGTAAATGTTGTTTTTAACTTATGATTAATATCATGCAGATTACAACATGCATAGTTTTGTTTATATACGTAAACATTTTATTAACATTGTTTCAACAAAATAGAAATGTAGAATTAAGAATGTGGTTGAATGTGAAATGAATAAAATATGAAATATCGTAAAGAACAAAACTGAACAGACATATGGAATTTTAATGTAAATAATATTTTATTGAATATTTACATACAGAGTACGATAAAAACAAAGTACATTATACTATGTAAAATACCTTGGCTTCCAAACTAAAATTTTACAAATTTTTTCTTGAAATCCCTTGCCCACTTTCTTTGTGTATACCTACAAATAATGTGTACAGCATTATTTGTGTTCAAATGTCATATGTTCAGTTTTTTACCTTACTTTACATAATATTGAATAATGATGTTGCCAAAACTTGCACATTTATAGTGTTGATATACATTCTATATTATTACTATAATCTATCTTAGAAATAAAAGGATATTTGCGGATATTAAATTGCTAAATTGCAAGCAATTGTTAAATTAGACTACCTAAGAGGGTGGGATTATCTTATGTAGCTATTTATTTTAAAGCTAAAACAATGAAACTACAATTAAAAGTTATCGTGGTGTCAGTGGTTTTTGTAAAAGAATAAATCTGTTGATTGTTTCCCCTAAACTCTACCTGTTACAACTTGAAGTTGTGTCTTAAAAGTAATTATAAGACTGTACTCTTGTGATTTTCATATAAATTCTTATTAAAACACACTGAATTCAATAACGGCAAATAAAGCATAAATATTGTAAGATAGTTACACATTCGTGGAGTTAGCATGCGTTATGTACTTATTGTGGACGGTCATTGAAACGGAATCAACAGCTTCTAGTGTCAAGTTCGTTTACATACTGTATGGAGTTTGCGTATTATCTGCGACCACAAGTTGGAGTTAGAAATTTCAACGTCACGAGTATTGAAACTAACACACCGACTGTGTTGTGATTGTGTCGAGTCGATAACACGAAACATAACGCCAGCCACGATTCACATGAGTTTATCAAGTTAGAATGAAAGGAATAGCATTTTTACCGAAAGTTTCCTTGCTTAACCGACTGTATTAATATCAGAAATTTGATTGTTGCCCAAGATATAACAAGGAAAACTTATTTTTAATATAAACTGAGTGTTGAGTCCATGAAATTTCAGGTGAGTTTATCAAGTTGCGATAAATGGAATACCATTATTTCTACCAGAATTTGCTTGCGTAACTAACGACCGTATTTGCGTCCCTAATTTTACTATTTTCCAAAATGTGACAAAGAAAACTAATTTTTCTAAAACTAATTTCTAAATTGAGATACGAGTGTTGCGATCGTGTCGAGTCGATGAAATGAAGCACGAAGCCTCAGTTCAGGTGAGTTTACGAAGTTGAAATCAAAGGAACACGTAAAATGCATTTTCCATGTGACAAGAAAAAATTGTTTTTGAATGTTGCACAAATGAATTGTAAAAACTGCAAAGATATCCAGTGTTTATTTCCTGCGGTTGCATTGTTTTCGACTTGTTATGGCGTCGAACTTGAGAAACTAGTATAAGAAAGATAGTTTGCAAAATTTCTAATTAGTTTTGAAAGAATACTGATTGGAACTTCCAAGAATCGATCTGCGAAGAAATGAAATGGGTGTCACTTGCACGGGACATTTAGAAAGAACCCGAAAAATTGTGTCAAAGTTTGTCACCAGTAGTTCCGGAAATAGTTTCTTCTTGCAATTTCTTGAAGCTTTTAACTTTCTTGTAACACGTCAAGATTTTAAGATTCTTTATTAAGATGTATGCAGTCTCTATACGTTTCCTAATTTATGTACTCAAAAACGTCTTATTACCGAAACCTTTAGAATAAACGTGTTTATGTCCATAATATACAAATCATAATATTTGAGTTCATTTTTTAAATATATGGCAATATTTGTAAAACGTATAGAACAGCATAACTATTAGAATCTGTGCGGAAAATAAATAAATTTTGTAGATTTTAAATAAGTTTGCTCGAGTCATACTGAATTTTTCAATTGAATCACCGTCTGTGCAAAAATTAATTAACGCTCCTACAGTGGATCCTGGATCTATGTGACCCAGAACATCAAAATCGACATATAATTATTCATTTTCTGGTGATTAAATTAAATGGACAGTTATTAAATGGGGAGGAAAAGAAAAGGTTAACGTGTATACATTAGCAAAAATTTATTTGATCAGAAATTGATAAATTAAGCAGTAAATAGTCATAAGCATCTTTAATTATGCATATAGTTGTAAGAAGTATATTTTGAAAAGTACCTTCTGTAGAGTGGAAGGGTTTTGTCAGGAGAGATCGAAACGTAAGGTTGGAAGAATATGCTTTATTATACGAAGTGTGTTCGGTCAAGTGCGAATGCTAACTGATCTCTTTAAAACGTCTTTCGAACGTTGGCCTTAGAGCGCGAGTCGTCGTTGGTCAGCTGTTGTCGTGTGACGAAATATGAGGCGACGACCGCGCGTCATAATATTGTTCGAGGAACGACGCTTTTTCCTCGCGTAACTGGTAGAGGTATGTATATCACGGCGCACGGCGTTTCTTTTACACTTCATAATCGAAAAGTCATAAGAAGATAAATATTTATATTTATTTTCAAAGCTGCGTATAATAAATTTTGATGATACTCTTCTAACTAGTTTTGAATTTATAAGAGGGAGACGTTTATTCATTTTATCGGAAATTCAACTTTCGAACTTCGAACACATGTTGCATAAAAACAAGTTTTCATGATAGTATTGTACGGGCTTAGACTAATCGAAAGAACGAAGAAATGTTTATTCTATGAACGATTTTAGTCGCATACTCTGGACCCATTTAGACGCAATCCTTAATTTCACTGTTAGGCATTTTAGTAATAAGTTTCCAATCAAATTTTTATGTATTCTACCAGTGAACTGTCTGTAATCATACACTTTTATTAGTCTATTTTGTTGTCGTCATTCGTTTCATTGATTATTGCAGCGAACGTGTGCCGTATCAAAACGAGAATCGATCAAAATATACAGGGTGGCCCAACAGCTCAATATCTCTAAAACTATGCCATCGATTTTAAAATTGGTTTTAAAGTTGGTCTTAAATTGCATGGATCTGAAGGGCCTTTCTAACTACATAAACGTGAAGTACCTTTATAATTTTAAATGGAATTCCCATAAAACATTGCATATTTAGATTCAACAGGAAAAACCAAGTAAATTTTGTCTAAAACATTTTTTTGTCAGTATTTCCTTGATGAGATATAACAGTTTGAAGTTTCGACTTGTAGGTAAATACTTACTTGAAGTGTAAGCAAAGAACTCAAGCGCGTATACAAATAACGTTATTTCCGAGCGCTTCAAGTAAGTACCAACAAGTCGAAACTTCAAACTGTTACATTTCAACATGGAAATATCTGACAAAAAAATGTTTCAGACAAAATTTACTTTTTTTTTCCTGTAGAATCTAAATATGTGACATTTTAAAGGGGGTTCCATTTAAAATTATAAAGGTACAACTGCCCCACCCCCTTAAAGGGGAAGGGGGGCCACTTCACGTTTATGTAGTTAAAAACGCCCTTCAGATCCATACAATTTAAGACCAAGAACTTTAAAATCGATGGCATAGTTTTCAAGATATTGAGCTGTTAAAAGTTATGTGGGTCACCCTGTATATAGATGCTCAAATTTATATTGTTTGCAACAGTTCGTTTCTATATTTCTACAAAATGCTCGGTGTGCTTCCTTTTCTACTTCAATACGTAGTAACACATTAAATAAAATATATTTATTTGACAAGTAATCTCTGTTAAAGTTGATTGACTTTAAACTTGCATACAAAATAAAAATTTACAATTGTATTGTATTTCATCTAAAATTCAATAGAAATTTAAAGAACACATTTTACTGACTAAAATTTCAATGCAAATGGAAAAAGAAATAAAATATGTATGAAAAAGAAATATGAAATTAAATTAGTTTTACATGCCCACGTTCATATTTAATTTATTACAAAGAGACTTAAATATATAAAATCCATCAGTACAGATACTAAAGATTCCCAATTTCACACAATGAATGAGCTAATATGATTCCAGATCAAATAAATGTAAATCATTACATTATAATAAAATTATTCTTAATCCAGAATTCAATAGACGTTTCAAAGGTGCATTATACTCAACAATATTTCAATGAAAACGGAAAATGAAATGAAATATAAAGATAAATATAATATCCGATAAAATATTTCTGACTTAAATAAAAATGGTAGTAGATTTCATATCGAAAGAATTCATTTTAGGACTTACAGTGGATCTAAGAATTATTAGTAGATAAAATTTCTAATTCTGAAGAAATTAGCGATATTTATTTTGTTATAGTTTCGTAAAAAACAATCACACAGCAGTAAACTTGGTCCATACAGACAGCCCATTTTTCCTTAAAAGTGCTATGAGCAAGTGAGTGAACATTCACAGCAGTGAAAGCAAGTGATTTTTAAGAATTATTTTAGAATAACTATTGTATACCTGGGGCTAGACCTTTTTGGAATGTGAACAGATACACATTTTAAACTATGTGTTTTAAACTGGCGTGCACTTTAATTTCTTAAATTCTTTAATTAAGTTCTTTACACTTTAAAGTTTGAACGTAGAATTTATATTTGATTTTTTTTGCTCTGTAAACTTTTCTACAGAGCTCTAGAACTTTCTCTACTTTCAAAATAGTTTCAATTCCAGCATAAAGTATCCAACTTGAAGAAAATTTCTCACTTTTTGTGTTGATCACTGTGAAAAACGCTACACTGTACGGCAACAATCCCTACACTGTCGAAACTGTTAAGAAGTCTTGTGTATTATAAAATGAATAATATGAATGGTACTCAAAAAATAACATTTGTTGTACAAGACTGTCTGTTCACATCCCAAAAAGCCTCAGTCCTATATATCCAATAGTTATTCTGGGAAAAATGCTTGAAAATCAGTTGCTTTTACTGTCGTTACACGAGAAGCTTCCCCTATAAATGGTTGTACGATTTTATTTCACTGTTCTATGTAACAAAAATGAGGTCCAAGTTTGGTGGTGTAAAGCCATCATGGTGTACCTTATGGTACTGTAAAGTTGGCTGAAGACCTGCCACTTAAACCTTCATAAAACAACTAGGAAATGTCGTACGCCAAGTTTTGTTTGTGTCGTTGTAAAGAGAAAATACAATCTTCAAATTTTCGGAGGATTCATTCGCGAAAAAAATATTTCAGCGTTTTTAAAGACGGTTCATTGATAGTTTTTTCGAGAAAATACATGTCTTCAGTTTTCTATCTCTCACGTCGTGCAAGATTGTTGCTCTATTGTTATCAACGATATTATAACAGTTTAAATATCGACGATTTCTCCAGAATTTGAAATTTAGTGTTCAAATACTTTCTAGAGTATTTGCCTTCTTGAAGGATTATATGCTCCTAAAGTATTGAAACATTCGCGTGCCTCACTTTGTAGAATGCAGAGTCTTCCTGTAGAATAGAGGACTGCAGACATTTCGTTATTCATTAGCTGCCAGCACGTTTCTATCTTGCTTGTTTCCGGCTGCTCATTACTGCTTCTTTCTCTCGTCGTCGGTAACACTGAAGCAAGTCTGACTACTATTAGCTAACCCCATAATCTGGTGATAACGGGGATGCAAATACGAGAGGAGAATACTGTGCCTACAAGTGAAAGTTTTATTTAATGGCGGATAACAACCGCGACTGGTTCCAATAGGCTTAGCGCGAAATACGAGGAACAATGTGTTGGAAATGAAATAAATCCACAACAGTGTTTCCACGTATTCTGTATTTAATGTATAATTTATAATGTAATAAAACTGCGAATATAGTTCGACTGTATAACCGTATGCGAAAAGACCACTACTTTGCAAGACGCGCTCAGGCTGGCTGCTATGACGGGACTGACGACGGTCCTAACTTTACGCCCTCGCCTGCGCCCTTCTGTACGCTCTTATACTAGGACGCATGGTATCGTTGTATTCCAGCACAATGTACTATTAATTTTTTGTCATAAATGTGTAAAACTCGCCACTTATTAATTATGTACTAGAAGTACTACAAGTACTATTTCATTAATTACGAAATTCGACGGCATGAATAATTGTATTTGCAATTAACTGTAATTTTGCAATTAATGTAATTATATTTAACGTGAACAGAAAAATAGAATAAAAATGCGAACCTACTAGTTTTCTGGTATAAAAATAAAGGGAGAACAGATCTTCGAATCCGATATACTATGAAAGAAGAACTGGTCTATTTAACGAACGGTTACATTGAAAAACAATCGGTGTAGATTACGTCATTATAATTTCAGTGCGTCAAAAGAAATTGTTAATAATCCAAAACATAAATACAGGGTGTTTCGTTTATCTGTGAACGGAAATATCTCGTGACGCACTGAATTTACAAAAAAAATTTATTTACAAAAATTTTTCGGTATGAAGGGAACAATCAAATGGTGTCATTTTTTCGGCATTATGATGATGGAGAGGGGAGATTTCAAAAACAAAATGTTTTTTATATGGAACCATATATTTCTTTGTCTTACTACAATGGTAGTTATGTTATTTACTGTTACAAAACATTAAAAATTATATTCAATAAAAATACAAATGACAAGAAGGTCGATCTTTGTTTACAGTGTGCAGCTAATAGCCGGCAACCAGATACTACCGTTGCCTACTTAAGAAGTTACAAATTTATAATATGTGACATATCGTTGAATTCGTCTCGGAAAATGCCATCGTAATATGAAAAAAAATATATAGTTCCATTTAAAAAACATATTTTGTTTTTAAAATCCCCCCTCCCCATCATCATAGTCCCGAAAAGAATGACACCATATAATGGTTCCCTTCATACCGAACAATTTTTCGAAATAAATTTTTTTTGTAACTTCAGTGCGTCATGAGGTATTTCCGTTCAAAGATAATCGAAACAACTTGTATATAGAGTTAATGTACCATCAAATATACAAATATTAATTGCTCGACCATATGTCTCTGCTTGTTCATGAGTTTATACAATTCTAAAATTCGTAATTAAGGATTTAATATATAATCTGAACACACACTACTCAATACAATTAGTCAATCGTTTATTATCGTTTATTAATTACAAATAGTTTCCGTTTCTTCCCCTAGAAAAGATAAGCATAATTCTAAAATTGATATGAAATACGATAATGAAAATTATCATAACACATTCGATTGAATTTAAACATGAAATTATAACTTTTACATAGCATTTTCTAATAAGTACGAGTAAACAAGTACTTAAGTAGCTGAAATGAATCTTTTTCAAGATTTCAGACACTAAATGAAGAAAGCTAGTAATTAATGACAGCATCGATCTTCAGCTAAACAGTGAGGATTGTTCAGTGAACAGTATCGTAACGTAGCATATCCAATGGAATGTAGAAAATTTTCTCTTAACCGTTGAGCAAGTCGAGACAGTTGCAGGAATAGCCGAGTAGAAAATTCGGATAACATGCATTTCCTTTTCCCCGGGGCAATGAGTTTCCTTCGTGAACACCTCCACGATTTTGGTGGATGCATTTCTTTTTTCTCCGAGAATTCTGCAGTAGCCCGCCCTAATTTACGGTGTGTAATTCGACAAACGATCCTGCGCCGCAAGAAGCACTCATTTTTCAGTGAGAACGACCGCCAGCATTCTGAGAGAAAAAGTAGCCATTCCTAGCTAGGAAAATGGCGACGAGTTGCTCCCGTTACAAATATATTGGCAACAAGACCTCCAGCTTTTTTCGCGTCGTTGGCCGAATCCATTTGAATTTCATTTATCGGTAACAACTTATGTCCCTAATATCAATTTTTTACCGATGTTTCATTTCGATTTGAAATTTAGAGTCTACAATCCGGATGATGGTTTTGATTGTTCTGCGTTTTATATGAACAACACGTGTCACGTATCCTAGTATATTTAAAGTAATTTTTGAAATATATAAAGCTATACCTACATGTTTTAACACCTTTCCTTTGCATTAATTTGCAATAATAATCTTGACGATGGAATAACCAAACACTGAACGCAACTGATATGTGTCCAGCGGATCCAAAAAGTATTTGGATACTCCGATCCTGAAGAAATTGTCAATATTTGTGATATGATGATTTCAGTGAAAAAAATAGTGCAATAATAAAGTTGGATTCATTGTAAAACTCGAAGCCTCTCTACTTGCGCAGACCATCATTCCTTTTTTCTAGGATATTTGTACATGGTACGGCAGGTGAAACATTGAGAACACTTTTTGGTAAAAATTGCTACAAATTAAGTAGTCTGTAACAGCATAACAAATGTTTTTGTTGATTCAACTATTACAGCTTTTAAGATTGAATGTTGCCCTGTGCAACGACTGCTTAAATCTTAATCTACGATTTCTTGGCTATTTTATATAAAGCAAAAATGAGGAATAAGTTTGGTCGTGTAATTCGAAAATCGACTAGAAAAAATTGTAGACCAAGTTTCAAGCTTTTGTTGTAAAGGGGAAGCTTCATTTTTTCAATCTACTGTAGTTTCAGTCGCGAGAAAAATTTTTCAATGTTTTACATAGGTTTCAATTTGTAACATTTTGGACCACAAAAGTGTAATCAGTTTCCCAGTCGCTGTATCATGCAAAAATATCTTAGTTTTGTACTGCTTGATTATCAATGTTATGTTATGTTATATGTTTCTTTCTAAATATATGCTTTTGTTAAAATTTAAATAAAATGATCTGACTTTGATTGACAATAAAAAATATGTACCTTTATTTAAAAAATATATACATATTCTTAAGGGGCGGCAATTTGTCCTTTTGTCCGGGGCGACGTAACCGCTAGAACGGGCGCTGCCTGCTCATATACTAACCGAACCAAATACGTTTTCGTGAATGGTTTCTTTATCAGAATTGTCTGTAGAATTCAATACTGTATAGTAAAATCCTGCTAGATAAAGGATTTTTCTAATAACAAGCATTTGCAACTATTAAAAAGTAAAAAAAAAATATAATTGACTATAGGGATACATAGAGGAGAGCCCTCTCTATCTTTCGACTCAAATCTGAACTTTCCCTTATGTTGAGTTTTTGTGTAACACCTCATTTTTTATCAAAATCATGCATTTTTATAAAAACCAATGTTTTTCGAAAACAGTGTGATAGAGCAATTCTGCTTCAGGATTCGGTTTTAGAATGACAAACTCTATAAAAATATCACAACAGATATTGCAAAAAAAATTTCGTGTTGTTCAGGGTGTATAAGAATTATATGTCACGACTACCAAAGCGGGCTTCTATACCTCTGGATCGGTGGAGCTGCAAAAATGGGCCGCAAATTTGTCCTTCACCCTTTTTTCAAGGTCAACATTGTTTTTGTATTGCATCTTATAGTAATCATCATGGAACAAAAGTCTCGAAGGCATCATGAGTCTCAAGTCAACCATTCTCTTGAAAAAGGACTTTAAAGTTTGTAACGAGCATATCCTTCCGGCGCGAGTCTTCCCCGACCCTTTGTATCATGCCCTCCGAATCGGTCCACAGGCACCCTCCTTGCCCTTGCCCCGCTCGGACCGCCCTGGTCGATGAAGACCACACCAGGGCTACGGTATCGCCTTCTATCCGCTACCTGCACGCCGTAACAGGCTTCAGCCTAGACGTCCAGGACAGCAACCTAGTCTAAGCAATAGGTTAAGCTAGGTTGTAATCACGACGTTGTACTAGCATGTAAGTTAGTCTGTAAGTACCGGTTGCATCGCCGGTACCGTCTCTACCGCCACCGACCGCATTCGCGAATCCGGCACGCCGACTGAACCGGCAGCTCGTCTCCCGAGTCACCGTCACAAATGGCGCCCGAACAGGTCGGCTGGGTCTACCGACTGCGTAAACCGGAGGCACTTGAAGAAGCCCGCCGCCTAGGACTCGACACTACCGGGACCGTGGACGAACTCCGCGCCAGAATTACTGCTCGCCTCCGCGAAATGTCGAAACCGGAGGGAAGAACAACCCTCGATCCCACTGTCATGAAGTCCATCCGCCGGTGGGGGGCCCACCACGATGGCGGCTCCGGATCCGAGGACTTCCTCGACCGGCTCGACGAGTTTCACGACGGCTATGGCATCGCCCCCGACCCGACCCTGCGCTGTCTCTCAGAAATTCTGAGAGGTAAGGCCCTCGAGTGGCATCGCAACGAGCGGAAGGCCTGGACAAAATGGAACAATTTCCTCACGGCATTCCGCCGACAGTACTTGCCCGACAGCCGGCTCTTCGACCTCGAAGATGCGATCCGCGGCCGTCTCCAGAAACCGGGAGAAACCGCAAGGGACTACGTCACCCACCTCCGCACCTTGATGCACCGCCACGAAGGAATGACCCCAAACGACGAGCTCGAGCGGATCTACCGCAATCTCCACGTGGACTACCGGCGATCCTTCCGACGAGCCGAACTACGGACAATCGAAGGACGAGCTCCTGGTCCGCACCGACGAACACGAAGAACTCCTGGCCGAAGACAAGCGACGCGCTGCACCGCGACCGACCAACCGGACTCCGACCGCCGCCAGCCTAGCCCCTGAAAACGCCCCTAGTCCGGTAGCCGTAGCCGTGATTAAGACCGCCTAGGACAGCAGCATCTGCTGTTGGAGGTGCGGGCAACGCGGCCACGTCCGGCTGGAATGTCGCCGCCCCTCCAGGCTGTTCTGCTCCGTCTGCGGAACAGAAGGTAGAACCACCACCCGTTGCCCGTGCAACATTGTATCGGGAAACGCTCCCGGGGCCGGAGGCCGAGGCACCGCCCGACCAAGCCCCAATCTGACGCCTCCGCGGGACTAGATCCCGATACCCGGGTCTTCGTCGACCTGGACGCCTACGGGCGAATCTACCGCACGCTGGTGGACACCGGCGCCACCCGAACCTACTTGCGACAGGACGTTGCCGTCTGGTGCCGGCAGAATGGTGCCCAGATGACTCCCGGGGCCACGATCGCCCGCGTCGCTCATCCGTCGAGCTAGGAGGCGACCTGCACATCATCGACCAGGTCTGCGGGAAAACCTTGGCCAAGGCTTGCCCGGTCATGCCCACACTGTCCCAGGCCGTTCTGCTCGGCATGGACACTCTGCAGGTCATCGGCGCCACGCTCACCCTCGGAGTCCACCGCTGGACACTCCAGTACGAAACCGCGGCCGTAGCCGAACCCGAAGGCCTCAGCCCCTGGACGCCCGAGCAGTACCGACAACTCCAGGAGCTACTGGCAGCCGAGCTACCGAAATTCGAAGCTCTCCGGGAACCACCCACCTTGCCGAACGCCGCATCCGACTCACCACCGCCACGCCGATCAAACAACGCTACACCCCGCGGAACCATGCCACCCAGGCCATCATCGATGAGGAGGTCGACCGGATGCTCCACGACGACGTCATCGAACCTCTGATAGCTCCTGGAGTTCCCCGGTAGTAATAGTCCGCAAGGCGATCAGCAAGCCTCGCTTTTGCATCGACTTCCGTCGGGTGAACAGCGTCACCGAAAAAGACGCCTACCCACTACCACAGGTCGAGGCCACCCTGGAGAAGCTCCGCGGCACGCGATACCTATCGACCATCGACCTAGCCAACGGCTACTGGCAGGTCCCACTAGAGAGATAGAGAGAGAGAGAGAGCCGTCCGATCACCGCATTTACCGTGCCCGGAAGAGGCTTGTACCAGTTTAAGGTCATGCCCTTCGGACTCCACTCAGCACCGGCCACCTTCCAGCGCCTCCTGGACTCCATCATCGGCCCTCGCCTGGAACCCCGAGCGTTCGCCTACCTCGACGACATCATTGTGTTGGGGCAGACCTTCGAGGAACACATAGCGAACCTCCGCGAGGTACTGCAACAGCTCCGCCAGGCACGACTCCGGATCAATCCGGAAAAATGTCACTTGGGCCGAACCGAGCTCCGGTACCTTGGACACCTGGTGACCCGCCGGGGAGTCAGAACTGACCCAGAGAAGGTCCAGACCAGTCCGCAGCGTTCCGCCGCCGCCCAACCTGAAGGAACTCCGCCGCTTTCTGGGAATGGTCTCGTGGTACCGCCGCTACATCTCGCACTTCGCCGACGTCGCCAAACCGCTACATCGGCTCCTACAGAAGCGGCGAAGCTGGACCTGGGGAACCGCCGAAACTCGAGCCTTCGAGCCCCTCCGAGACCAGCTGGCCACAGCACCCGTCCTGGCTTGCCCCGACTTCCACCCCCCGTTCACCCTGCAGACCGACGCCAGCCAACACGGTTTAGGAGCAGTCCTCACGCAGGAGGTAGACGGAGAGGAGCGTGTAATAGCCTACGCGAGTTGCACCTTGAACGGAGCCGAGCGAAACTGCTCCGTCACAGAACAGGAGTGCCGCGCCGTGGTCTGGGGAATCCGCAAGATGCGGCCCTGCCTAACCCAGACCACTTCACCGTCTTAACCGACCACCCGGCCCTGCGATGGTTTCGAACGATGGACAGCCCCTCGGGCCGACTAGCGCGCTGGGGACTCGAGCTCCAGCAGTACGGCTTCGATATCCAGTACCGAAGGGGCGAGTATATCCTGGTAGCCGACGCGCTCTCCCGACAGCCCGAGGAAGCGGATCTGCTAGACACGCCTCAGGAGACCTGGTACCAGCAACGGCGAGCAGACGTCGAGCGACGTCCCAGCCGCTACCCAGACTACCGCCTGTACGAGGACGAGTTATACCGGCACTTGCCTGACAGCGGCGGACTCGAGTCTGAAACGCTGCGTCCCCGTGGAGCAGCGCGCAGAGGCCCTGCGCCAGGTGCACGACGACTCGCCGGACTTTGTCGACCCAGTTGGTATGCCAGCGTTCCTGGTCCCGCGAATGGGCAATCGTCTGGTTTCGGCCGGTTCGGACGGGCGGTACTGGCCGCGATGATCTTACGAGCTAAACTTACATGCTAAGACGGTCTTAAATCTAACTTAACCTACAGTGCTGGTCTGGTCGTTACGGCGGCCAGGCAGCGGACGGGAGGCGATACCGCGACCCAATCTCACGGCCCGGCGGGTGGCTCGCGGTTCTCGGGATGCGGCTGGATCCGAAACGCCAGGTGTCCCCCGGGAACTAGGGTCCGATAGCGGCAGCCGACCTGCCTCCGCGCCGGCTCTAAGGGGACTGTCCCCGGCTGGCCCGGCATTGGGAGGCACGGGGGCGGTGGCGTTGTCGGTGCGGCGGGGACGGCCGCGGGGTCTCCTGCCCGGTGGATCGCTGGCGGTGGCTGAGCGACCTCGTCGATGGTGTTGACGGTCCGGGGCGGCGGGCTCATCTGCGCGGGTGGGCCGCGGCTGGTCGGCGGTCCCGGTGGTGGCCGGTGGGCGGGCCACTGGCGGTTCCGTAGCCGCTCCTGAATTCGGGCTTCCATGGGCCGATCGGCGGGGTTTAGCCGGAGCGGGACGGCGGTAGCTCGGCTCCCCGGTGATTGACGGCGTTCTCGATGGCTGGGCATCTTGTTTGCGAATGTCCGGCTCGGCTGGCGCGCCGCGATTTATACCCGAGCTTCGGCTCGATTCCTCGGATTCCCCCTCTCCCGGGCACGGCTTGAGATCCTGGATGTGAACGCAGTGGCGTCGGCCTCTGCGGGCCTGTACGAGAACCACCGTTGGGCCGATAGACCGGCGAACGGTGTAACTAGTTACCGTCGGTAACTTTATTTATAATAATGTTTTGGGACACCGTGTAAACATGTGGAATAAAATAGTTTATGAAACTTTAAAGTCGTTTATCAAGAGAATGGTTGACTTGAGACCCATGGTGTCTTTGAGACTTTTGTTCCTTACGACGCGTACTTTAAGATGCAATACAAACAAATTTTGACCTTGAAAAGAAGATCAAGGACAAATTTGCGGACTATTTTTTTAACAGACCTCCACTGATCTAGAGATATAGAATCCTGCTAGGTTAGCCATGACATATAATTTTTATACACCCTGTACAGTGTTATTAGAGCCACAGTGAGAACAACATATTTGTCTTCACGATGGCGGAGTTCTAATGCTGTCTACAGTGTTGTTAAATATAATTTTTCAATTTGAAATCGTAAATAATTTATAAAAATATAAAACATATTCGATGTAGCACGGGTTTTATTTAAAAATTTATTGTTTTCTTGTAAACGTATCAATTTGTGCAAATGAAGTTCATTTGAGAAATTCCCATGAAAAAATTTGTGTACTATCTATAATTATGAGAGAAGAAACTAGATCAGCAGTTTCCAACCTGGCAGGTGCGCCTCCCACGGGGGGCGCGGACTATTGCCAGAGGAGACGCCAAACTGTGAAAGCTCTAGCCGTGAGAAACGTAGGTGATTCTATGTCGTGGAAACAGAGAGGAATGAAACGGGAAAGATAGAGAGTTGAGGAGAGGTGTATAAGTAGGTAACGAGACACGAAGGTGAAGAAAGAGATATGCGAAAATAAATACTATATTATATCAGAAAATATACAGAAATGAAATTGGTAATTATAAAGGTAGAATTAAAGAACGGAAAGAATACAGAACTGAGAGATGAGAATGGAACGACGGACAGTCGCGAAGCCCGCGAATGCACGAAATGAACGAACTGCTGTGAAGCCCACAGCAATCGAGAGTTACAAGACAAAAGACTTCAGTTAAGATAAAGAGATAAAATGGTAGTGTCCAGCGTTAAATTCTGTCTAATGTTAGATGCATTCCTAGACATTTTTTTATACACTAGAAGCATGTAAAATTATGTTATTAAGATGTACCATTTGCTAGCTAGATGAGTATGCAATGATTACACATGCAGGATGTCCCACGCAACTGGAACAGGCTATACCTCCTAAACGGTTGGGAATAGAGGAAAATGTTATAAGAAAATGTTGTATGGCATCAGACGGTGCATAATACGCAACTAATTTGATGCACTTTTGTGCATCGATGCATCAGAAAAATGCAACTACACTTTTTTTTTAAATGGAAACCTACATATTTGACTGCACCAATCGATGCAATTTGTTGTGTTCTACATAAAAGTACTAACATACTTATGTCCTAAACTTATTCGTTCGGAAGTTATCGTAGCTAAGATTGTTGTAGATTTGTGAATGATTTTGCTCTGTCGGCAAGTGTTCTGGAGTATCACGTAATGCTCCATTATAATTTTTGTAACTTTTAGTTACAATAACGTCCTAACGAATAAGTTTAGGGCATAAGTATGTACTACTTTTATGTAGAGCACAACAAACTGCATCGATTGGTGCAATCAAAAATGTAAGTTTCCATTAAAAAAAAAAAGTGCAGTTGCATTTTTCTGATGCACCGGTGCACAAAAGTGTATAAAATTAGTTGCGTATTATGCACCGTCTGATGCCATTCAACTTTTTCTTACAACATTTTCCTCTATTCCCAACCGTTTAGGAGATACAGTCTGTTCCAGTTGAGTGGGACACCCTGTATAGTTACAAGGTTCCCCAACAATGCGTGTTCCATCGCAAAAGAACACGCACACGTAGAGATTGCGTCGACATGGTTTATAACACGTACTTGACGAAAAGGCTCTTTTTCAGATTAAGACCCTTTTCACACTTGGCGACCATCCGACGTCCAACTTCCGTTTCCGTCCTTCCTCAATAGCCGTGACGTGTCATAAACCGATAATTTCCGAAGAGTTGTCCCAAAACGAGCGAGCAGCGGTACTCAAAGTTACCGAGGGTTAACCTGGACTAATCCCGAAGACGCGGTCGAAGTTCGCAAAGACTCTACGGCCTTACAGGTAACACCCCCACTCTACCCAAGACAACGCACGCTTAGGGCGTAACGGAAGGGTGGCGATGATTCGTACAAAATGTGCCGATTGGGAAAATGCATCGGCAATAACCAATCAGCGCATTTCTGCTGCATCGACATAAAAAACCTCCCAAACAAGTGCAACGCCTTCAAGTGCAAAGGCAGCCTAGGCGCTCCCCAACTAGCCGTTTTTAAAACCCTCTACGTTCAGACGGCAGTCTCACGATACATCGGTCAAAAAAACAATAAAAATCCAATCACCCAAAATTAGTTTGGCGAGTGATAAGTCGGCGACACGAATATCGAAACGCGTCCAACAGGACCCCGAGATTTACAACCTCGGATTGTAACTCGCAACAATGCGAGAATTGTTTCTTCTGTAGCGAACTACTTTCTGGTTAATATATTTAGTAAATGAGTATGTTATTGAGCAGATTATTATAGAAATGTTACAAAACTCGACGTTTCACTCCCGTTTATTATAATAAAATTACACGGTTTATAGTTTCTAACCTTACGGTGCAGCCTAGAATTGAATATCACGTAGCAACATCGTAATTGTTCGAGTATCATTTAATACGTGACTCTGAATTCATTATCAAGCTAATCCTTTGGATTATGGAGTGCATTTACGAGGTGGAGGGGAGGGGGGGGGACGCTTATGTATTTATACATACTGTATTTATAATAATAATTCCTATTATGCTTCATGTGTATCTACATTATAATATCTGTATATAGTTTTCTGAAATATTCATCAAATATTTGTTATCCCTTGTGTTATCAGTACTTCTATCATATAAATATTATATTTAGCATACAAATTGAGGGTGATTCAGCAAAGTGTGCCACTTAAATTACTTATAAACTATATGGTATACGACAAAATGGTTCAAACGAAAGTTGTATTGTGTCAAGAGTAGTGATCAATATAATAATTAGTTTTTTCTATGTTGCTTTTTCATCACGATTTAAAAGTCACCTTGAGTTTCTTTATCGTAAAGGGTAAATAATCTCATGGTTGAAAAGAATATGGAACTCTAAATAAAAGCTATAAGGGTTTATGGGCTGAACAATTAATAAGATGATATGTTACTGAGATGATTTCTATAAATGATGTTTAATACACTTGATGCTCAAAATGTTCTGCATTGCAATTAATTCATTTGCGTTATCAATCGACAGGTCTAAATAATATACAGTCAGTCAAAAATGTTTCCGTACACACGTTAAAATGAAATAATTTTTTTAAATTGACTTCTAACGACTTTAGATTTTTTGAGATCTTAGATGGGTTAGTTTACCAGTTGAAGTACCAAAAAAAAATTTGAAAATTTTAATTTTGTTGGAATAGCAGAGAAAATATGAAAAGATGTATTTACAAATTTTTTATGTGGGTCTATATTGGAAAATTTAAAAAATACGTTTTGTGAAATATTCATCGAAATCGGTCAACGTTCCTATAAGCAACAAACGTTTCAAGATGAGAGCTTAAGGGTGAAATTCTCTGACAAGACCGAAAATCTGCGACTTTACAGAACTCATTTTAAAAAAGTTATTTCATTTAAAAGTGTGTACGGAAACTTTTTTGACTGACTCTATGTACATTAAAATGTTTCTTGAGATATAGCATAAATCTAACTTTTGAAGAGCACTTCCTTCTGCACACTTAACTCGCGTGGCAACAAGTTGAAACTGAATGCCTAACAATCGTCACAGAAAATAAGATATGCAATCTTATAAATCAGGCAGTTATAATTCGTTGTATGGATTTGATATTCAAAAGTTTCCTGTTATTCATTGAAAATTTGCATTTCAATAACGATTTGCGTTTACTCGTATGCCGCTTGATTACTTTTTTTCGATTACATGTCAAAAACGAAGTCTAATCACGAAATACTAACGACGCCTGAAGATATGAACAATCGTATCATTGGAGTATGTAATGTTATAACTCAAGAAACACTCCAAAGTGTAGCCTTGTGCGCTTAATACGCAAATGTATTAATTGTAAAAATCGTAGTAGTTGTTTAGTTAGGATTCAATTCTTCCTCCAACCACAAGATTAAAAATTACCCTTTACAATAAAGAAGCTCAAGGTGACCTTTACATATCAACAAAAAGGCTAAACAGAAAAAACAAATTGTTGCATTGTATGTTACTCTTGGATCCATACAATTTTCGTTTCAACCATTTTTTCATACACCAAATGCGTTAAATGTAATATAATTTGGATAGCACGTCTAGCTAACTCATCATGTATAGCAGTTACTTTGATTCACATTTCTTTGCTTTTGTAAGTAAATTTTATTTCGTATGAAAAAAACCTGAAAAATATTTTTCTACATATTTTATACATATATTTTAGAACCATCATACCTCGCATCATATGAGAATTTTTCCCAGCACTTTTATTATCTATATTTGATACACACGTTTATTCTTTTCCTTGATGTTTTGTATTATGTATACATACATATGTATACATACATATGTATACATACATTGCTTGGTTATTTTTACTCTCTGGGGATATATGTATCCTCTTTTCAGCAAAGTTCTTCGTTGATACCGAAGTATGATTTTTTGTTCTTCCCTTCTATTCTTCTTAGAAACTCGACATACTATTTGAGGATCCGTAAATCGGGATTCTCGAACGAATAGTTTCCAGATGTCGGCAAATTTGGTATTCAGAAGGACATTTTTATGGTTGAAGAAACTTTGCGACTTCCGAGCCAGAAACTTATAATAGGGCTACATTTGGAAACTTTTTTATTCATATGTAAAATTATATTTTACTGAATTCCTTTTTTCGTTTAGGAGAATGGCGAACCTATGGCAATTTTTACGGGACAGATTTTTGAAAACGGCCAGTTTCAAACGAGGAATATTTCGTCAATTTTTATTTGAGTAGAAAGAAACAAGCTATTTCTGCAAAATACATTAAAATTAGAATAACTACTCACTGACTTTCATGAAATTTTAATGAGTTACAGACATTTTGAACAACTTTTCCCTTTTAATACAATTGGAGGTCGCTTTTAATTTTCGAGATACTCGCAAACATCGATTGTTACTATTACATTGAATTTTTCAAACGGTCCTCACCTCCAATTTGGACGAAATTTTAATAGGTTATAGATTTCTACATTTTGAACAACTTTTTCCTTTTCATATCATAGGCAACCTGTTAGAGTTCGTGGTTTGCTATATTCAGCCGGGATTCGAGACAGGTTTGTTCTAATAACACAGACTTTCAGTCCTATTAAACAGACTTTATTATAAAAATACACATGTGACACTCGGTCGAGTCAGAGAAGAAGTAATAATACACAATTTATTTCTAATAGAATCACGTTTAGTTTTTGGAGATATTCCCAAAAAACTGTTACTACTATTGCATAAGTTTTTGTAAAGACGTTGCAAACTACTGAGATGCTACTGCTTAGGTGAGCATGAAATATAATGAAATATAAGTTTGAACCTTCACAATAACCTGGATTCTTATATGCGTGGAATTACTCTCGATTTATTGGAGTAAGTTAGGATTTGGTCGTGGAAAAGACAGAATTGGGAGTGAGTTATGATTATATCGCGGGGAGTGGGTGGGGGGGGGGGGGGGGCTCAGGCCGGCCCGACCACGCTTACCAGAATCCAAAATTCAATGCAGTAGTAGTAACAGTTTTTTGAAATATGTAACATATTCAAAATTCATCAAAATCAGTGACTGGGACGTAATGTAAATAATTACCCTAATTTGTATTGACTTTTAAAAATAACAAGATGCATTTATGGAAAAATTTCATGATTGCTTAAAAATATTGAATCAGTTAAAATATTTATAGCACAAAAAGAAAAAGAAAATATAATCAAAACCTTAAGAACTGCATACTTATTGTTGTATATTCATCATCTCTTTAATTACGCTGGCTAATTTCAAGTATACGTAATAACAATGTAAAGAATGGTATATAAATTCCTGGCAACAAAGATTGAATTAAACAAACGGAGCATTTAGCATTACAATTATTATTCATGTATTTTGGCATGGATGACACATGAAATCACATATGTCCTAATAAAAGCATAATATATCTGCATTATAATATTTGATTTAATTTGCTATGCAGTAAAGAGCGACAGCGTATGAACAACATTTGAAACAAAATAAGTTTTTGAAAATTAGGCCGAATCTAGGTCATTAGCGACCATGTTATACAATCACATTACATTATGCAAACTAATTACAGTATTTTGAATCTATGTGCGCATGGGTAACCATTCGAAGCAAAGTATAGGATTGTTGCGGAGGCGACCTTAGGCATCGAAGGATTAATGGGACTAAACTGAACCGGGGTGTTTATGAGAGTGATGGTGCGAGGGTGAGAGAAGGGGGGGTGAGGGAGGAAGGAAGGCAGAGAGAGAGGGCGTGAGTGGGGGAGAGGGAGGATGAGAGTGAAAGAGGAGAACAGGGAGACAATAAGAGAGTGGAAGGAGGAGGGAGAAAGAGGAAGAGACTGGGAGGAGAAGGGTTGGAGACTAAACAAACCGGGGGTGTTTATGAGAGTGAGGTGGCGAGGGAAAGAGGAGAGGGGATGAGGGAGAAAGGAAGGGATAGAGAGAGCGTGAATGGAGGAGAGATAGGAAGAAAGTGAAAGAGGAAGAGAGTGGGAGGAGGCGAGAGAGAGGGGGAGATGGTTAGGAGAAGGGTGGCGAGAGAGGAGAGGTGAGATTGGAAGAGGGGGAGAAGGAGAGAGAAAGAATGGAAGAGAGAGAGAGGATGTGGTGTGAGAGTGGAGTGAAACATGCCAGGGCATGCAAATCGAGGTTGCATTGCCTAGAACAGGGATACCGAACGCTGGCCCACCACTGCTGCAAAGGTTTTATGTACATGTATACATGTATCTGTAGTAGCGGTGAGTAACCTGCTGGTGCAGCGGTGGTGGAGCTCGTGCCGAAGGAAAAGCCGAAGCAGAGATGGTGGGGACTGACTTGCCGAGCAGAAGAAAGGGAGAAGCAGCGACATCTGTTCCTCGGGCCAACGTTCGGCACCCCTGCCCTAGAAGAATTGGGACTTCGTCCTGAAAGATCAGGCGACGGAATGGGGAAGGCGAAGATGCCTTCTGTTAAGGGTACTGTGATTGACCGCTCACGACTGATCCCAGAATCGTGACGGGTACAGTTTTAAATTAGAGACAACTCCACTGATTTTATAACAAATACATCAGTTCACATTCAATCAGAAATGTAATACAATAATGAATTACACATTGAATTTTGTATTTAAAAAATCAAACCCTTTGGAAGCACATTGTCTTACATACGACAATTCTATAATTCCGCAGATACAATATTTTGAAATTTTGATGTACATATGTTTTTAAAATACAAATTATGACAAAAATCCGAAATTTCAGTTTGTTTATCCACCATGATAGGAACATAAAATTTTCCACACTATTATATTTTTCATAATAAATGTATCGCCGAAATGAAAGATGGGTTGTTCTGAGTTTCGTTGGTTCTGCACAGTGTTTTAACCAATTTCGTGTCCACGTTTCCATAAAGTGTCTATTTAATTTACTACTGTTAGCACTTTTCACCATTAAATGCATGCGCACTCGTGTATTTTCCTGTGGCAGTTCCAACACAAAGAATCTCATTAAATTTCAGCCTCCCCACCCCAGTAATTTCGGAATCCTAGCCTCGGGTGGCACTAAAACCTCTTTTCAACGAACGAAAAACGTCACCGCGCTAGCGACGAATACGATAACTCGGTAAAACTCGGTCAACTCGGTGGAATTTAGAAGAAACATACTGCGTCGCTCAACTTACTCGAAGTATTCCAGAAAGAGGTGTGACGCACTCCAACGACATATGCAGAGCCGTTTCTTCCTCTTGTAAATCGCGCAATAATTCAGCCGCGTTCAACGTCAGATCTGCATCTTTGACATTTTGCGTAAACGCGTATCGAATATGAATACTCCGCGGTTCGTGAATCATTTAACGGTTGTGAAACGCGCGTCCCAAAAAATAAGAATAAACCACGTTGCTTCAATAAAATTCATATAGAATATTTCCCCCATTTCCAAATTTAAAGTTAGGATTAATATCATAAAAGGTTTTCATGAATTAGATATTTTCGAATAAAATCTAAAGTGATACAAAAAATATTAAAAGCTTGGGTAATATTCACATTGAACGGTTTCTTTATTGGTAATATTAGAGTAACAGGTAATATATTATAATAAATAGTCTTTACCGAAGAGATGTAAGTTTCTCTTTCTAATAACATCTTACACACAAATTGAATTTCTTTGCTTGAATAATATTCTTATCGTAAGAGGTAACGTAAGAGGTAACGTAATAAAAATCTTTATGCAAAACAAAATATTTTACATCAATTACAAAATCCAGTAATGAGATGAAACTTCATTTTTTCTCTTAATTATTTTAATAATTTATAAATAACGTTTGCATATTCTTATAATATCCTGATATTTTTACTGTTTTGTGTTTCATGTAACTCATTTTTGTTATAAATCTATCAAATTCACAGTGTACTCATATGAAGGCTCTACTGACGAGATATAAATTTCACCTTTTAATGAAATGTAAAACAATACAAAAAATTTTAATGTGTCTAATAAAGTTTCATTACATATTAAGACTGTAACATAAAGTATGGTTATATTCAATATTCAAAATGTTGTGCATCAATTCCAAGAAATGGGAATTGCATAGGCATTTATTCTTTTTGTTAATAATTTTATTAAGCTGGTGCTTTAATTTCAAGTAACATGCCTTGCATAGACATTTATTCTTTTTGTTAATAATTTTAATAAGTTACGAATAATATAATCGTATTGTTCAAATCTTCTGGTATTTTCACCATTTTGTATTTCATCAACTATTTTCCTCCTAAAAGCATAAAATCCCCATTTTAATCACAATCTGAAACTGATACTTGGCACACCTGAAAAGGGAAAAGTTTTACATTTTACGCAAACAACGGTATTTTGGCCCCGGAAAAATTATTGACATCATTCAATCTCTGAATTCGTTTGCTTTTTCTAATTGTCATAGAAACCTTGCGGTGCTGTACAGTATTATCTGCTTCTTATGAATTTTAGAATTTTTGTCAACATCGGTTTGTATCATATGATGGCTAAAACAAATGATATTTTTATATACACATAAGGCCAATGGAAGTATTTATAAATATTAACCCAGATACAGATGATAAACGCGATTTCCTCGAAAACAAAGTTCCGTATAAACAAATTCGGATTTATTTATATATATATATAAATATTGGTGGATGAAAACAGATATGTATCAGGAAAAACTCGTAACAAATGTTTCAACTTTTTTTAGTTATTTTTTATCGTTTTTTATGTACGTATGTTGTATCCATGAAGCATTTTTGTAAAAATTTGTAAAAATTAGTAAATGCAGTTAAAGTTATAACCATGATGAGTGCAAATTACATTAAAAGTTTTACTATGTTCTTCCCAAAAATGCTTTAAAAAATGCTATTCAAAAATGTATTGAGATTTAACACTAAACCTAACAACCATTAAAGCTGACTATGTAGTATGTTCTCAGTTCCGAGTTGCCACCATAATAAAATAAAAAACTTTGCAAATACATTTCCTCTTCATTAGTAAACATTCTCTTAACCAATAATGTGGATGTTATGTTTTTTTACTAAAGTGAATAATTTCTTTAAAAGTAAACACCTGTATGAAACATTGATTAAGTATTTAAAATTTGTATCACTTACATACGACTTTTTTCCGTTAATATATTTTTCTAAAATTCTTGTATACAATTTTGCTGACGTGTGTGATTTATTACTGGACTGTGGATTTTATGCATCTATAAAAAAATGGGTGGGTGTAATTAAAAAGAGTAGAATTTTGATATATTGTTTGCAGCTTGTGAAAACTATTAAAGAAAGAGTTAAATGTCTATTTGTCTGCTGTCTCTTGCAATCAATGCACTAAATTTTGATTTTGCATAATGTCAAAGATCTTCTCGATCCAAGTTCCTCTTTTGGAAGTAAATGTGATTGGGTGGAGTGCATATGACTTCCAATACAAAGCTATGGAGTGTCTAGCTCAAGGTAAAACAAAGCCGTAAATCTTTTAAAGTCCTCGCATAGCGTAATGGTCTCACGATATGGTAATTACTAATGAGGATGGCACGATGGAAAGCGTTCTGGACAATTCAATTCATTCTACCGGCCTCAATGAATTCGAAAATGAAAACTGTGTTTCTTATGACATTACACGCATTTTGTTAGACGCGATCGTTGTCCTCTGCAATGGTTTGTCGCCACGACCCCCGCGTCACCCCCACAGCGGAGCGTGCTTAGATCCCGCGAAACGAGTTCCCGTGTATGGAAATGGTGGGGTTACCCGTCGATTCGGGGAACATAATCATACCGAGAAATTCAAACAAATCAGTTCCGATGTACACTACTCTGCGAATACACGCGAATCTTAAGTCAATATTTCTTTAATCTCCTCTGCGAGTTTACGCGAAGCGCTGTAAAGTTTTCATTTTGTTGTACTTTACTCCTCCGAGAGTATAGACGAAGCCGTGCGACGTGCGATCTGCTCTATTGTAAAAATACTGGGACGATTAAACGAGACGATCAAACCACAGAAACCCGGTTTGGAATATTCGAATCGGTGAGTCCAGTTATTTCGGTGCTTTCTATTCGGGCCCCCCTTTTCCTTGCCTTTCCTGCACTACGATCCTGGCGTTTGTCGTTTCCCATAAAAGAACGGTGAAACACATTGCAGTGAAATATTGTTTAAATGTATAGAAAGTATTACCACCAGCATGTCCATTATCATTCCAGGAACATATTTATTTGAAATTTATATAATAATTCATAGTTGATCTCGTACAAATGATAAGTTAAATAACAAATAATGTCTTCGGTCATATCATGTGTCTGTGAAGGAGTTAACTAGTTAATGTGACCACATTAATATAAACTATAAGTATGTCATAAATAAACATGTTAAGATTGCTGCAAAAAGTTCTGTCCAGTTTCAAAAACTATATTTAGCTGAAATTATATTCATGATTTTATTATTATATAATTTTGTTTTCCTTATTATTTAGAATTCAGTGTTACATTCTTCGTAGCTTGTATTGTAATGAAGTCTTTATAAAATTCTTAGGCCTCCATTGTCTAAATTTTTATTAATAGATATCCTTTCATATTTTCATTTTAACACTATATTTCATCTTTGAAATTGAATTTAAAATATGTATGTCATCTTATGTATATCATCATTGTACTTTCATTTTGTTGTTGACATACCGGCGATATTCATAAGTATTATTAAAGCTGTGTGCTTTCTTTTGAAATGCAGAACTTTTTAACTTTGTAAGACGTGAAAATTCACTACTGGTTTAATTATAAAATATTCCATATTTTTATAATTTGGTGTAATGATTGACAACCAAAAAACATGTGCGTAATTTAAGCATAGTAAGCAAAGACATTTTGAGTGGTACAAATCTCCACTGCGCATAGCAACGGCCCTGGCGAGTCGAGAAATGGCTGCAATAGCCGCGTGACGCGAACGCGTCGCACACAAGCTGTCAATGAATATTTTCTTGATCTGCTCATATACTAATTGAACCAAATACGTTTTCGTGAATTCTTTCTTTATCAGAATTCAATACATTATAGTAAAATCCTGCTGGATAAAGGATTTTTCCAATAAATACAAAAATAGAGCGTAGAAACTACCCGTATTAGCTATTTTTCAAACTTTAACAAGCATTTATAACTATTAGAAAGTACAAATGAATTTAATTGACTATAGGGATATATACAGGAGCGTCCTCTCTATCTTTTCACTCAAACCTGAACTTTCTCGCATGTTAAGTTTTTGCGTAACACCTCATTTTTTATGAAAGTCATGCTTTTTTATAAAAACCAATGTTTTTCGAAAAGAGTGCGTAATAGAGCAATTCTGCTTCAGGATTCGGTTTTAGAATGACAAACTCTATAAGAATCTCCCAACAGTTGTTGGACAGTGTAACCTGCCCTCAAATTGAGAGTAAGTACATGAACTATTTATCTACCGAAAGACTATTAATAGGTTTCATAATGACTAGACTGCCAATTTTATGAAATGATGACAAAATAGAATAGGTGAAATTTCAAATAGTCGGAGAATTAGAAGAATTTAAGAATGTATATGTCGTATATGTTAGATTCAATGTATTCAAATTATTAAAGTAATAAAAATCTTTCTATTTTTCAGGCAGAAAATTTATATATTGCATAAAGACTCGCAGTTTAATAATAACTGAGCTATACATATGTACCAGAAGCTCAACAATTTTCTTTTACATAATAATTTCAGATGAAGTTATTACATTATGTAAATCCCAAAAATCTGTAGAATTATGAACACAATTGCTGTCGCCCTTGAATTCGTCGCCTATTGAGAAATTCTGAACTGTTGATCTTTGATTTTAAGAAGACTATTAGAAAATTAACGAAAAGTGAAGTATTAAGTAGCCATAAAAATTCTGATTTCATACGCTTAATTTTGGGAATGACATTCCAAAGGAAAATGGCACTCCATAAATCTACGTTATACAATATTTTCCTCTATCAGTTCCATGTGGACAATGTTATTTCACCTGGGAATGAAGCCATAAATATCTACGCGTTTGGATGGAAATGCATAAGGATGGAATGGAACTGCTGCAGAAACGTTAAAAGTTTGGTAGCGTAAGGGCTAAATGCTGAAGCACAAAGTGCACTTCCAGAGGCATTAATCAGGCCGGTAATCGTGAGAAAGTGCTGAGGATTTGTGGCGTGCAGGTAGAGTAACGAGAGTAACCAAAACATACGTAACATCGGCGACTGTGCGGAGTCGGCTCACAGTTTATCCTCCGTTTTAATGTAGCTGCATCGATGTACATAATCTTGGTTTCCTTTTGGTGCCAAGTTCGCAGTCATGTTGCGGTTCTAGTATACCACACGAGGCTTGTGTCGCGCAGCTGCATTTACACTACATATGTCATCTTCTGAGGCTTCTTACGCTCAACTGTCGCTAGCACATGAAGCTTTAGATTATTTTCGCGTGTCGACCCGAACACGCTTGAAACTAATAAAACTGTACCAGCGACCGACGGAGTAATTGATCACGTGCTCGCGATCCTTAAAGTCATTGTAACGTATTGTTACAGGCATTGAGCTGAGTACACACGGAAGCAATATCAAGCAATTTTTGTTCGATAATAGCAGAAGAAGGCAACAAGAGGTGACACAATTAGTCGATGTTGCTTCAGTGTGGACTTAACTTAACGTTATGAACATTTTGCGTTATAGATACTTCTTGTGATTTGTTTTTGTTGTTACAATTCGGTAAGTTTTGCTTTTCTAAAATCTCTTCATTTAATGCATTGGCCGTTGCATGTAATTCGATTTTTTACTGTTTGATTAAACACATTATTTATTTATACGTTGCTCTTTCGGGTCAGTATTCGGCTAAGATTTTATGGAATTTTCGTAATAAATATACTTAAGGTTGTTTGAAAATCATCAGAAAAATACAAAAACATAAATTCATGTCAAGGCTGCTAGGAAACATCTATGCATTCAGTGGATTCTAAAAGTATTTGACCACTATATTTTCCATTCTTGGGAAATTGTGAAATTGAAACATGACTTTGAAAAAAATACTATTTTTCAACTTTAAACAAATATTGTGATGTTCTTATAAAAGATATTGCATTGTTCTTTGCAGCAAAAGATTCTGTAGACTTTTCCGAATATTAATACGTTATGAATGTTTAAACACGTTGAAATAATCATTAAAGACGGAGAGACATCATTTTTGCACCAATTTTTGAGGATATTTTTGAATTTATCTCAAAAAATAAGGGCCCAGCGTAAAATCGTACTATATCACGCGATAGAGCAGACTCTTATCTTGAGAAAACCCACTTTGAAGTTTGCAACATCGACGTTTTTACCGAACCAGAAAGCAAAATATCTTCGCCCGACATGCGTTGTCGCCAGTGATGCTCTTCCACTAGCGCGGTCGTTCGACGAGATACTTATTTAAAGCTTATTTAAATGTTAAATTGTATTTAAATGTTATTTATTATTTATTAGTACATTTATTCTGTATAAATTATTTTATGTACTTTTTTAATGTTAGTCTCCTCTTCATAGTATATTTCATACTAAAAAGGTCTTTCCTAACAAAAAAATAATTTAGTAAGTTTTTCTTTTGTATTTAGTTTTCTTTTTTAAGCATTTCCACAAGAAGCGATATTAAATACATTTTTGTATTAAATTATTTTTCGTTACAAAAGACCTATGAACAGGAGACTAACATTAAAAAAGTACATAAAATAATGTATACAGAACAAATGTACTAATAGATAATACATAACATTTAAATAAAATTTAACATTTAAATAGGCTGGCATATTTGTGCGCTTTTAGCCACTGCATCGCCGTTACGACGCGCCGTATCCCGTCGAACGACCGCGCTAGCACAAGAGCACCACTAGCGGCAACTCATGTCGGGCGAAGATATTTTGCTTTCTGGTTCGGTAAAAACGTCGATGTTGCAAACTTCAAAGGAGGGTTTCTCAAGGTAAAAGTCTGCTCTATCGCGTGATATAGTACGATTTTACACTGGACCCATATTTTTTGAGATAAATTCAAACGTATCCTCGAAAATTGGTGCAAAAATGGTGTCTCTTCGTCTTTAATGATTGTTTAAACATTCATAATGTATTAATATTAGATATCACTGTATTCGGGAAAGTCTACAGAATCTTTTGCTGCAAAGAACAATTCAATATCTTTTAAAATAACATCAGAATATTTGTTTAAATTTGAAGAATAGGTTATTTTTCAAAGTCATGTTTCTCAAAAACTGTGCGCGTAGGCGAAAAAGTAAGGGCAGATTCGGAATCTGCGCAAAAATCTCTATAAGAACCACCCTACAGTAATTAGGAAACATAAAAAAAGTTGAAATTTGTTGGACAGTGTAATTTCGTTAAAAGAATAATAGAACAATATCTACCTGGACTCACATTCAACTTTGAAGCCTCCACTTTTGCCATCTATTGTTCATTTGTATCTAACAAAATGTTTATGTCATGATACAGTGACTGGGAAACTAAAGACACTATTTTGGTCCAACATATTACAAATTGAAACGTATGTTATAACATTGAAAAATTTTTCTCGTCACTAGAACTACTGAAGATTTAAAGACTGAAGCTTCCCCTTTACAATGAATGCTTAACATTTTATGTACGATTTTTTCTAGACCTTACACGACAAAACTTGTTTCTCATTTTAGTTTTAGAAAACGGTAAAAAGGGGAAGATTCACTCTTCAAACCTGCAACAGATTCATTCAGAAAAATAAATGTTTTGATGCTTTTACCGACGATTCAATTTGTAGCATTCTCGATCAAAAACGTGTCCTCGATTTTTTACCTGCTACATCATGCACAAATATCCTAGAAAAAATGAGTGATTGTCTGCGAAAGTAGAGGCTTCGGACTTCAAAATGAGTACTTTATTATTTGACTACTTTTTTAAACGAAATTATCGTAGTTCAAATATTGGCAATTTCTTGAGAATTGGAGTGTTCAAATATTTTTTGAACTTTTGAAACCGGGTTATGAAGCACAAAGTATAAATTAAACGTTGAAAAGTTCGGATGTAACGATACAGTTAAAAATGTTTCGGTGTGAGTTTTGAATTTAAAAGTTTAACATGTGTTAATACTTCGGTTTTTAAATAAATCCTACAGAAACAATGTCGACTGTAAGTATAAACATGTTCATGCTTTAAGAGTTTAGCCACGACTTATCGCAAGTACACATAACTGTGATTAGCAAGAAGCCTCCGGTAGTTGAATATTATAGTATTGATTGAATATAATTCTGTACTCTGTTAATAAATAGAAAAGAATATTGAATATGAACGAACTTGTTGATGTTACGACACAATACATAAGAAAATGGATGAGCATTTGATCAATAAATGAAGTCAAATTGAAAATAGTATAGTTTTCTAGCTACTTTTAATCTTTCACCATTTGTGATGTCAATTTGACACATTTTTTGCGTATACAATAGGTACACAATAGGCAAAATAAAAATTTTAGATGTCAATTATAAGGAACGGAAGTGAAATGAAAAGATATTTTCTCTTTTAATCATTTTAATAAGTCTACAATAATATTTCAATGTTATTAAATCTTCCTAATATTTGTAAACTATGGTATTTGACCTGTTCACTTTTATCATAAATGCATAAAATCCGTAGCCTACTTACAGACATTACAAGATTCAATTTATTTAGAGTTTGTGCTTCCACAACAATGTACAGTTAAATAAATGGATTTATTCAATTAACTTTCATGAAAGCATCTTTATAACTTCAATACATGGTGTTCCATAACATCTACATTTAAGATCGAGTGCGAATAATTATGCAAAATAAGCATTGTTTGCACCAAATGCAAGACACAGGAATTAAATGGCTTATTCTCGAATATAGTTTTAATTATGAATTAAATGTGAACAATGTGAGGACTGACATTCTCAAATTCTTTTAATTCTTCAACTGTTTGAATCTGTTTGAAATGCTCCACCTGGTTTTGTTACAAATGTATAAAATCTGTGATATACTTATCAAATACACAATCAAATCAAGTCTAAATCTCACCCTAAACTGTAGAGACGGTTTTCACCGCTTCAATGTGAATGATAGTCGGATAAAAAATATGTGCGTAATAATCTCGTAAGAACTACCTCTTCACAATTTTTATTACGGACCGTCGATGTCAGTTTGATAGGTCCCCTTAGAAGTGAAGTTCAGATAAATGGATTTCACCAAACATTTCCTGGTACATAATAAGACTTCAAACTTTATGCATTTAAAAATAAATTTGTGAGGACAACGAGTTCGTAAAACTAAGAATAGTGAATTAATTTGTTTAGTGAAAAAGGTTAATGTAATAGTGTAATTTGATGTAATAGATTTTCATAATAGTATAATAATAGTGTAACAATGACATTATCAATTACAAAGGAAATTAATTACGTTCACCTATAGATTTTATGAAGCGGCTTCTTCCTACATTAATTATCTGTGTGATACTAGTTCACGTTGAAATAAATGGATCTTTCTTGTACTTTATCTTCGTGCTAAATAAATGATACAACTATTTGGAAAGTTATTTTAACCATTATGCATCGTTCAGGTTAATTTAACGTGCATCAAACTTTCTTTTTAATTTTTCCGTTCATAACAAAGTAATGAGAATATAAAAACAACGTGGCAAGTATTAACACAATAATATCAATTGCGCCCTACAACACACACATGTTACAATTTAATAAATATATTAAACACATTTTTATGATTTTACGATGAGTTTTTACGATCATTTTAATATTAATCAAAATTTTCGTCAAAATATTGGATTGTAACATAAATTCGTCCAGTTATTTTCAATATCTTATTTTCATTTATTAACAAAGTAGAGAATTACAATCAACCAATTATAAAGTCATTGATTATAAGTAATGTTTATTTAATCACAGTTATCTACATTTTAAATGAGTTACAATTAAATCGTTGGAATTAGGACATTTACCATATATTTGAAACTGAATGAATTTATATTGAAACCCAATATAAATATACTAATATATTATCACGTTCACTGCCACATCAATACCCGCTTAGTTACGAAAAGTCATAAAAATTTATTTAGTAATACTTATTTAATATATATTTAATAAGTAGTAAAGAATAAAAAAGATACCACTTTTATACTTGATAGATCCTAATGAAATTTCGTTAACTTAATGAAGTGTAGTAAAAATTAATTGTTTGGTGAAAACTATGGTGTGAGTCATATTTGACTGACGTGGCAGTGAATGTGTTAATATACATTAAAATTAAGGTACACACGAATGTTTTATTCTTTAATACTAATAATAATCCAATTTAAATTATAAAAATTGGTTCAGTTAGTTTGCCGTGAAATTGAATTAAATTGATACACAGATGCAGATTGTTTAACGGTCTCATTGTCTACTGAATTTAACTGTTGTGACTCAACGGTAGTTCTCTAGGGTCACTATCATCATAATTTAGAGCCACTAATGCAAGAACTCATAAACTGGAGTTTTTGGACATCCACACATCATGTGCAACCCGAACCTTGCCAAGAACATAATTTAATACTAAGAAGCCGTTGTCCTAGACTACCAGAATATCGCGAGCAATCTTTCTATTGAGGAATTCTCTCTCAATCTTCACTATCACTCTACATGCATTGCTACTGGCATACAAACACTAATATAAATTTAATATCGTCAATATCTGAGCCATCTAATTAACAACTCGTGTAACCAACAAACGATCGAAACCTAGACGACCATCGGATTCCGATAAACTTAATTGGAATTTGATTGTAGTAACTTTGATGTAAGTTAAGCGTTACCTCTGCTACTTATACGCATCCCACGTTAACCGTATATCTCATCTACCTCTAATTAACCCAGCGGTACGCAGCATGTCAAATTACTGAAATTCGCCTGCTTTGTATGGTTCAAACGAGGTTTACTATATGTATAGGACATCAGAAAGTACAGTGGAGCATTCCATATATGAATTAGTATGGAAATGAAAGTGTTCGTGGAATTTTCGGATGTCGCTTTCTTCTTATCAAACTTCATTTGTCGCTAATAACCTTGGCAGTTGACGCGACGTTAAGACAATAAACATAAAAATAAAACTCCATTTATTCAGATAGAAATTGGAAGTATTAATAGTTTTTTTAAATACTTATAACCTCAATTACTTATACTTATAATCTCGTAGAACCTCAATTATCCGAACTTTCCAGTTCTGAATTCTTTATTGTCAGAGTATATTCCACGTGCAAATGGTTCAGCCTAAATCGATCCATGCACAACACGATTTATTGCACAAATCGGTAAAAATTGAATCTGACACTGTTGCTAGGTGACTGTTCTATTATCCGAACCCTAATGTTCCACTGATTAGCACGGATAATCGGGGTTCTACCGTACAGTCGCATCTCTATCACCTCTATCGTCGGCTGATTAAAATACAAACTTCATATGCAAATTGTATCATCATGAATATTTTCATCAACATTTCATCACATCAATTTCACCGTAGCCTCCACATTCTAGTATTTTCCTCAATGTAGCAACAGTTTTTTTCAACGTTTTTTTTCTGTCCTTCTCTCCTTTGCTAATTTCTTCAATTTAATTCAGTAAAGGGTTTCCCTAAACCATTTTAAACATTCCATTTTTCATGATGAATAAAACATTTAATTACTGAATGGAAATTGAATGAGCATCATTCTAACTATTCATACAATTTAATATGAAACATATTTTCATGAACACGTAGATCACTTTGATCAGGTATGACAATAAATTTGTCTCGTGACACATTCGAGCACACTAAATTTTATTAGAATCATCAGAATGCAGATGATTTAAAAAACTAATTACTCAAAAGCAATTACTAAAAAGTAACGAAAAAGTACTAAATCGATTTTAATTTTCCAGTTTTCGTTTTCTTGATTAAACTTCTTTGAAATTGTACGATTTCTGAGGGCTACGATTTGGCAGTTAACTTGTTAATGAAGAAAGCAAATGTACTGTTTAGACTGCAGATTTTGCGCATTGATAACAGAAATGAGCAGCTACAGTTTTAAACAGTGCAAAGATTAAAAGAATTGAGGAGTGGAGATATATCACTTTTGACCTTTCAAAATAATTAAAGAAAGAAGGCAATTTCAAAGTGACTTCTGTTTCGTGCAACAGACAATGTTTATTTTGCATACAAATCCATAATCTAATATTAATAAAACTCGTTATATTAACAATCTCCATCGTAATCTTCAACGTTCGAAACATTAAGAAGTATTCTAATAGCTTGTCTGTAGCTCACTGTAACTTATTTGTCTTGCTACTGCATGACAGTTTTTATAGAAGTTAGAAGGATTAGTTCATGAAGAAATTGCAATTGATCGCACAGGAACTTTTCCGTCTATGCCAGTAATGGACATTTAAATGATAAGTTTTGAACAGAAATGAGTAAATCAAATGCAGGACAGTAAAAACATCGAAAGAATTTGAAAATACTGTGACATTACTTTCAACTGATCAAAGTTATGTTACGTATAGAGAATTCTCTCTGCTTTATTTCAATTAGTTTTACAATCTCTTTCCTGAGAACGGAAAACGCCCTATTCCAACCGTTTGCTTATAGAAACGATGACTATGCTCCAGCTGGATGCAGCCGGCACAAAGCATGATTCAGTACAGGGACAGTTCCATAATATTCCCTAATATGGAGATCTTGGGAGCATCCCCACTTAGATTTCACAGTATATAAACGCTCGAATTTTAACCCTCGGGGGCAATGTTTAAAGTGTTACGAGCCAGGGCGCGAGTAGGGCGAGTGGCCGGCGAAGGGTTATTTCTTCAGGTATATAGATGGTTTTGGTTTGTTAGTAGATATGCGTAACCGCATGGAATATCTCAGTGTGTTATATTGGGGTGCGCGGACGAACCCAATGCGAGATTGGGGAGCCGCTGGGATTATAGACGTCGAGGACGAACCTGATGCAAAATCAGGGAGCCTCTAGGATTGGAATCAAGCGCAGACGAACCTGGTGCGTTAATCAGGGAGCTGCTAGGATTGTAGATGTCGAGGACGAACCCAATGCGAAATTGGGGAGCCTCTAGGAAGTTGGTTATGCGCAGACGAACCCGATACGTAATCGGGGAGCTGCTGGGAGGTTGGATGAGAACACAGACGAACCTGATCCGAAATCAGGGAGCTGTTAGGAAGCAGACGAACCCAATGCGAAATTGGGGAGCTACAAGAATTCGGACGAACCTGATGCGAAATCAGGGAGCCGCTAGGGTGGTGTAGTGAGCCTCGTAACTAGTATAATTTAATTGATACAATCCGAGCGGTTAGATTGTATCGTGTGGGGACGTTCAATTATTTGATTAAGGATTTTAGGATAATTATGGGTTTAATGATTTGCACGAATTTACCAATTAACACAAATATATTCTAATATTTAGAGTGTGTAATACAATTGGAATTGTCGCGACTAATATTGGAATTGAAAGAAGATTATATTACCTATTAGTGCACAATGTTGACGCACAGGCAGTGCGGGGTCTCGGAGTGACTTTCGAGAATGCCAGATAGATAGATACCGAACAACGCGGAACTCTATGAGGTTTTTACTTTTGATCCGAAGGGGAACTTTAGCCCGATCTCACTAAGAAAGTCGACTCTACGAGATGCAGCACGACGTTATACGATTCGTAACTACGTTAGTACTAGCCCGCGAGAGTAAAAATCTAAGAGTTTATATACCCCAAAAATGAGTGGGGGTGGCCTGTTTATTACTTGGAAAATGCGTTAGCCAGAATCTTATTTTTGGTAACTTTCTTAGTAAAGTCGGGTCAGAGTTCATTCATCTTTAAAAGGGTCAATTATGATATGAAAGATTATCTAGGACGCTTCCTGCCAGAGACGATATTGAAGGGATTCTTGTGAGAAAGTTGAACGGAATTCGTTCTCTAACCGTAACAAAAGTACAAACGGACTATACAAGTCGTTACGCTGAATCTCGTTTTGGAGCTGGTTGTATTTAGTGAGATCAGGCCTAGTCACCCTTTCGATTCAAGTAACCTTATAGATTCCGCGCGTACGGTATTAATCTATCTTGGCATAGTTATCCAACCTCTCCGTGTTCCCCGCATCGCCAGTGCGTCATCCAACAGGCGGTAGTGCTTATGTAACTACACAACATTGTTCATACACACTCAATTCTTACCGCGACAGTAACAGTTGTAATAGATTCAGTTTCCTGTAATATAGAATTTAGTTCAAGGTAATTTTGAGTAACAATTGATTTTAACACATCATTCAGATCCAGTAATTCTTAGTTGACCGTTCCCACATGATACAATCTTACCGCTCGGGTTGTATCAATTAATTTATAATATTAAAGTTACGAGGCCGTTACTAACATACCCTAGGAGCTACCTGATCTTGTATACTAAACTCGATGCAGTTTTCTCACCTGAGGTTTCTGGCAAGTCGTTTATCAATCATTATGAAATTTAAACGTTCATTATCATGCACCGTATACAAAGATCATGATTTTGTATTACATGTAAAGCAGAGGTCGGCAAGAAGTGCTCGTTTCGGCCGATTCTCGAGGGATACGCCTCTCACGTAGCACAACCGGTCAATTGAGCGGTATCATATTTTTTATTTTATAATTCTTGAAATTACGAAATTTCTTACATTAGAAATTATTAAATAAATTTCTTCATTGAAGCACATATTGTTGTAAAAATTGTGCGAACTCTAAATAAATTCGGTCTTCTAATTTTTATAAAATAACGTGCACCAATTACACATTGTGTTCGGTACGGTTAATGTTAAGTAAATTAAATTCTATTTGGATCTACAAGGCGTGAGAACATTACAAAAATCACTGTTATGATAAAATTTGTCTTTTCTATTCTTGTATTATTAAATAAGTTGTTTTAATTTTGTGTGATTTTTATAAGCATCAGTGTGGCACTCAACGTGTTAAAAAAAGAGAAAATTGAACGTTGAGTGATTTACAGCTGATCTTATTTAATTTCGAGAATTTCCTTCACGCTATCGAGTCTTGAGGGATGCTGATGCCCATGAGGTGTGTTCTCAACTGCGTCATCAATTTTCAGTTGCATCACACATAAGTTTACCCCCACATTGTATATCGCTGTAGCCGGCCGTTAAAGCGAGCGAGAATCGATAATAGGCTGTAAGGGGTACATTTAACGCGGTGAACTTAACGACAGACGCAGCTGTTCTCATAATCTTAAGTATATTGTTGCTGACATAGCGGGAAATTATTGTTATCTGATACAAGATTAGAGTTTAAGTGACATCTTTTCCATAAAAATATACTCATGTCATTGGTGGACAAATACAGAATGGACCAGAAAGCGTGATCAGCTTAGATTATTCTGCTGCTACAGGTTCGATCGGAAAATTTATTAGCTAAAATAACATGGTTCAAGGAAGCTTTAAGATGATTGTATCAAATTTTTTGTCAACCCCCTTCTTCCAGAGTTATCAAGGTCACCTTCAGTTTTTTTATAGGTAAACCTACAATTTTTTTACACCCATCTTTTAGGAGATACTGAGATGAAATCGGCAAGCATCATAGCAAGCCACACTGTTGTACACTTTTCAGAGCTGTTACTGATTTGCTGAACCATGTTATTTTATCTAAAATAATTTCCAATCGAATTGCTAGCAGCAGAATAATGTGAGCTGATCACGCTTCGTGGTCCACTCTGAATAATGATTATCGGAAACTTATACTTCACGTAAAGGAAAAAATCATTTAATAGAGTTTATTTTTGTAAAAGTTTTGTTTTATCATTGTTAGTATTTGTGGTCCGGTGTCGTATTTCGCGGCATGGGTCACGTGTGATCCAACTAGGTAGAGCGACCATCGCGGGTACGCTGCACGCGAGCAGTGTCGCCAGATCCATTAAATCGAGGGAAATACAGTTTACCACCTCTCTGATGACCAGAGTAATGTGTAACACAGGGATGGGCAATTTTGTCCCAATTGAGGCAAAACCGTCCGCACCGTAGCGCCCTCTGTCCCCTTCCAGCAAGCACGGTACAATGGGGCAACGAAGACACGGGAAATCAGCGTACGCAACGAACGTGCGCGCTGCATGAAAGAGAGGTTGGTGGGAGAAGCAAGCGTTTGAGGAGCCCCAACCATGCCCAGCCCTGATGTAACACGTTGCGCGGCACGTCACGTGACCAGTCTACGGTCTTAGCGAGGGACGTTGGATTGTGCTAAGGTAGTGGAATGGGATAGTGGAAAGGGAAAATGAGGAGAGGAAAGAACAACCAGTTCTGGTTGCTTCTGGCCTCACTGATCACTGCACGCGAGTACGAATTGCCGGGAGCAGTTAGCCGCGAAGCGAACGAGTAGTCGTATCAAAAGTCTGTGTGACAAAGCTGTGCGTTAATACTACTTTATTATATATAATTGTCAAGAGTGTGAGTCTCATCGAACAAACACTCAAAACCCATCAGTATTAACAAGTTAACTATAAATATAGCTTCCTTATTATTATTAGTGAAATAACTCTTTCATTTACTCTATTAATACAATTTTAGATATACATTTTAATAGGACCTTGGGTTTCTTCTATTGTTTAGCCATTTAAATTAAAACAGAACATCCTAAGAAGGACAAATTAGTAGACATCATCAAGTTATTGAGAAAAACAAAACCACTGATAAGAATGGCATGCTGGCCAATAGGAAACCATGAATGGAATGTGATTTTGAAAACTTAAAAAAACATAGTTTAACGAACTTATACGTTCATGTGTATATACATATATTAACTACCATTTTTTTCAAAATATTTATCCCTGAATTAATGCATGCATTAGAAATCTTTTAACTCTTTGAGGCACGCTGGGATTAAAAGTGTCCCACCTTTTTGATGCACCCTAATGCATGGTGGGACATTTTTAGTCCCACTTCGAAATATTGCAATAGCTGCATGCGCACAGGTTTATATTTCGTTTTGTTTACGTAAAGCAGTTGGTAATATCTTCAACAAATGTTACAAATGTATTCACTTGTGTTGGCAACATTCAACATGCCAATACAGGTTCATCAATTGTTGCAAGCGGAAGATTTATTGCGGCAATCTTTTTTTTCTGGTTTTATGTGAAAAATTGTAGAAGTAAGTTAATTTTTATAAAAATTAGTTCCATATAAGCAACTGAAGAGCTTTATAATAAAAACTAAAGCTTAAATTTGTGGTGGTGGACTATTTGAGTCCCACCCTATAACAACAAATTTAATTAAACTATTAGTATTTTTTTATGTTTTTACATTATGTGATACCTTTATTAATAAAAATATACCAATTTTGTTTCATTTAAAATGCAATAAAATTTCTATGCAACATGGGTCTATTTTATTATCTGAAATCCTGTGCCGCAAAGAGTTAAATGAACATTACGAACTTCCTGTACAGTGTTTAATATAACAGAATATGTATTCCATTAGAAATCATTTAACACTGGAAATATGATTAAAAAATTTAGTTATTCTATCTAATTCAGTATTTTACAATCGAAGCTATTGGTTTCTTCACGCGTGTTTCTGGCATATTTAACAACAATCAATCCAAAATCCCTGAAAACCTTCTCTCTTCCCTTCATTATGACCCAGCTCACTTCATGAAATTTATGAAAATCGCCTACTATGAGAAAGTCACTAATTAAATAATCTTCATAAATTGTTTTATTAATACTCCTTCTAACATTCTTACCTGAATATTTATTAACATTGGATCATAATGAATAGCAGCAGATAGACATTTTAATTTACTTCCTTTCTCTTATGAATGATGCATAAATATTTTATTTTCCATAAAGATCCGCAATCTATAATGAAAAATCATTCTTGTTTTCAATTGTCTATCAGTTTTTGGGTCAACATCATCACAGAACATAATAATAATATTAGGAGGTTGAATAAGTTCTCGCTGTTTTCCGAAAGGTGGTAATACCAGAACTGCGTGGATTTAGTTTCAGATAGTAACGTATCTATAATGAAGTACTACATATATGCAAGGTGAAAATTCAGTGTATGCCATTCCACTGAAATATAAACAATTTTTCTTTCATTGTGCTAAATGTCGAATTTCATGCCAAAGAAAAAGTAATTGCGGGGAATTTTACTACACTATTTTATTAAAAAAAAATCTGCAGCTGAAGCACACAGAATTCTTGTTGATACCTACGGCGACCATGTTCTGTCGGAAACAATATGCAGAGATTGGTTTAGACGCTTCAAAAATAATTATTTTGATCTTGAAGATAAAGAACGACCATTTACCATTTGTTCCGATCGATGACACATGGCCTGGCTGAGCAGCGCTTCCAATTTTATGAAGATATCAAAAAATGGGTCCACTCTTGGATTGCCTCAAAAGACGTGTCGTTTTTCCGACATGGAATTACTATGCTGCCAGAAAGATGGGGAAAAGTAATGGCTAGCGAGAGACAATACTTTCAAGAACATATTTTTTACCAATTTTTTAAAATAAAGCATTCATTTCATAAAAAGAACAGCGAGAACTTATTCAACCTCCTAATAATTTAGGACTACTTACTCTCGTTTATATTTTATCGCAATACGCAACTGCGTATTTCATCAATTTTTAAATTGCTTTTAAAAGGACGTATTTACAAAGTCTCTTTGATGTACAAGTTGGTCTAATTAGTTTGTAAATCTTTAGGCGTTTACAGTTCATAAGAAGCAAAAAAAAGAAGTAAAAATCGCAATTATTATACTTCTAAGATACAGAGTGGATTAACCAATGAAATATACATTTTCTTAACTCCAGCTTCACGAAATCTGCTTACAAGAATGAAAAGTGTATAAAGATCCGCAGTGTACGCATAAAAAATTAAACCCTTTCAAGTACGATGCAGCGGAAGCCATGTTTAATGTCTCGCGTTTATGTTATGGCGCAGTCGAAGAAGAATACTTCCAGTTTCCGAGAAAATTCTTAATCCGTCCTAGTCTTTGTACGTATTTATGAAAACTTGCGGTACTGCTGGAAATTGAAAATGAATTCTTCAGCATGGTTTTCTGGAACACAGAGTTGTTTGGACAATATGTTTTGCTTGTCTGTGTCTGGAAATGTAGGCGTAAAACAACAAGGAAACTGCCTCAAAATTTCATAGTAATTGCTAGCATATTTCCGACCGGGTTCTTTGGCCATCGCAGATGTTGCGAAAAAATTGTGCATCCTTTGATGCAAAAGCAAATTAACCCTCATACACTTCTCAGAAATACTAGTTGCTTAAAAGCCAACGATAATACTTCATCCATATTTGTTTTACACTTTATATCAACAAATTATGTTGCATTTATAACGTCACGTTTTAAAGAATACATATCACAACAGACAGAAAGGAATCAATTGTTCTATAATATGACAAAAAACGAAAACGGGTGATCACTCTGAGGTACGTATGAGGGTTAAAACTGGATCCACGAAACCATTAAGAAATATCTATAATTTCTTCATATTTTTATAATTATGTGAGCATTCACATGTGTTGAATACAATCGATGATAATGTTTTATCCTGCAAGATGAATAAGCTATTAAACAATAAATCTAAATACAACTTATACGACTTGCATTAGTTTCACTTGAAACAAAAAGGAAGTAATTGCTATCATCAACAGCTGCGTAAATGAGATTATCACATATTTTTATAAGCAAATATAAATACGAAAAATTAATTCTGGTTTATTTATTTAAGCATATAAGAAGTCATCAATTTTACGTGTCTACGTTATTATTAGAAATCGTTTCATGTAGTCTAACATCCAAGAAGTTGTAATGGTGACTCGGGAGACGTTGGCCGCTTCAACCGCTACGCCAGCGTTCCTGGTCTGCGAATTCGGTCGGCGGTGTAGTACTGGCCGTGCGGGCGGTACGAACCGGACTGGCGGTAATAGAGGCGGAATTCTTACAAGCTAACTTACATACTATGCTACAACGACGTACTTAACCTACGGTGCTGGACTGGTCGTCTAGGCTGAAGCATGTTACGGCGTCCAGGCAGCGGACAGGAGGCGATACCGCAGCCCTAATGTGGTTTTCATCTACCAGGGCGCCGCCGGAAGTCCCTAGGTGCCCGGTGCGTTAGCTTTCGCTCTCGGCGATCCGGACGGGGCAAGGAAGGTGCCTGTGGACCGTTTCGATGACCGGACAGTCACACAGGCGAATGCGAGTACACCTGCGAGGGACTATGATACCACCGTCCACTCGTGACCCGCAGATGGAAGAGTAGGGAAAGGGTTGGTCGATGACCCGAGAACCGTCCTGAACAGTCACCGTGGTGGCGTACTAGTTCAGCAAAAATCCAAAACAGTGGCTGGATAGGTTACGGACAAGTTGATAACGGCGGTAGCTTGCGCTTGTGCGGTATCGGTTAGTCTAGCCGGCGCTTCCTGTAATGGCTCGCGCGGCGGTCTATATAAGCGCACAGCGCCGCCTTGTTTCAGCAGGGAGAGCGAGAGTCGCGGCGGTGGCCGCCTGGCGGCGGCCCGCGAACTTGCGGTCGCGGCTGTGCGCTCGCGGCGCTGAGCGGTACGGCGGTACGGCGGTAGCGGCCGTGCGCTCGCGGCGCTGAGCGGTACGGCGGTAGCGGGAGCGCGGGCCGCGGGTAAGACTCGCGCCGGAAGGATATGTTCGTTACAAAGTTAATCAGATGTTTCTGTTAATTTTTGTTTACTATTTTTAACGGAGAATATGCTCCAATTAATAAAATATTGCAACTGTGACGAATGTTAGAATAATCAACGTACAACCACCATTAAGGGAAGTTAACTCGGAAGGAAATTTTTAGGTTAGTGAAGATTATTTGTTGTAGCTATCTATCCCTTACTAGAAAGATTTAAAATAATTTTATATAGATTTTAAATCATTTTTTAAAAAGTTGGTGCTATTAGATCTCTTAAAAAATATTGACAAAGTTTAAATAACCGATAAAAAAGTGTAAATAGGTTGACAGTCTTGCTAAAAAAATGTCTAAGATTTGTTATTTTAATATTTTGCCTACATAGTCGTGGTATTTTCTTCACTTTCTCGTAAACATTACAGTCCAATTAACTACCAAAATCTTTCGGTAATTACACGTCTGGCAATTCCTAGTGTCCAATCTTTAATTTTACGATGTACTGAAGTTAATTTATAAAGCACATATAACGGGTATAATAAATTTCAGCATGGTTTAGAGACAAGAGAGCGTTGTGCGTTGGGATTTTCAGGTGTGGTGAGCAATAAAACACTGCATGCGGCGTCCGAGAAAAGCTGATTGGGTAACGAACTCCACCGAGAGAAGTATAAAAAGAGCCATTTTCATAGGGAAAAACAGTATAACGGCGTAGGTCATTCGGAAACGAAACCGTGACGACTTAGTATCGGGAAAAACTACGAGATTGCATTGGTAACCTAACTTACCGCGGTTCCATTACAAGGAGTATTGAATTCTCAAAATTCTGCGCAATCTTGTGAAAGTCAATTCGTTGCCGATTGCTGAAGCTAAAATTTTAATACTTATTGCAATAAAAAATATTATAGTCGAAGAAGTACTATATAAATCTCTTAATATTTGAACTTTCTAATATCCAAACACTATCTTATGCAAACAGAGTCTTTACAGCTTATATGTATTCCATTATTGCGAAGGTCTTTCAAATAGTAACAAGTCTTTGCATTGTAGAACTGCATGGTCGTTCTTATCTATGTGAGACCATGTGGAAATTCGAATATGCATATCTGACACTCCATCAATATACATTACATAATAGTCTGCTTAATCGTTTTCACCGATCAGTGAGCAAACAGTAAATATCGATTTCTTATGAGTACGAATTGTTATTAAGTCTGACTATTCGAAGCAGAAAACCTACTGAAAACTTACACACATTACGTCAACAGTTTAGGAGTGAGACATTGTATAGGACACAATTGTTTGCTTGGCATAAATCATTTGCTGGTAGACATCAACACGTTCAAAACGTGTTCGTGGCGTTTCAAGCCTAGCCTCACACCAGACACTATTCAAGTTATTTGGAAGCTGATTGGGCCCAAGAAAAAATAAAAACACGAAGGATGATTCAACTAAGTGTGCCACTTAAATTACTTGTAACTATTTGGTATATGAAAGAAACGTTGCAACGAAAGTTGTGTGGTTTCAAGAGTAGAATACAATGTAATAATTAGTTTCTTTTTACCAAGATATAAAGGTCACCTTGAGTTTATTTATTGTAAAGGGTAACTTTTAATCTTGCGGTTCAAGATAGAAGCTAATCCTGAAAAAAACTATAGGGGTATATGGGATGAAAAACTAATAGTTACTGACATATTCGCTATAAATGATTTTTAATGCAAGTAATGCTCAAAATGTTCTCCGTTGCAACTGATACATTTACATAATCGATCGATAAGTGGTACATATTGAAGTGTTTGTAGAGGTTGCATGCTCTAATGATACAATTTTTCATATCTTCAGCCGTCGCACAGTGGGCCGTATCATAAATTAGGTGGACAAAATTCATATCTACCTAAACTATGCAGTATTTATTATAATGAGGACAGTTTACTGCTACCCTTAAAAATCTACGTTTTACACTACACAAAAATAAAAGAAGTTGCTTGTTCGTTTGGAACAGGGTTTTAATTAAATTTTTATATATTTTACGACTTATTTATTGAATCCCATTAAATAACCAATTAAATAATTTATCCATATATAAAGACTTTGAAATATGAGTATATACATATACAGGGTGATCCACGTGACTTGGACACCTCAATAACTTCCAAAGTATGCGTTGCACGAAAGTTTTGTATACAGAAGTTGTATGATCTGAAGGGGTACATTATGTAGTGTTTTTATTTTTTTACAGGTGTTACAAACAGTGAAATTTCAATTACGCGCATCAGAATTGAGAGTTTTATTACTTTTGCTGATATTGTGTAATATTTTATTCAAAATACTTAAACACTCTTTGTCCGCTGAGCGATAGTTGAGCCAAAATCATCTTTAGAGAACATCGCTGTAACTATTAGTTTTTTACCCAATCTGCCCTTATAGTTTTTTACCCAGTATCTAATTCTCTTTTCAATTAAAAGATCAACATTTACCAAATAGTTTACAAGTAATTTAGGCGGTAAACCCTAATATTGGATTATTCTTGAACATTCTCTTTACTGCCCAGATTTATTACCATGTGATTTTCGTTTTTTTGGATCATCTAAATAGACATTGAGAAGATGTAGTTGCAGTAGTAATGAAAAGTTGATATATTTAATGTACAATTGCCATTAGACCAAACTTTCTACTTTTTGTGTGTCTGGAATTAAGAATTACCAATCCAGTGTCAATAATGTGTAGATCGTAGCGGAAATAGAAAAATAACATATTTGTTTTTTTAGAAAATTCCATTAAAATATAGAACCAGAGGAAAAGTCAAATTTATACTTCCCTGTCTCTCGCATACACTTTTCAATATTAATGCTTTCAAATGTATGTACAATCATGTCTAGGTTAGGAATTTTATGCTTTCAGGGCAAAATTGGTTAGTTGAAATTTGAATCCACATTACGATTGAAAGAATCGTAAACTATCGATTACTATTACTTTCGATGTTACTTCAGAATAAACTTTCCGAAAGCTTTTCCGATTTTCAAAATAAATATTTCACTTAAGGTTTTATATCTTTCTTCAATAATGTAAGTGGCTCTGGTTTCTTGCAATAAATGCAGGAAATATTTATTTTGAAAATCGAATAAAGCTTTCGGAAAGATTATTCCGAAGTCTTTCGAACAATGTCAACAATAAAATCCAATTTGGTAAAACGTTTGCATAATTCACAACATTTCAGGACACAAATGTTATGTACAGAATTGTAATGCACAAGAAATAGAACGTACATCACTTTTCCCGAATTTCATGTTTACTATGAGAAAATAACAATGACATAGTATACAAGGTGTTCTCTTAAAATTAATTCTTTTGGATATTTTTGGTGTCGAGTAACAGATAAATAGTTTCAGTTGTTTTAATTGTTTGTTTCAATTGCTTACGTAGGTAGTGGATTTCCGATTTCATTCTAAAATTTTGCAGAAAGTTTTAGTGCAGATATTATTGGATCTGACACTGAAAGGTTTACTGTTCTCTTATGCATTCGATCATCAGTAAGTCTAGCGGACTTAATTTGGGTAGAATTGATAGGCATCTTATTAGAAAGCTAAATGTTGAGTTATGTTAAATATAGTTTATGTTTCGAGCGTTAAACGAATTTATTTATTTAAGTCAAAAGGTAAACAAAATCATACTTCGCAGAAGATGCGGTACACACACATATAAATATATACATATATCATACTGGAAGTGAGTAGAAAAGAACAGCGCCATCTCTTGAGGAGAAAAACTATAAATCGCGGTTGCTACACCAACACTAAGATTATTTTAAAAATAATTGCTACGGCTTTATTATTATTTATTGCAATTTTTCATGCTTCCTTTGTCTAAAGTTTTGTGTTGGTCAATTTTCAGTCCTGGAAAAAATAGATTGGTTTGGAGTATTATAACCATCGTCACTCGATTGCGAATTTTATGCAAAATAAAAATTGTCTGCATTCATTTTAAGATTATGGAGCTACGTAGACGTTTATTTATTTTCTTAGTAATTTGAATGAGTAGGGAATAATACAACAGTATCTTTAAATTCTTTAAATGATTTACTATTTTGCATTAGATTCATTCACGTTTATCATAAATGCAAAAAATTTGCAGTCTATTCAACACTATTACAATTAGTAAATAATACTTGAACTTTAAGAATCAATCAGTTCGTCATCAAGCTCGTGTATACAATTTTTAAAGTTGCAAAGGAATAATTTAATTATACATGTAACAAAAAATATGTGCATAGTTTCCTTCCTTCCATAGTATTTAAAAATTTAGGACACATACGTACGATCCATTAGCTCTCTAAAGAGGACATTTTAAATATTTGAAAAAATAGTCGTTCGAAAAGTCATTTCCTTATTAATGAAGTTTGGTTTATGTTATAAATTTTCCTACAAAAACCATAAATAACAAAGTAGGCTCGAAACAGTATAGAGTATCGAGTGACATAATCAATCGAGGATGAAACTGACTAGTTGAACCACAAGATCGTAAATGCGATGTATGTTGACCTACATATGTATATAAAAGCCTTTGAATTTAATCTAACTAAAGTAATGAATTGACATATGAATAGTTTCGAGCAGAAAATACAATTTCTCTTTATCATTCATTACAAATGTGAGAATTAGGAGGACATTATTAAATCATCTAAAATCAAGTTAACAAAAATACTAGTGCATAGAAAGGTTGAGATTGATACATTTATTAACAGATAACATAAAAATCGACTAGAGCACATGAAAAAATGAAATTAAACCCAATATCCAAATAAATTCATATGTTACAATTGGACTTACATAGATTAGCTTCAGAGGCTTCTAAATATCAGTAGTTCTTGTCGTATCCGCATTACATTGGCAGTTTACGAGGAGTTTCCCCTAAACCGAAATCCTACAAATTGACCCGAGTGGACGAAAACTATCTTCTAATCTCTTGTTAATTGGTGCAGATTTCAACACCGACTGACCTCCTTAGAACAACACGAGGACTAACTAAAACAACAGCACTATTTAGAGACACACAAGACCACAGTAACCACTTCATCAGTCGAAGTGCCACTTAATCGACTAGAGACACCAAGTAAAATCCCATTTAACAACGAAACTGGTTAATATTTTCAAGAAGGGTCCCACCTCTGATTTCGATGATTTTATGAATATATTACCAAAACCGTCACCTTAAATAGCATTGAAAACCGTTTTATTTTAATGCACCACCTATGAACAACCGAGATCCACTAATCACGTCAGGAATAACAATAATTCAAATGTAACAAAGAAATGATGGTATAACATATGTTGTATTGTGTCAGTGCACAAACTGCGATTGGTGACCCGCTGAGATACACGCCTCAAACACAGGTAATAAATAAATAAAGAGAATAATCGGGTTTCCGGATAACTGTACAACTTTAATAAAATGGGTGTGAAGAACGGTATAAAACAGAATATAAAGTAGAGGTTGACTATGTATATAAAATTCGACTTGTTCCGATTTCGGCTCTATTTCGCGACTGCTCTTGAAGTAGAAATGAATCTGAAAAGTAGAAATACTCTAAGCTTGGCTTGGCTTGGCTTATAGCAGCTTACAGTGCTAACAGGTGTTAATTACAGTATAAACTTACAGTGTTAAAACAGGTGTTAATTAAAAATAACATTATGGAAGTTCCAATTTTTCCACCGCGTAGCAAAAAAAATTTTGATTACTGTGCAGTGAAAGATTGTGATAGTAGAGCGAGAAAAAATTTGTTGCTCCGTTTCCACACTTTGAAATGAAGTATGTGAAGTGAACTGCTTGAAATTTATAAGACCTCCATTTTTAAAATATAAGAAACAATTTAGCAAAGAACAGTCTATTTTAACAGCTAAAATAGCTAAAGCTAGAGTGCATATTGAAAGACCTAACCAGCGTATAAAGACTTCCAAAATTCTTGGTTCACTGATGCCTGTGGCATTGGTGCCTCTAATAGAAAATATTTGTACAATTATTTGTGGAGCAATTAATACGTCCTCACCAATTCTAAGCGATTCGAAATTTATGAAATTATAATTGTAAATTTAGAAGGTATATTAAAAAACAAATTTTTTGTGTAAAATGAATTATTTGACAAAACATACTTTATTGATTTTTATACATGTATTTATTTCATATATTTAACAAAAATATATCTTTCCGAAGTAGCATTAAACTCGTCAATATTTATTAAGTCTGTACTCTCGTCACTTGTTATTATTTCTTAAGTATATTTACTCTCATCACATATTTTTTCCAATAAACAAATTTTATGTAACATATTCGTATAATAAATATTTTTTAATTTAGTCAACATTGAAGAAATAAAACTGTCACTTTTTGTAACTTTTAAAGCTAAATATTTTTTATTAAACTTAGAATATAACAAAATATGTTAGTTCTAAATTTAACATTGCCATCCTCAGCTGGATTTGCCCATAATACCGATCTTTTCCCTCAACCCAAAGTTTTCTTCTTCCTTTCAAACATTCTAAGTAAAAACAAAAAAAAAGACATCAATACAAAGTTAAGACAAAATAGTGGGACCTTAGCCAATGATACAATTTTTTGGGAGGTTATAAATGATCTCTAAAACAAAGGCAACGCCCATAGACGAAATACGTCGACGCCATGAGTATCGCCAAACAGTGACGACAATCGGTTTCTTGTATTTTTTTTAATACAATAAATCAGGCTTAGGGTCACAGCGCCCCCTGGCGCTATGTGTGGGCCTACGCTACGCCAAGTGCCATTGAGTGCGGGCGGTACGGCTCAGTGTCGCCAGAAACTTTCCAGCAGTACCCGAGTCATAGAATAATAAATTCGTCAAAGTGGCACTAGAAAGACACTTCGAAAATGGTCCTGTCCAAAATCGACCGTAGTGTAGACCCAAATCGAAATTCAATAAGCACGTCCGTTATCATGAATGAAATAACTGTGGACTTATATTATGATTAAAATTGCTAAAAATTTGAATAAATACAACCCTGTTATTTTTATGAACTAATGTAATATTTTACATTCATTCATTATTTTACATTCAAGTAACTTTTAGTGTTCCATAAATCTAGTGTTAACACTTTACCCACGATGAAACTATTAACAGATTTTAATGACTGAGCTGAATATAAAAGAAGCTCAATAATTATCTTTTAAATAAGAATATCAGAAGAAGTTGCTACACGATATAAATTTCAAATATGTGTTGGAATCATGAGTGAAATTGCTGTCTCTTTTAAACAATTTTTTGAAAAATTCTCAACCGATCATCTACGATTGTAACAAGACTAAATAAATATTACTGACAAGTAAAGTATTAAAACGATTATTAAATAAAGTTGATAAGACGTTGATGTAAGGATAGTTGGTTGTAAAACGGTGGAAAGAACGAAAATATAGGATGTGCAGGAATTGGAGTGTGGCACTTGGTACTGTGGAAACATCGGTAACCATAAATTTTAGCAAGTTGGCGAAAGTTAAAGTCAACGGTGCGGTGTTAAGTCGTAGTTTTCAGGGTACTTGGATGATACCCTTAGGTGATCGGTTTGTCGTTTTATGACGGCTATGCAGACACTGTTCCATTGGTCGTCTTTAATTCCCTGGGCGTATCTTTGCGGTCTCATCTAAATAATTCAGTACACAACTGACAATTTATACACAAACTTTTTTGTGAATGATACTTTACAGCTGAGTATATATTTTAAAAATGTTTTCTGGAAGTATCTACAACTACTCGCTAAAAAATTAGAACTACAATTTTTAATGCTTTTCATAGTTTTAGTAAAATATTTAGGCCTGAGAGGAATTTAATTGCAAATTTTACGAACCCACTTACTGCTAATGCGCTTTACGCACGCACACACATGTGTGGAGATGTGTGGTGAGAATGATAAAGAGAAAAACAAAATGTATGAATTGAATTCAGTTACGTGAAATAGAAAAATCAGTATACATGAAGAAGCATATGGTTGATATTGATTGATTGCGTGTTATACGAGCATACGATTTATGTATTATATTATATTAAATATATAGTTATTTATTGAACTACGAGTAAGAGAAATTCATTAATTCAACCCACTGTCTGAACAACACACACTCATATTAATAACTTATATTGAAAATAATGCAACAGTGTTCTTAAGTTCTTTGTGTAAGAGGGAAAATGCCTGTGGAGGATTAATATAATATTTATTTCTGCGTTATGTCGTTCCTCTTTAACAGTTCTACCGAGAGTGCTCTCACCTCGCACAGCGCCGACCACGAAGCCTCGGCCGATCGTCTTTTGTCAATCGCGCGACGATCTCGCCAACGGACGATTCGCGCCCGCTGATCGCATGATTCGTGGGGGCCAACGGACACTCACACACACACGCACACATACATACATCATCGTCTCTATCCTACATTTGAATGTTTTTACCGTTTCACAACAGAAAAAATTGTACTTAGAGCGGAAAAAGTTTGTTTAAAGTAAACAATTGTCATACTGATAAACTCTGTTTAGGCCTTAAAGATTGAAAGGACTAAAAACATTGAAAGCTTGGACAAATGTGTGTTTAAATTTTTGTGAAAATAGTCTTAATTTTTTGGTTAGGTGACGTATTACATAAAATTGGGGTCTCTAAAAACATTCATTTTCATACATTGACCAAAATAAAAATTCACCCATTTTCTGCATTTATGAGTCATAAACGAAATTCAATTTTTTAATTTAAAGTGTTCAGTATAATTTGTTAAAGTATTATCCTCGCATCTCCGTGCGACTATATTTAATACATAGAAAGGTTGACACTCAGCATTTTTAAACAAAAAAATTCGAGAAAATTTAAATGTTGAAAGAGAATGCGAAAAGTTTAAAAAAATAGAAAACAATATTTTATTCGATTGTGTCCGTCACTATTACTAGAAAATGGATATTGTTTTCACGATCAATGTTTCCGATGTAATGTAGCAGTATTTAATGAACATTCGGATTTAATTATCTCGAAAATGAAATTTTATACGAATAAATTTATTTGCCATTTTCCCAGGAAGTTTTATGAACGAAATTCTTTTCTGCTGCGGTCGCAGCGAGAAATAGGTCACGTGATCGTCGAAAGAATTCCAGTTTTGGCAAGTTGCGCTAATCCATCCCCTCTCGCAGACAGTTTAACAAACTTAATGGGAACGGTAGCTTGAAACTTCAAACGAACAAATAATACTTCCACGTGGCACGAGTTGGAGAGGAAGTTATTTACCGGAGAGTCACGTCCTGAATTATATTTGTTGTCGTTCTGAAAGCTAGACTTTTGAACACGTATCGTGAGTCGAGTTCAAAGAGCACAATTTTCCTGTACCTTTACCACGTAGCCAGGGCTCAGTTCAAGTAAGCCAATCAAATCAAGAGCCGTAAAGAGAGTTCTGTCACGCTCACAGTGGCTCGAGTTTACAAATGATAGAAACATTCGGAATCTGGACAACTCCGATCCCACCGAGAACTTCAGAAAAATCATTCTGCGATTCCGCGGTAAAGTGGATCTAAAATGATCCCAGAAAAATAATCAGATTTATCGTGCTCTTAATATTTACAGCAAAAACAAAAATTGAACCAATGAAACTGTGTTATATTTTATTTAACATTTTAAATGTCAAATCTTGTGCTCCATGAGTTTTTTGTGACCTTTTAGCAAATCGACATTAGGCCCATTTACTTACCCCGTACAGCTACGCACGCATCATTTAACTGTTTAAATAACAAAAGCATAGCACGCATACTTCTTTTCTTCCCCATAATAAAAAGTTTGACACATGTCCTAGTTTTTGTAGCAAATTATATTCAATATTCGAAATAACTTCGTCCGCAAAGGGATTTGCCGAGTATTTAATTAGGTTTCATAATTTACAAAGCGGTCATTGAAAACGTAGAGTCAAAGTTACTCTACGTTTATTTATATGATAAATTGCGTGACTCCTTTGAGTTAACCTTTATTATTGTTCTCACTTGAGACGTAACTCGACGGTTATTTAATCACAATGTAATTCTCCAACATTCATTAACAGTTTTTTCTCTTTAATTCGAATTTCATAATCGTGTTCCTTTAAATATTATTACGGTACACTTTCGCGACTGTTTTCATTATAAAGAACATCATATTTGAGAAAAAAATTCTTCAAATATCGCCGTATACGCTTGTACAAAAATTAAATTTCATACATCGTTGTACGACGAGCTGAAATTATAATAAACGAAAACGTTTTGGCAAACATTTAATGTGACATTTAAATCGCATTTTATTAAAATTGGAGACATAATATTTTTAATTTGAATTTCTGTGAGGGAATGTTCATACGCAGAGTTTTGTGAGTTTAAATTCGCTTTGACTTGAATTGTAGCAACAAACGGTACTATTTTATCCGTATAACTACGGCTGACGATAAATCAATATTACCTCAGTAATAGTAATACTGCGCTTATCATTCATAACGTATTTATAGCTACGTGACTGCAAACTAAATCCGACGGTTAAGCAATTATTATCATTAAACTTACACTTAACGAATCGGAGCATGGGTGTAATTAGTTTCGGGAACGTCAAACTTCGATGTATAAATAATGCGTGTCATTGAATAATTTGTAACGCTCCGTTTTAAGTGATTAATTCAACGTTATCGAATGAACGAATATTTCAAAGTGTTAATTCTCTCGCGTTCTTGCATTGATAGAATTAATGTATGTCGCGCGAGATTATTCTTGCAATTCCATAAATATTGATTTCAATGAAAATCGGTTGCACCCAGATATTAACGTAACATTGAATTCAACCAATATAATCCACTGACCATGCTTCGGTGCGCGCGGATGTTTTGGATCAAATGTTGCAAAATTGCACTTGCTACCCAATATTGATAAGGCGTTATTCTTTAGGTTTCAAGAAAACGTAAACTTATCATTATTTGTTAGCAAAATAATGGAGAAGTTGTAAATAAGGTAGATGAAGTAGAAAACGCAAAGCGCGAAAAATTGAAAATCGTTAACTTCAAGTAGTTATTGTTTGGTAAAAATGCATGAAATGTAAAAATTCAAACTTTATTTCTCAGTCAAAAGTTGATATTTATTTTGGATTTGAAAACAAACTGATAAAAGTACATTTAACATTCATGGAAAGGAATGGAAGATAACTTTTACTCTAACTTACAGGATAAGTTAGAGTATGCGGGAAGTATAATACGGACTGTTTCGGAATCCTAAAATAAGAAAAATAGTTCATATAAACATATACCCAATAGGATTTTGTTTTGGAGTTACAGCTTATTTTGTATTGGAAATTGAGTTAACTCCAACAGTGAACTAGAACATTTTCAAGCTACAATGTACTATTAGAAATACAGAATAATCTTTCTTGGCTGAACGTAACATTCATACTAATTACTTGAATCACTTCGTAATACTTCATATTATTTACACGACATTTAAGCGATGCAGAAAACCAATATACTTACTAACTTCCGATTCTGTCATATCTGCGCAGGAGATTGTTGCAATCGATTTATTTCAAATAAATAAACATTTCTTCTGAATTTAGTGTCCTGAATCAGTCCCTACTGTACTTTCGTCATGATCTGACTAACCTTATATGCAAGTTGCAGTACAAGTTATTTTTATACTTATGAATGTTAATCGTAGTTTTATCAGTTTGTTTTCACGTATAATATAAATATTGAATTTTGGCAGCAAAATAGGGTTTGAAGTTTTGCATTTCAAGCATTTTTTGCGAGGCCAAGCTTGGAATTAATGAATTTCCATTTTTCGCTCTATACGTTTTCTACCTTTTTCACAACTTTCCCATCATGTTGCTGACAAATGATGGTGAGTCTACACTTTCGTGGAACCTAAAGAATAACACCTTATCAATATTTCCAGTGTCTGAGCTACCAAAAAAAAAACACAACTTTTTAACATTCTCCTGTATTTAATGAAAGACTGCACGCCTAGTTAACCGTTAAGTGAACTATTGGGACCGATGCGGCTCCACTCAAAATGCTAATAATTATTTAATGTGTATCTATTAATAATATAACTATTTATAGACTTAGATGAAACTTTACCATCCCGTTATGGTTCTATTTGCTGTTTCGGTACAAGTTAGTATTGAATATAAGTGTAATATTAACACGTTTCGTGCCGTGGGGACCGCATAGGCACTACGCTAAACTTTTCGTGCAAGGTCATAAGGAATTCTCGTTGTTAGGTGGGCGTGAACCTGTTAAACAGTATCATTACGTTTGTAAAGTACATTTTGTAGGTCCACTTAATAGTTAAAATGCTACAAAGATTGAAAAGCAACAATGAATGATCAACTTTATAGAGCCAGTTGCATAAATGAACGATTTTACATCAAAACATTGAACTTTGAAATGAAACGACAGTTGCACTGAAATATTATTATTGTTTTAAGGAGTATTAATACCTGAATATTGCAAAAATACAATTACAATAAATAATAAATATGTTTTTCGTAAGATGGCTCTAATAATTTAATCCATATTCTTCATGATCTCTCACTCTTTTCTTAATGGTCCCAGCCACTATAAGATCAGTAATAACATCAAGTAACAAAACTCGTTTCATACAAGATATTACCATAAAAATTTTTTGCAAAATCTGGATAAGTATCTATGTCACCCTCAAATGACTAATATGGCACATAAAGAGTTGTGATAATGTGCTTCCATGGAAAAACTATACCTGGCAAAAATGTTGGTAGCAATTCATATTTAATTGATGATATATTTAACTTTTTTGTAATAACCAGATAGGACAAACACATGAACGAAGAAAACGATGGCGAAATAAATTTTCTTAAAATACTTAAACAATTTTAATTGTATTTAAATGTCCTCATATAAACAAATAATGAATATATTTTGGTGTTCAATGTATGTACACATTTTTTATGTAAAAAGGAAAGGGAAATGACACTTTTCCATTTTTAAAAATTTGTATCTGATATTTAAAACGTTTCCGATTTTTTACACAGAGCTTTTTAAATACGCTGTAACACTGTTGTAAGTAGAATGTAGTAAGTACAACTTTTTAGTTCGTTATACGGAAACTGGAAATAAACAGAAATTTATTGTAACCACAAAAATTTGTACTACTTTAAAATTAGATTGAATACAAAGTTTTAAGTAATCAGTTTTTTATATTTGTGGATTTATGAAGTTCATAAAGTATGAAAAAGGTTTAACTGCCTTCCATGTGTAACATCATTATCAAATATATTATAATAGCCAGTTCCTCTGTCCTCTGTGACGGTCAAAATATCTCGAAACACAGAAAACTGGAAGCTGTGGTACACAGTACACAGGTAGTCGTTAGCCCAAAGGGGTACACAAATACTTTTTCATCCCGGAAATCCTTCAGGATCAAGTGTTACAATTAAATTAGTGTTATTCAAGCGGAAGACTTATGCTATCAACTTCAATTTTACTACACAATGTTATTGTTAAATAACTTGTAGACGGACTTTATATTTACTATGTATTTAATGGAATTATAAACTTATATTTAATGGCAACTTATATATAGACTAAGGTGGACTTAAGCTATACTTGGCGAAAAATTTTTATCGAGATACAAAGCACGACGCCCCCCACAATGATTCCTTTTGGTGAAAAAAAAATTTGTGCAAAGTTTGAGATTGATCGAAAAAAAGGATCACGTGCCGCATTTAAATTGAAAATTTTGAAATTTTTGAAATTCATCGTAACTATAAAGTATTATATATCGTTGAATTTGTAATTTTTTTCTAAATAAGAATATGGAAAAATTATATGACCTCAATTAAAAAAAATGACAATGACCTTGAAATTTCGAAAATTTGATTTTCAAAAAAGATTTTTTTTGCCATAATATTTACCATATTGAACAGTGTATGTGGGAATAGTATTGTCCGGGTAAAAATAATTAGCACTCACGTATAACACACGATAAACTTTAATACGGATATAACAATAACATTAACAAGTACTAACAACAACAAACAACAAACAATAAAAGAAACGGAGAAAAACTCTTAACTACGCGTAATAAGAACGCGTAAAGAAAAGTGTCGAGCTCGACTAACGTTACTGAAAAACGAAGACCGATACGAACAGTACGGCATTCAAAGAGCTTCTGCCTGTTTTCGTGGACGCGCCGAAAATCGTCCCAACGACAACCAGGCTAGAAAAAACTCTACGCGTTTCAAAGGCATCGTGGGAAAGTCCTTTCCAAGAAACGCGTAAGATCAGGAAGTGTTCCCGCGGCGACCGAAGCTCTGGCAATCGTCAGTTTTAATGCCCGCACTCGAGTTCGGCCGCACGCAGTGCATACTTTCTGGAAAAAGGGAAAGTATCCTAAACGAATCTTTCCCTTCTATCACGTACGCCACAGTGTAACTTTCTCCTCTGACATTTTTTCATATAACCACAAATAACAGATATTTAAACATTTCCATTTATTACCTGAGAGAGAGAGTATGATCTGACGGCGTTTGCCGCAGTCGTCTTTTCGCTTCCCATGGTAACACATTTTTTTGGAGAAATTGTCGTGAGGTTGACGAGCAGTCATCGAGAGGTAGTTGTTTGGGAGTCATGGGTTAAGCACATTAACAGTAAGCCTAGATTGTAGCGGCCCAGTAACGACTTCAACCAGGTAGTTGGGACCAACCGAACCCTGCGTATTTGCACATTTTTTGACCGGCAATTCATGAGTCTCAACGACCGAATATAATTTATTACGTTACCTCCAGATGTACCCCGTGGACCTTAAGTCCACTTTTTTACAATTTTACCTACCTTGAAACTCGTAAGCGCACACCCGGAAAACAGATGTAAACCCTCGTTATAAAATTTATAACCACCCGTACTTGAACTCCCACTTCTATTCCTGCTCCTACCCTTACTAGTTTTTCCACCAATAACTTTCAACTCCATCAACCAATCATCAAGCTTTTCCAAAAAAACGACACCCACACCGAAATAAGATTTAGATGTATCAGAGAACCACGGATTAGATCTGTCTGAGCTAACGAACTGTAAACACCAGTATTTGTTCAACTATCACCTCAACCTACAAAATCGGACTCGCGATCATCGTCGTTCAATCCAGATTCAGCAGACGCGAGACGTTACAGTAGTCATACAGGAAGACTACTCAATTTCTATATAAATTGAGAAGCCCAATCGAGAGTAGAAATAGCGAAAAGCTGTTCTTATTAGAACATGATGAAAATCAAATAATTGGCGCTAAGTTGCCATCGAAACGACAAGTTTTAAGAGTGCTATTTTATAATTTGCGGAAAGTGAAATTGAACCTTCTGTCTAGTGCACACCTTGTTGTTAAAGAAGTGGAAGTGTTGTGGGAAAAGGCCGAAATTCCAGTGCAGTTAAACAGTCGCTGCGTCGAGAAATTGGAGTCATTATTCCAAAAGTGGAGGACCTTACAAAAGAGTTGTAAACGGCGATCCCAGATACAAGATCAACGGGAACAAGAGTTTGTTGATCAATTAGATGATCTTTTCGATATTGCGCATGCTGATGCTTTAAATATGATCACGATAGAGGAAGACAAGCAATTTCTTTTGAATCAAAGAAAAAAAGGACGACCAGAAAATTTTTTAGTAGATTTAATATATCGACAGAATTTTTAAAAAAAGATCCAATAGTTTGGCAAGATGAAGATTCTTACAAACTAGGTTTAGATATAGTTAAGGCTTTACCTGTGGTCAATGATTCGGCAGAAAGAGTCGTTAAGCTAATGCAGGAATACAATTAAATTTTAGCTCGCAATGAGGAAGGAAAGCAGATGGTACTGCAAATGGTAAAAGATTACCGCCAGCAATATCCTGACGCAACGAAAACTACATTAGCGAAAACCGTGTAAACATAAAATAGAGTTCTTTAGTGTAAGAAAAATCGAACGTCGAGGGTTCGCAGCACAGGCGGACCACACAGCTACCTCTCTCTCAAGAAAAACCCAGAGGGGTAGCGTCATAAAATACGCTGGCCGCGCGGGTCCAGTGACTGTTGTCAAGTTTGGATTCTCTCTCTAGCTTTTGTATTGTTTGTCTGCTCATATATAAAACGCATTCTTGGCGAAAGGCTTCACCGTCGATCGGCGTATGATTTGGTGACCCGCTCTATTCTTCCCATCCTAAAAGCGGATAGTCTTACATTAGAATATAAGAAATAGTTCCATATTACTATTCTGTAAAATATGTTCATTCACATATATAGTATAATACAAAATTAAATATCTCTGTTATTTGTGGTTATACGAAAAAATGTCAAAGGAGAAAGTTGTACTGTTCAATATGGTAAATATAATGGCAAAAAAAATCTTTTTTGAAAATCAAATTTTCGAAATTTCAAGGTCATCGTTATTTTTTTTTAATTAAGGTCATATAATTTTTCCATATTCTTATTTAGAAAAAAATTACAAATTCAACGATATATAATACTTTATAGTTACGATGAATTTCAAAAATTTCAAAATTTTCAATTTAAATGCGGCACGTGATCTTTCATCCGATCGGTCTCAAATTTTGCACAAATTTTTTTCTCACCAAAAGGAACCATTCTGGGGGGCGTCGTGAAAAAAATTCGTTGGTCAAAAAATAAGGTCCACCCTAATATAGACTCTTAATCACTAAGGAAGCGGTCCACACGTGCTAATACATTTTGTATTTCTTTTATTCTGCGCACGCGTACCAACCACACACACAACAGCGCTCTCTTTCTCCTTGCATACATCTTACTCACATCAAGCAGTCAAATCACATTCTCAACAGTTATGTCAGTGCGGATTATTCTAACCTATACTAGCTGTTGATTTTTCCACAGGATTTATGTCTCCATAATAAAATTCACTTTCTGAGAAATCTCAATTATAATTTAATTTTATTGTAGCTATGAGAAACGTGTATTATTACAAATTACGTTAATATGAGAGTGCAGCGTGGAAATTACGACAGACTGTCACGTTGCAGATTTTGCGATGTTACTTTTCCGTCATTTTTCGCGGCCAAAACGGCAGTTCGTATGGACCGGACCGCCCTCTCGCGTGATAAACGCACATTCACGAATTTCGAGAGCGCTCCCCGAGGAAATTCCGTAGAATTAAAGAATCGGCGGCTAATTCAAACCGCGCGCGCCGAGTACGACGATGTTTCAGAACGTGTCCCGTGCACTACCAACCCTAATGGGGTGGCATGATACCTAACGCGGCTCCCTTCATGGATCTCTCCTCGCGATTTTCTGGCTAATCAAAACGGCTAGTGCGCTGGTTCAAAAAGGGGCTGCTGACACACACGGGCTGAACAACCTGGAGACGACTCAGGCCTAAGAACCTCACCAACATCGAACTTTCCGGCAAGAGGAACTCCACTCAAAAGGTCCTGACGTCGTCCCATCCTGCAGGAAGGGATTCTGTACGCGTGGGTGGTGTGGACGCGCCCTGGGACTGTCTAGGACGCCCCGGTTGCCGCAAGGCAGTCGTTATGTAAAATCCGGATGTCGTCTAGGGCCAGGGACCTTCCCTGGGAGACCCGCAATTTTGAATGTGTCACGTGCGAGTCCGACCAATTAGGTAATCCGCGTAATGAGCAGGGTGGGGATCGCCGGGTAGATCGTCGTTGCCGAAACCGCGAAGGATCACTGCCGTGTTGGCTACCGTATCGGATCCGTTTTCGTAAACGCGTGCGTCCCATGAGGAATGTGCGATACCGGAATACCGAGTCGTCCCGAGCGAAGGAGGACGAACAACCGCCACGAGAAGCGGTAAGTCGGACCCAGTGATCCTTCCCGTACGTTCTTCTCGCGTAGTGAGTCGTATTATTTCGTCTGAGGACGGAACATTTCGGTTTAACTGCATTTTGGAGAACTCTTTTTTCCAAGTTTTTTTATACAATCTTATATATTTCGACGAGAAAACACCGAAAATGAAAATCTTAATGTGCGGAATTCATTAGTTAAAAAGTTATACGCATATAAAGTTGAACACTTTCAATCCTTTTTATATATTGATATATTTGCTAGGTAATACACACAAAATAGTATAAATACTTCCGAACAAATCAATTAGATGGCAGCACAAACACGTACGTAATACATAATAACACATTTATTAAATCAAAATGCGAATCATTATACCAAGGTCGGGCCTGCCTTCTCCGCCCCCACGACGACCTAACCCCAAACCATCTGGTACTGTACCTTCTTTTTGAAATCCTGTATGTGATTCTATATATTATAATTACTGTACACCGAAAACGACCGATTTCATGATTATTGTTATAAATTTTCATTTCGCACCGATGAGTACGACATTTTTTAAATTTCCGCAACAATCCACAATCCCGAGCCCAAGTAATTGCTTCTTCTTTGCTACTTGGCATATCTCTAAAGTTAAAATTTTTAATACTTGATCTAGCCATTTCAAAATCAACAATAAACTTATTACTAATTAATTTGTGAAAAACACTTGAAATTGCCTATGTTCACAAAGTATGTGTAACCAGTGGATTGCCATCTAGCGCATACGCTCATTACTATTTAGCCGATCCCGCAAATATATCATACTATCTAACACATGCGCTGAACACTCACGATCCATCCAGCGCATGCGCCGAATAGACCTACCTACCTTTACCACTCAACGAATATCCAATATGGCAACGCTCTAACCTGTCAAAAACGCTTAAAACTGCTCATCTTTACACGCGTATAACTTATAAACCAGTGAATTCCTAACAACCATACACACATTTTTGGAATGTCTTCATCGATATCTACAGGATCACATAAAAAAAGTTCAAAAAAGTTAAGAACACGGAGTTCTCCAAAACGCAGTCTAGCCAACATTTCGCATCTCGTCTTCGGTTTCGCGCGGGCAGAGACGCGTCCCGACTCGTGCCCGAATCTCATCCCATTTGCCGGCGTTGTGAGACAAATTCGAATTTCGTATTCTCAACGTAAGAGAGATTTTCCTCGGAGGAGCCGTGTCGAGAGAGTGAGTGTAGTTTTCGCGACGTTCGAATAATCCGTTTCGTAGATCTCGGTCGCGTCAAATCGCGACGACGGGTATCGCGCGCTCGCACGACCGAGCGAGAGAAAAGATCGCGTAACGTCGCACGCTCGCTTCGTTCCGTTCCGGGAAGCCTCGCGACAGTCTTATTTTAATTACGCCGTACATCTGCGTTCGCGAGAAATTGTATCGACTGCGTGTAATACCGAAGTACCGTATACTCGCGATTATTAAAGAATTGACAACCCCGCGCTGCGAATCTCCACCTATTCATTTCTTTGTATGAAGAGCGCGGGCTCTCGGGTCGCAGCCACGTTGCCGCCAAATTTGTAATGTGTGACAACGATTAAAATTAATTTCGAGACATCGTGAACTGTCGTTTCTCAACCTGCGAGATCCGTCCTGCCGTAAGGGCCGCCCCCGTCCTTCCTGTGTCCGAACCTCTGACCCTTCGCGAGTTGCGTAAGGTACCTCGAAACTCGGTAACGGAAATTCTCGTTTCGATTCACCGCGTGTAGGAAATCGTCTCGTTTCGCGTGGTATCCTTCCGATACCTGGCGCCCGAACACCGCCCGTTAGTATCGCTATCGAGTTTTCGAATTCTCAATGCTTGTAAAATCCCGGAGTTGCCTCCATTTTTCGCCCGCGGAAGACGCGCCGAAAAAGGGCAACGTCACAAGACATACAATATAGATAACATAATGTCTTGTGAAGAAGGAAAGAAAATTTGTCTTAGTGTTATGAATTATAAGCACATATTGAAATTATATGTTTCTACATTAATATTTTTGCTCACTACAAAAATTTTAAGAATTTTTATCGGTGAAAATCAAATGAACATGTTACGTACAGAGAATTATCTCTGCTTTATTTCAACCAGAGTCTTCTAACCGCTTTCCTGAGAACGGAAAATGCCCTATTCCACCCTTTGCTTATAGAAACGATGACTATACTCCAGCTGGATGCAGCCGGCACAAAGCATGATTCAGTACCGGGACAGTTGCACAAGATTCCCTAATATGGAAATCTTGAGAGCATACCCACTTAGATTTTACAGTATATAAACACTCGAATTTTAACCCTCGGGGGCAGTGCTTAAAGTACAAACGGGCTATACACGTCGTTACGCTGAATCTCGTTTTGGAGTTGGTTGTATTTAGTGAGATCGGGCCTAGTCACCCTTTCGAATCAAGTAACCTTATAGATTCCGCGAGTACGGTATTAATCTATCTTGGCATAATTATTCAACCTCTCTCTGTTCCCCGCATCGCCAGTGCGTCATCCAACAGGCAGTAGTACTTAGGTAACTACACAACATTTTCTTACACACTCAATTCTTATCGCGACACTAACAATTGTAACAGAGCCAGTTTCCTGTAATATACAATTTAGTTCAAGGTAATTTTGAGTAATAATTGATTTTAACCCACCATTCAGATCCAGTAATTCTTAGTTGACCGCTCCCACATGATACAATCTTACCGCTCGGGTTATATCAATTAATTTATAATATTAAAGTTACGAGGCCGTTACTAACATATCCTAGGAGCTACCTGATCTTGTATCACGAACCCAAAACTGTTATCCAACCTATGCGGCTCCCTGATTTCGCATCAGGTTTGTCCGTATCCTAGCAGCTCCCCGATTTCGCATCGGGTTCGTCTGCGCGTGTACCTCCTAGTGGCTCCCCGATTTCGCATCGGGTTCGTCCACGAAGTCTCTCAAACATCCTAGCGGCTCCTTGATTTCGCATCAGGTTCGTCCGTGCACCTTACTAACAATCAAAACCATATTCCTCTTTAAACCATAAACCGCTCGCCGGCCACGCGCGCTACCGCTCGGCCCAGGCTCGTAACAAACAAAATATTTATTATGCCCTGGAGTTTATTAAAAAAGAGTACATAACTTTTTGAAGTTTTTGAACACATTGATTGTCATGTCAGTCATATAAATCTGATATTATTTCTTTATCAAATTTACAGTTTCAATATATGAATTACTTACATATTAAGTAAGTTAAACTGTGTCAGCATCTACAAGGCATAAGGAGATTATGAAAGCAATTGCTATAACAAAACTTGTCTTTTCTATGTTCATATTGTTAAATAAATTATTGTGATTTAAAAATTACTGACAATGAGTCATACCTTTAAAAAGTTTATGTAAAGTGGAATTTTCGTTATAAATCTAATTAAAGATATTTGAAAATCATCAGAAAAATGCAAAAGGGATTAATTCATGTAAAGAAACCTTTCATACATACAGTGGATTCAAATAGTTTTGAACATTAAATTTCTCATTCTCGAGAATTGGTCGATATTTGAACTGTGATAATTTCGTTAAATGAAAAGTATAACAATATTCTCTGACCCAATTTCATGCTTAAAGCCTCGCTTTCTGCCACCCATAATTCATTTTTATCTAACTAATTTTTGCATGATACCGTGTTAGATTTAGGTTAGATTGCAACAAATAACGTACGGAGGTTTCTAAACGTCTCAAAACGACGATGCAATCGCTAACATACAACGACTGAGAACTGATAACACTTTTTTGTTCTAAAATTTTCGACATAGAAACGTATGTGAAAACATTGAAAAATTTTTCTCGTTACTGGAATTACTGCAGATTTCACGATTAAAACTTGATGTACGATTCTTTTCTAGTCAATTAATTGTGCTTTAAATGAAAGATGTACTGCCACCTTTGCAATAATGCAAGGTACATCGTGAAGTTCTTTCACGACCAAACTTGTTCCACAGTTTTATATTATAGAACAGCTAAAAAAAATCGTAGATTAAGTTTAAACAGTCGGTGTAAAGGGGAATCTTCAAATCAGTAATAGATTCATTCAGAAAAAGAAATGTTCAATTTGTAGCATTTTCGACGACACAGTGTCTTCAGTTTTTCACCTGCAATATCGTGCACTATCTACTGCAAAAGTAGAGGCTCTGAGCTTTAAAATGAGTCGAAACTGATTATTATTACAATTTTTTTAACTAAATTATCATAGTTTAAATAACGATAATTTCTCGAGAATCGGAGATTTAGTGTTGAAATACGTTTTGAGTCCACTGTAGTTGTAATATTGGAAGCACACATTTTTTCCGTTCAATATTTCATAAGGATAAATTACAATCGCAAGAGGCAAAATCAGATGTCCGATAAAGTAGTACAATGAATGCCAGAAAAAAATACATTGGAGTATTTCTTTTCCACTCCTCCTTGCAGCTAGAAGTGTTTTTAATTAAAAAGTTCTTCTACGGCTCGAGGCAGTTGTAAAAAGCCTTCGACGTAGTACATTCTATCGAATTTAAAGCGGAGATCGATGCCAGGGACACAGTAATTAACAAGTTTAAGATGAACTTTAGAAGCTGGTCAATTTGTTTCGGGCTTGAGCGTAAACTCTATTGCTAGAAATTCGAAAAAGTAGAAAGAAGAAGGGAACCATTCCTGGCGCCGGTGTCGATCCCATAAAGCACAGAACCAACAGCATTCGGAATCTCTTGCGCAAATAAAACTGCACGGAGCCGAGTAGCGTTTGTTTTTAATTTTGCAACGAAAGACGGAATTGAACATGCAAGGTGAATAAAATATGCGAGATCCCCGTAGGGAGTTGACGAGCAGCCAAACGCAAGTTTAATTAAATTTTGTGATAGATGCAGCTAGGACAATTGCTCCGCTTCCGTGTATCACAATTTAAAAACTCGCCGTCTGTAGAATTCCACTTGACTGTTGTCAACATCTTCGCTAACATCGTAAAATCAATTATATGGAAATAATTTAATCTTTTAACTGGATATGACGAGTTAATTAATTATTCATGCTCGTCATCGCCATTCAGAACTTCTTCATTTTCTCCTTAATTTGATGAATGACTCTTTCACTTCATTGTATTATAGTATCTATATTGATATGAACTATGTATATTGTATTTACGTTGATTGTCCCATAATTTTTGTTATCTCCATTTTATTTGTCTTCTGTTACATCTTTTTAAGTGTTCATAATTGGAAAGTCACCCAGATAAAAGGTTAATAAAAACTGGCATAGATGAAATTCAGATATACCATGTGGTCCAGTGAGAAATATTAAAAGAAAATTAAAAATAACAATTTTAGAATTGGATGTAAGATATACAATTAATCTAGTCTGTTGAAATTATTTATAGATTTTATATTGCAACCAATAATATCCATATGAAAATGGTATTAATATCTGTATGATAATATACTTATAAAAGAAAATCTTGAGTATTAATAATATAGAACTTTTATAAAATATGTCAGAAAGAAAATATAAATTTCTTTTTATGTTCTGGTTGAAAAATCTTTATATAAATACATATAAATGTAGTTTTAAGTGGAATGTTTTAAAAATTATCGAACATTACAATACATTTTGATTATGAATTATACTCTAAAAAATGTACAAAATTCTGATTATACAAGCGAGATTGTTTAATGTATTTGCAGTAAATTACTTAATAACCACGTAGGAAGTGATTCATGTTGCAAAACCCAATTATTGAGATGAAATAAAATTTTTTTCGTCTGTTACTGCTAACGAATACTTGTCTAATATTGTATACGAATTTCAAGCCCATCTGTGTATTGTATATTGCGTTCATGTTTAATAAATCAATTGCTGGTGTTAATTATTGCAACAATGCAAAACGTTATGTATAAAATATCCAATACATATTCAGGAGAAGATTTCATGATTTGTACCATCATATTTGAAAAGAGATTTTCTACATTAAAATGAAATTGTGTATCTTTCTCGAATAATTTTAATATACTGTATATTTCCAACAAAAGCCGTTATTATATGAATTAAATATCCATTGCAAGAGCTGCATTGAAATATGATTGAATAACGCATTTTTAGTTTCACGTTCACCTCGAAAATCTTGTTAATCAGGAGATAATTATATAGCAAATACGATTTCTAAATAAATACGTTTGTTTATTCAAAGAAGGACGGAAGTTCTTTATATAAATTTGTCCATGGTGCGTAGAGGATATATCGACTGAGATCGCTTTGAAGTTCCGGAAGTTAATTGCCATGTCTATCGCTGTATAGTAATTTTTATTTCCCTCTCCCCTTACTCCTCTCGTCGTCTCACTCACATTCATTTTCAATATGTCGCGCATAGCCGCACGGATTTCCAATTAAATTCTCTTGTCGTCGTAAGGTACAAATTGACTCGTCATGGGACCAATTTACTCAGACTATCACCCGCCAAAATTAAATCGAGGTAACAGGCAAGTGAATCAAATTGCGAGCAAGTGGTGTTTAATGATGTGTGTTACACATTTTACGTCACGAATGTTTAACGCAATACGGTTGCTTGCAGAGAATTACATTACTGATTATGCTTCTTCGTTGATAGTGTGACGCCTACGCGTGTTCTCGGATGAAAGGATTTCAAAGCCGAGATCGCGGGATCTTATTAGGGTCCAAAAATATAACCTTTCCGATCTGCTACCTTCCGGATGGGCAAGGTGTTGAAAGATCGGACGGGATTTGCTAAATCTATGGGTTCGATGGATGGCCAGTGTTAGGCTTAAGTATTATGACTATGGACTAGAATGGAAATTATGAATAGGTGGAGAGCTATCTTGATTTATGACCATAACTAACATTTATTCTTCAAAACGCTTGGTATGCGGCACAGGTACATTTAAGATGCTATGGTTGAATATTCGTATAACAAGTTTTCAGACGTTATCAAATGTAATACTATTATCGCGATGAAACAATGTCGGCGTTCATCTACGTAACTCAACAGTAAAATAGTACGTGTATTGGATAGTACGATTTAGATATTCGGCGATAATAACGATTCTAAAAGAACGTCGCACGGCTGTATAGAGGCCGGCGCACATAAATATCATACGTTGTTCAACCGATACATTCAAGGAATAGCACTACGAGAAACAAGCTGATCGATTCGGATCGCAACTACGCTCTGATGATTATGAGCAAGGAATTTAACCGATAGTGAAATATCAATTGGCGAGCGTCGCCACGAGGACGAAGCCGGCGAGGTTTTCCGAAACGACTACGCGTTACCGGTCGCCTCGTGGTACGCGATCCGCCATGTTATTATACATGCGTTCCGAGTCGATCACCAGTATCACGTCACAATTATAAAATATATATACACGAATAGTATCACGGTCTTAAATGGTAACGGAAGATAACTCACCCAACGTGTAGTCTTTATTCAATCACAGCTTAATTTATATTGCTGTTCAAATGCTGGCTGGTTCTATAGGAATGGTAAAATATGATTAATACACTCGCTCCCGAACCTCGTTCGCGCCTAATGCTAATAAAATCTAAAATATATAACTAATCACTAAGAGGTTCACTATTCAATTGATTTGATTTCAACTTAACCTACAACCAAGCCAAGCTTGATTGGCAAATTTAGTTATGCGTTTAAAATGTTTTACGTAGAACAAAGACTTTTTCGCCCGTGCGAGAGAAAGGTAAACCTATTCTAACGACTTGAACGAAACTCTGCTTTATGCGCTCCACGGACCTAACGACTCGTACCTCACGATTATTCGTCGATAAGTGACGCGTCTTCGCGCTCGTTTCGGCAGGCACGGTCCCTGGTCTCGCTCCCCACTTAGCGTCTTAACCAATTAGATTCGAATATGTCATTCGGGCGGTTAGGCGTGTTTTCTCTCTTGATCCATTCGCTCACTCTCTCGCTCTCATACCGCGCTCTCGGTTAACTCTCTTACTCCTTATACTAACTGTGCCTTTACCAGCGGACGAGGAACAGTCTGTTGTTGTCGCCGTTATTGCCCTTGAAAGGCTCGGCATGCTTGGATAGGTTACCCGAAACGACTACGCGTTACCAAGCATGCCGAACAATTACCCAACAATAACGTTCGTCGTCCTATGGCAAAACACGGTTTCGAATTAACGACTGATTTTTCATTATTACAATAATATCGTAAGGTGACGGGAAGGAGGTCGTCATTGCTATACCTAAAGCTATCTCCATGTATATATGTATGATTACGTACAATGTCGTGTGGGACGGCGTTGGTTTCAAGAAGGGTATTTGTTACTTTAAATACATTCTCGCGATAAAAATAAAGACTCTAACTTCGTCAAAGGCAATGCTGTGTTCGATTAGGATAAATCCGAAACGACTACGCGTTGTCGAACAGAAGCATGCCGACGGAACAGTAAATAATTTTGAATGTTTCAGGCTCGGCTGTGGTCGATTAGGATTTCCAAAACGACTACGCGTTGTCGTCCACAGCGTCACCTTGAGCTGAGCCGAAATATAAAGATTATGTTACGGATCGTAACAATAGCTACGAAATTATTCCTTTTACTTAATATCATAGATTTAAGGTGGCCTCTCTTACATCCATCGATTTTAGACTATTTATGAAATAAAAATGATTCGGTTGTTACGTACAGAGAATTCTCTCTGCTTTATTTCAATCAGAGTTTTCTAATCTCGGTCCTGAGAACGGAAAACGCCCTATTCCACCCTTTTGCTTATAGAAACGATGACTATGCTCCAGCTGGATGCAGCCGGCACAAAACATGATTCAGTACAGGGAAAATTCCATAATATTCCCTAATATGGAAATCTTGAGGACATCGCCACTTAGATTTCACAGTATATAAACACTCGAATTTTAACCCTCGGGGCAGTGCTTGAAGTACAAACGGGCTATACATGTCGTTACGCTGAATCTCGTTTTGGAGTTGGATGTATTTAGTGAGATCGGGCCTAGTCACCCTTTCAAATCAAATAACCCTATAGATTCCACGAGTACGATATTAATCCATCTTGGCATAATTATTTCAACCTCTCTGTGTTCCCCGCATCGCCAGTGCGTCATACAACAGGCAGTAGTACTTAGGTAACTACACAACATTTTCTTACACACTCAATTCTTATCGCGACGATAACATTTTAACCCATCATTCAGATCCAGTAATTCTTAGTTGACCGTTCCCACATGATACAATCTTACCGCTCGGGTTGTATCAATTAATTTATAATATTAAAGTTACGAGGCCGTTACTAACATATCCTAGGAGCTACCTGATCTTGTATCACGAACCCAAAACTGTTATCCAACCTATGCGGCTCCCTGATCAGGTTCGTCCGTATCCTAGCAGCTCCCCGATTTCGCATCGGGTTCGTCTGTGCTTTTATTCAACCTCCTATCAGCGAGTTTCCAACCTCCCAGCAGCTCCCCGATTTCGCATCGGGTTCGTCTGCGCGTCTACCTCCTAGTGGCTCCCCGATTTCGCATCGGGTTCGTCTGCGCGTCTACCTCCTAGTGGCTCCCCGATTTCGCATCGGGTTGTGGATCGTGAATGCAGTGGTGTAACTGTAGCAGTAACTAATCACAGTATTTGTGGTTTTTAGTATGTAATGTAAAATAAGGTACTACAAATAATACGATAGTCAACATGTGCTTTCTCTGCTACAAGGCAGGACGGAAGACAAAGAGTACCATTTTGTATAGATCCCAAGCGGTGACACAATATTGATGCGAGGCTGATAAGAAGTGGACGTATGTATCTAGGCACGAATGCACGGCCGATTGGATCAGAGTGGAAAGTGTTGTAGCGTGTCACACCGAATCCAAAACATTGGGTCTATGGCCGCGTCTGAGGTGGGGATAAGTAGGCCTAACAATAGACTTCGTGAAGTAAAAAATATTTTAGTTGAGAAAAATGTTTTTTTTACCATTCATTACCTATACCTGCCGTACTTATATGCGACCGCCACAGGATTTAAAACCGTTATTAATTATTGAGGAAACTCACTCTTTATCAATGATGTAAATTGTAGGAAACATTTACTGGTATTGCTCGATGAAAGTCGTGAGAAAATAGAGCATTCGTTCCAATGGAAAATGATGAAAGAGAGTATCAAGGAGGTGTAGATTTGTAGGTATAGCCCGCGCAACGAGAGTTGTCACAGAGAAACTTGTGGGTACCACGTGATGTTCACACTACGCGCTACACGTCTTCGGCGATTGTCCGAATCGCTTGAGGAAGACAGCAAACGAGTGTATTGAGTGTGATTTTAACAGAGAGATGTGGTGACCATGAAGTAAGATGGTGGTGACGCTGAGCGCCTATGTCGACCGTTCCCGCCAAAACGTACAATTCGTCATTTTTCAATACATGTGTAAGGTATAGAGAGATGTGGGTTGCCGTCACCGTGTGGGAGGCAATGAAACCGTATTCCCGTATTCCCGTATTGCTTGCGAAGGACATGCGCTTTGCATCGAAAGTATCGGTTAGTTCTTCGCCGTTCCAAGGACAATTGTTTGGTAGCATATTTTTCTGCGCGTCCACCGTCAACGTTTTTCAGGACGGCAAAGAAGCAGAACGTTCAGAACCTCCGCCGTGTTTAGTTGAGTTTGATAAATTATCTCACCGTACCGATTGTCAGATGTTTATTATATTTTTCCGTTATCATAATCATAAATCGTTATTTTGTTTCTTATGGCGTTTAAATTCCTTAACAACGTATTCCGCACCTACCGTATACCACGACGAACTCCGAAAAGTTCTACTTTAACACTCGATGTGGATAGAAAATAACATCGGTGACAGAGCTTTTTAAATAATACAACATTTATAATGTTTTTCTGCCTTCTTGTCGCCAAGTCATGCCAGCGCCCTGGCAGAAATTGCTTGCCAAGAATACTTCCCAGGGCCGACACCAAGACCCCAAAGGTTCTACCATAGGCATCCCCTGGGATGTAGTGGAAGGTTCTAGAATTTCGGTAGCAAGCTACACGATTTCAAGAGACACCGCCCGCGCCCTCTCAAGTGGCCCACCACTTGCACTGATGTGTGCGAGAGGACTAAAAACAGCCAGGGCCTTCCCTGATGTGTGTGCCGCGACCTTAACAGAGCGTACAACTCAACAGTAAGAAGAAATGATTTAAATAAAAGTTGGTTGATTCCGGGAGAGGTTTAGTACGTAGAGGAAAAAAGTTTTTCTCGAATGGACGTTCTTAGGAGACTTGAAGGTCACCTAAGGTAAATACGAAGGCAAACATTACTTCATTATGTAAAGCAGGGGTTCCCAACGGGGTTGATGAAAAATTAAAGGGAGTCGGTTGACGGTCTATGAACCTTTAGGGGTCCTTTGAGAGTGTATGAATTAATCCTACGATAAAATTTTTAAATTTCTAATGTTTTTTAATGAAATTTTTAACGATATATCCATGACACTTTTTGTTGGTTTTGGGAAGCTAGGTGATTTTATAATAATGACACAGATGTCTTTATGCAATACTTTTATTTGATGCTCTCTCTTCAGAAGTTATACCTCGACTAACAGAGCTCGGAAGCTCATCGGAACCGCGAAATACAATGTTACGGTCTAATAGATATGGCATCAGAACGTATGAACAGTATTAATTTCTGTATATATATATATATATATATATCAATACTTTTCTGTTTAGTAGAACCTGGACTACCCGTACTAAACAGTAGAATATAAGTTCGGATTATAAAACAATTACATAGGATACGGTGTTAGATTAAATCATTACTGACTTGCACAATAAGTCGTGGTGTACACGGATCGCTTTAGATTAAACTGATTAAGTATATGTCAAATACATATTCGAAAAATGTTGAAAAATTACCGCTTCGGATAATCGAGGTTCTACTACATCCCGTATTAAACACGCACGTATGCTCCGAATTGTGTCACGTTTATCCTCCTTTTAATCAGACAGTGTCACCAATTTGTTGGCAACTGTTTCATTAAATAATAATTAAAACCAAAATAATTATGTCATTCAATTAGAATTGTCTTACTGATAAACAAGGTGAAAGTATATAAAACGTTACAGACGAATATCTCCAAAAATATTGATTATTATACGCAAAAATGTTTCAGATGAAAGTTGTTCAGTACCGAGGGGGACATCATGTGGTAGGACTTCTATTTTTCCCGGTGGACACTCCAAGATGAGGTGAAGGTCAACTTTTTTTTTTAAATGGAATATGTTTTTTTATCTACCATCAAATAGTGCGTTTTAAGATGAGTTCAACTACCTATGACCCAAGGTCATTCAAGGTCAAACTTGCAGAGAAATGCAGAAAAGGTATGAACGTTTTATTTGTACTTCAGTTTATTATATGTTCAAAATGATTACCTCTTACTTCAATGCACTTAATAATTCTTTGTTTAAATGATTCCCTAACTTTGCTCAACATTTCAGCATTTATCTTAGAACAAGCTTCACATATTCTGACTTTCTTGATTTCCCGCGTCGTAGGCTTAATCGATATTGCGCTGTTTTTAAGCAGCGAGCTGAACGGAGAAAACACTGTTCTAGTCTTTTAAATGACATATGCGATTTTGATGGTCAATCTGGGTAGCGTTGTGCATACAAATTAGCAGCCATTCTGTAATTTTTTCTGCATTCTCTTAGTGCCGTGAACATATCAAAACAATTTTGATACATTTCCATGTTCATCACTTATTTAAGTACTATCGTTCAGCGAAGGATATTTTAGTAGGAATAGTAATGGAAGTAAACTGACTACCTTGAAAAAGAGCACAGTAATACATAAATACGTTTGTTTTCATTTCATTGATAATGACTTTGATGTTGTCCTGAGTAATGCTAATATTGAACACATGTTATTGTTTTGGTGTGAAAGTTCGAAGGCACGAACTAAAGTACAAATAAAACGATCACACCTTTTCTGCATTTCCCTGCAAGTTTGACTTTGAATGACCTTGAGTCATAGTTAATTGAACTCATCTTAAAACGCACTATTTGATGGTGGATAAAAAAACATATTCCATTTAAAAAAAGAAAGTTGACCTTCACCTCATCTTGGAGTGTCCACCGGGAAAAATAAAAGACCCACCACATGATGTCCCCCCTCGGTACTGAACAACTTTCATCTGAAACATTTTTTCGTATAATCAATATTTTTGGAGATATTCGTCTGCAACGCTTTATAATTTCCACCCTGTATATAATTGTGTATCACGTTGGATACGTGAAATATGATAACATACTACATTTGCCCATATTCACAACAATAAGAAGATATGTAAGGAATATGTGACATAAGTATACATATATTAAATGTGTTACAAGAAATACAATATTAATAATAATAGTAACTTCATTTATGTTATTATTATCTTGTTAAATACGATTATATTTCAAATTGCAGTAACCTGCAAGCATTTATTCTATACTATCTGTAAACGGTTGATAAGCTTTATTATTTAGAATTAATTTATATACACAAAATGGTCGCTCGACATCACGCAATGTGATTGGACTGTATTCAAATTTACTTAATTTCTAATATTCTTTTATATGCGGAATTTCTTCTTGAAACCTGTATTCCGTTTGGAAATAACTTTTTCCGAAACTTTGTGGTATAGACCGCGCAACGAAAGTTGTCACAGAGAAACTTGTGGGTACCACGTGATGCTCCCACTACGCGCTACACGTCTTCCGCGATTGGCCGAATCGCTTGACGAAGACAGCAAACGAGCGTATTGAGTGTGACTGTAACAGAGAGATGTGGTGACCATGAAGTAAGATGGTGGTGACGCTGAGCGCCTATGTCGACCGTTCCCGCCAAAACGTAAGCGTAAGAGTGGGATCCACTGATCAGTGGTGGGATCCGCAGCCTTGCGTCAAGGGTGGGGCTCGCCGTTCCCCCTGCACCCCACTGACGAGATTTTGTGCTAACTCTCACGGACAATACACATACTTTAAGTATACTTACGTTTAAGAATGTTTAATAATATTCAGTCAATAATTAATCACTTGTCTCTAACTACTTCAAACTCAATCATAATGAGTCTAACTAACTTTTTATTTTATTTGCAACAAGTTAATTCGAAATCCCAATAAATAGAAGTGCATATGATACACATACATGACATATGCAACATATATTTAAAAAATACATGGAAACCATGTAATGTAGAGAAAATATGCAGAGTAGAATATTTTATCTGAAATCGTTTAATGACAAAAAGAAATTTCTGATACTTGTATGTATACAAGTATGTATTTGCATAAGCTTCCGCAATCTATTTGTCAGTAATACAACGGAAACTATAATCAATGAACTGGATTGAAAAATTTTTCTCAAACATTTGTGGCTACAAAGTAGTATTCAATTAGAGCGCGGCGCCGCGGTCAGTATCAACGCTTGTGGCAACTGTGACACGCTGAAGCAAAATAGAAGACGAGCAATACAGAGAACCATTCTACGAAATTTTTATCGAGAGATTTAAAACTAGCAAAGAGCCATATTGTTGGGGACTCCGCTCGAGATTTGGCCGAGAGCCCCAGAAGGTTGCCGGAATCGCACAGCGCTGTGCGTGCAGCCGGAAGATGGACGGTGGGCGCGTAGGTTAAACGCGGTTACGCGAATGAATAGAAGGAGAAGTGGACTGTATTGATGTGAATTGACTAGATATTTAATATAGAACTTATTGAAACTATATGTACAAAATGAAACAAAAATTAAAAAATGCAAGGAACAGAAATGAGACGAATTAAGATACTTGAACAGAACTTGAAATGAAGAACTAATTGAAAGGGAAGCAGTCGCCGAGAGTGAGAGAAATAAGATCGCATGCGATATCGACTGCTTCCTTGAAAGACTTGAAACAAAGTGGCCGTTGCCAGGGATTGTCGCGCTCCTCCGAAATTTGAAACAATGCCATGATTGGCTAGCTTAGTTAGCATTTTGAAGAGAGGGAGTGCGCAACAATCCTTGGGAGCGGTCGACTGTAAAAACATTGCGGAATGCCGAAAAACTGTGCGACCAAAGGCGAAACAGGTGCGAGACAATGTGCACGGTTTTTTCTCGGACGCAAAAATAGATCGAAACGGCGAGGCCGAGGTTTAACGCGAGTCCAATCACAAACAAATCTTAATACATACGTTCTTATTTAGAATTATAAATGAATACAAAATTTGTGATTGCATTAATCCCGAACACATATAAGTGTAACAACGTTATACGTGAAATAATTGCACGCTGACCGATATTTAACGGTACGTTGCGGTTAAATCTATTATACACGGAATTTTCCTAAGAGATTCCATTCATCTAGAACATAAGGTAGCGGCTTATTTCCCCCTAACAATTACGTTAATGACCTAGCGCGCTGAGATTTTTTCAAGTAATTAAACTCCTTGTTAACTCGAATGAATAACATTTACGGTAATAATAATTTAGTAAATGTCAAAGTAAACTCGTTGAGGATCGGAAGAGGATAAACGTTTCAAAAGGAACCGTAATTCAATGACGTTTCAATCTGATTTCAATTTGCCGCTTATGTAGAAACGATTGTTCGGGATTTAGCGTCAGAAATTAATTTTCATATACAGATTGTGTTGTCGGTCATGACGGTGCTATATTTGAAAATGTTTGTGTCAATATTGCCTTTTTGATACGAGAAGATGAATTTTTAGGTACACAGATGTATTTTTTTAAAAAGAAGCTGTTTATATTGTTTTTATCAGAATATAATTTTTAATATGTTGTATATATCTTTTTATTCAGTCTCGCAATAATGTAAAATTTCCGACCGCAAATTTTTCATTACGTAATCCTGAATCAATTTTGGAGTTGAATTAAATTATGGAATCTAAAATAGTGATTTTTGATATTTATAGATTTCATGGACTTACGACATTAGTTTCATGAAAGGCAATTTTAATTGTTGTCTGAAATGTAAAAAGTTTGTTTCTATTAAAAGTTCGGAATTTGTTAAATGTTTTCTTATTATTTATTCATTCACTAATGTTAGATTCTATGGTAAAATTTAAAATATTATCTACGACCCTTCAGCAAACATATAATCTGCTATTTATACACAGAGATTCATTTATTGAACTTTTCAATGTATTGTACTTTATGGATATATTGAAACCTGATTTTTAGCTTTCAATATTTTCAAAACTGTGGTCTCTATTTTTTGAATAGAAGTATCCAATCAAAGTATTTTGTTCCTAATGTAGCATGCTATATTAAAAACTGACGACCGGCCATATGAATTATTAATAAAAACCTTAATGAATTTTCTTAAAAACGCAAAAATTAAACTATCTGAAACTTTCACTTTATTCAATGCTCCGTTAAGTATTCGTGCTAAGTTAAGTGGAAATGTTCCACTCTTTTCTCTGAGGATGAGCAATACAAGAATACTGTGTGAATACATGTTCCTCAGATTTGTATTCATATTGTGCACAAAGCGGTCGATTTCGAGAGGTAAATAACGAGTTACAACATTTGTTTCATATAAGAGCAAACTATGAGTGAACAAGTCCCCCTATTGTTTAAAGAAAATATATTAACATTTCCTGAAAACATTTGGCACTTAAAGAAAAGTACTAATCATTTATTTGCTCTCTAATTATTATGTTAATTGACTTCATCTTTATATGGTAATAGGACACACTGTACTGGGTAAAAAACCTTAGTAAACATAGATCGAAAGGTCAACCGTGTCTGAGGTATTCACATTTTTGTTTGCTAGTATCATGATTGACATACTTGCGTCCATCACATGCGATGTTTACTTCAGCATTTATAAATCGCGTTCTGAATGTTCCCATTCAAGTGCCGACAGTAGATTTCGCGTGTACAGATTCAGAAAATGTCAGCGTATTACTCGAATAAAGAATCGACAGATATCCATTATAAATCCAGTAGTAAATCAATCATGATGCTAGAAAACAAAAATGTTTTGTATTTCAGAAACGGTTGACCTTACGACCTATGTTTACCAAGGCTTTTTTACTCAGTACAGTGTGTCCTATATGCCATATAAATATTGAATGGTTTTTTTAACACCCTGCGTATACAGGGTGGAAATTATAATGCGTTACAGATTTATGACTCCAAAATATTGATTATACGCAAAAATATTTCAGATGAAAGTTGATCAGTACCGAGGGGAACATCGTGTGGTGGAACTCTTATTTTTCCCGGTGGACACACCAAGGTGAGGTGAAGGTCAACTTTCTTTTTTTAAATAGAATTATATGTTTTTATTATCCACCATCAAATAGTGCGTTTTAAGATGAGTTCAATTGCCTATGACTCAAGGTCAATCAAGGTCAATTTATATATACATGCAGAAAGTATCATCGAAATCGGTTAACTTTGTTGTGAGTTACAAACATAATGTGATTACAATAAGGTAATTACATAAGAGCGAAATTCCATTTTCGAAAATTACTGACTTTTACCCTTAAGCTTTCACAGATTTCGATGAAACTTTGTGAATGTATAACTTGCATTGATCTATAATAGGCATATTATAATTTCATTATAGGCACAGATGGAAAAGTTAAAAATCATAACCTTCACTTTTTTCTTTCAAATTCCGAGCAATAGCAATTTTCAAAAAATTTTGTGTACATATTACGTAGTAAACTAATCCTTCTAACACCTCAAAAAACTCAAGTCGTCTGGTCCAATTTTAAAAAAGTTATTAGTTTTTAAGGGATAACCAATTACTGATGCCGTCGACTGTGTACAGTGTATAGTGTACATACATACAGTATTTATTGAATTTCAACGACGTTAATTTGATATCAATCGTACAAAATTATAGACAATGTGGATATCATAATGCAGTGTAGCAACATTAATACAAATGAACAAACATAGAATATTAACCAAAAATATTATTTTTCATTATTCGAAATACGAAAATGAAAGAAATATTGTTATGTCGATATAAAAGAACGATAGAAAATGTAAAGGATGATAAAGTTTTTAATGAAAAGAGGCTCAATTAAATGAAATCTAAAATTGCTAAACAGTTGCTAGTTACAACAACCAGTTAATGTAATATTAAACTTCTGGAAAAGAAATTCTTTTTCCTATAGAAAACAGTGAATTTCTAATACCTTTAATAATTTGTTACACCATGTTGGAATTTATTCACGAAGCAAAAATAATCTTCTGTATTTAGTGGGCGCATTCGATCGCTTGACTTTCGAGCGCCTATACAAATAATTGATACATTGTATCTGTGCTACCCGCGTTATGGGACCCTCGACTCTCGGTCGATCGTTTACTTTTTCCAGAGCGGTCCTCACTCTAGAATATTTCGTTGTAGAGTAAAGACGTGCCTCAGAACGTGTCTTCGAGTATTATTTAGAATAAATTCTATTTTATATTTAAAGAGGGTGTACGTTATTTTATACCCATAATCCAACACACCATGCAATTCATTTTATATACTTTTATGATCAATGTAGAGACTCATTGCTTTTTTTTATTATTTAAGCGTACCCAGACTACTCTATGGGGTCTATACAGCAGGACCTACAGTTTATTAAGGTGGGCTCCGAAACCGCCTGGGGCAACGCAGTATTAATATCACATAGAAAATTTCATTGTTGACAGAGAATATGATAACATATTGTGTACAGGCGATTATTTATTATATTTTTAGTTACCTATAATACACAGTTGAGGATTTATTAATGATTTTTTTAACAACAATAACAATTTTAATCTTATACCAAGAAAGCATTCTCTCGAAGACAATCAAATTTCTTTTAGGATTACTATTTAAAAGAACATTCTTTAGCTTCATTTTGATACAAGAGTCATTACAAATCCTGTTAATTGGCTTTCGGTAGCTAAAGTGTTAAAGTTAATTTATCCAGTAGCTAGTTAATTTAACGTTGTAGTCACATACTGATATATCAATATTTTTAAGTCTAATATTATTTTTTGGTATAATGTTACAAATGTATCTTGTTCTTTTGTGTCGCCTCTTTAAACAAAGAGATCAATGTTATGCATCGCTTCTGTCAATACTAATTTCGTATACTTATTCATTGCTAATTTCTATCTAGAGCATGACATCTGCTATTTCCAAGTTGCAGAAGTTGTTTTACATTCATAACAAAATTCAGGCTATAGGTGGTCATTGTTAGATTTATGTATGCGGATTTTGTGTATTTATAACAAAAACTAATGCGTCAAAAACAGAACTAACAAGACATTAGAAGAATTTAAGGATGCTGTCCTATTAATTTCGACTTTTTAAAATAGTGGAAACAGATAATAAATTTTCATTTAACTTTTGTTTCTTGTAATTGATTTTGACAATTTTTAGTTCGTATAAAAATCCGCAATCTAGTTCTTATATATTCTCCAAATAATATGAATTTTTAAACCCATTTGCAGCTTCAATAAGATACATCGGTGAGTTTCAATATCTAACCAAACTGATTTGATACTCTTTACGAAATAATGGATCATATTTCCGTGTGGCAGTGGCGAGTTCATCATTTCAGTTTCCAGTAGGAAATGTAAATGGAACATAAGAAAGTTTTATCGGTATGTGCAAGCGCGCACGCGCGCGAGCTTGCAGGCTCTTTAACAGAGCAGACGTTTGTAATAATCGATCGAAATGAGGAATCCATCTGCGGTTCTAATCAAGTTTCCCATAAGATTCAATCATATTTGATTAATCGTGGGATTGCCAATTTATCTGGCCTATTCGTGGCATTAGTGGTTTTATATGACTGTGTACTCGGCCCCCAAAAGCCGGCCTCAAATGTATGGAAGCAATTAGCAAATCAGCTGTCGCCAATGTTTGTTCATGACTGATGAAGGCAGGTTTTGGCGATCGCGCGCAAATCTCTCTCATAATTGGACTTGGTGCTGCCAAATCGGCGAAACACATCCGTTAATTCAGTAATCCACTGAATTCCACACATTGTCCGTATACGGGGATTGTTTTCGATTTACACGGAGATACAAACGTGTGAAAAATTCAATGATAATAGAACAATTTAATAGAACGATAGATTCGATCGTATTTCGATCAGAATTTTCTAATCTATTTCTTCAGAACACCATTCCAACCGCATTGCTTACAGAAACTGTTTACACCCGTGGTTGATCTGAATGATCGTGCAGGCCTTGATGTGTTTGCAGTGCGAGGTGCCCGCTAATAAACTAACTCGAAGGACCACCTTCACGGGGAAGGACTAAAACAATAGCCCTTGGTAAACACAACTATATATTTACAAGGACGAAACTATACATCACAGTTACCGTGTAAAGTACAAAAATGTTCTGCTATGTCTAAGTAACCAAGTCTAAATGTGAGAATTCACTTCTCTACTTGCGTCTAAACTATACAGGAGAGATCGATGTGACTATAGCGAGGATCTTGTTAATTCTGACTCTAAAGAGCTGGAGTTATCTTCGACCAAGACGCGGTGCCTCTTTCTCCTGCGAAAAGAAATTTTACTTCCCTTAGGAAAGGGAAGGCGGGAGTACTCGAAACTAAGGCTGGAGGTGGGCCCAAGAAATTGCCAAGATGGACACAAAATTCTAGAGGGAAAGGTGGGGGTGGAGAAAGCGGATGCTCGCAAAACAGTCAACGGGTCCCAACGCTGTCGACCCGGCTGGCAGGTCCCCACATCTGGTAACTATAAACCATTGGGGGCATAACTGCCTAGCCGAAGTGAAGCGAAGGATCCAAGGATTGGTCGTGCTTTTAAGTGTTTTATGATGGGTGCGCAGGGAATCTAAAAACTGCAATCCCTAGACTAGGAAAATGACCGGCAAGCGACTAACGCAACTACTGTGACAGGGCCAAACCGTAGCCAGATGACGAAAAACGTACTGGCCCAAGACGCAATAAAAAATCTGCTTGCCCTAAATAAAAGTACCTAAACGCGAGCCGCTACAGAAACGATGACTGTGCTCCAGCTGCATGTAGCCAGCACAAAGCATGATTCCAGTAATGTGACAATCCCATAAGACTTCCTAAAATATAAACTTCGAGAATATCCTTACGTTTCCCTAATGTGGAAACCTTGAGAGAATTCCCACATAGATTTCACAGTATATAAATCCTTGAGTTTTAACCCTACGGTCAGTGCATAAAATACAAACGGCTATACACATCGTTACGCTGAATTTCGTTTTGGAGGTGGTTGTATTTAGTGAGATCGGACCTAGTCACCTTTTTGAATCGAGTAACATTATATAGACTCCGCGAATGCTATTTTGACATAATTATTTAACCACTCCGTGTTCCCCGCATCGCCAGTGTGTCATCCAACAAGCAGCAGTGTCTACAGTCGAGTAGGAAATTAACTTGACGCTCTTTGAAAAGTACTAACTGTTTTAAAATGTTACCAAACGACTTGGGTTTTTTAAGATTTTAGATAAATTATTGCTAGGTCTACTAAACTACCGTGCCATTCAGCGCATGCGCTCAATACTACTCAGTCAGCCGATCCGCGAATATACCGTATTATTAGCGCATGTGCACAACAGTCCTATCTCTATCACCCAACGAATATCCAATATGGCGGCGCTCTAACCTGTCAAAATCGCTTAAAATTGCTCATGTTTACACGTGTATAACTTTTCAACCAGTGAACTCCGGTAACCAAAACTTGAATTTCATCTACTAAACCTTACACGTCTATCATTTTCTCGTCAAAATGTGTAGCATATTATACGGGAAACTTGAAAATTTTTGGTCCTCCAAAGTACAGTTTAGCCTAGAATTCTTTTGAAATTACAACTGCTTGAAATTTGGAAGAAATATGTGAAGGTCACGATTTTTAACTGTTTTATCTATGCTTGTAATAAAAATTTAAAATATGCTTATTCTGGACCTAATTAAATTATACACATGCACAAAGTTTCATCGAAATCGGTTAACGTTGTTATGAGCTACAAACATTTAAAGCTGATCACATAAGGGCGAAATTCCCTGAAAAGGAAGAAAATCTGCGACTCTCACCCTTAAGCTCTCATTTTGTAATGTTTGTAGCTCATAGCAATATTAAACGATTTCGATAAAACTTTCTACATGTATATAACTCACTTAGATTTGCGAAACGCATGTTTTAAATTTTCTTTACGAGCATAGATAATAAAGTTACAACAGTAAATAGTGTAAGAGAGTCAGAGAATACAGCACATTGTACACTTTTTGAATTATCAGCACGTGGGCCTACACCGGAAGGAAGAAGACAACAGACTAAGAGAGAAGAAAGATTGAGTGGCGCTATGTGCGCTGGCTTACACACACATTTAAGGCGTGTTCACATTCAATTGGGGACAAGTCCCGTTGACATTTCTGACAATCTCAAAAAAACTCGGGTTGTTTGGTAAAATTTTAAAAAAAGTTCTTAGTTTTTCAAGAGCGTCAACTTAATTTTCGACTCGACTGTAGATACTAACTACATCAATATCCTTCATACACACTCAACTCTTACCGTGATAGTAACAGTTGTAATAGAGCCAGTTTCCTGTAATATACAATTTAGTACGAGGTAAAGAGTAATATTTGATTCTAACCTTCCATTCAGATCCAGAAATTCTTAGTTAACCGTTCCCACATGATAGAATCCTACCGCCCGGAATGTATCAGAAATCCAAAACTGTTTTCCGACCTAAGTGGTTCCCACAGTTTGCATCAAGTTTGTTCATATCCTACAGCTCCCCGATCTCGCATCGGGTTCGTCTCTGCTTTTATCCGACCTCCCAGCTGCTATTCGATTTAGCATCGGGTTCGATTGCGCGTCTACCTCGTAGTAGGTCCCCGATTTTGCATCAGGCTCGTCCACGAGTCTCTCAAACATTCTAATAGCTCCCTGATTTCGCATCAGGTTTGTCCGTGCACCTTACTAACAATATAAAGAAAGTCCGGACTCACTGACTCATCAAGGCCCAGGGAAGGATATTCCGAAATTCAACCCCTAAGCGGGTGAAAATGGGTTGCAACGTTTGTATGAGGAATATTTTATTTGCGGTCGGATTTGCTTGAAACTTGGTCTTAATGGTCTTTGATATAATTAATCAAACATGGGACGTTAATTACAAAAATGGCATCAATTTTGAAATCTAAGATGGCGACATGACATAAAATTAAAATTCTATAGGAGTGAATGGGGGGTTAAAAGGTTTTATGGAGAAACAGTATCAATTTCCGAGGGCATTAAACGGTTTCCTGTGCGAGCGAAACCGCGAGCAAAAGCTAGTAAATCATAAACTGCTCGCCGGCCACGCGCGCTACTACTCGGCCCAGGCTAGTACCACAACAAACAATGTTCTATTCAAACAATTTAATTTTCTAATTTAATATTCTAAATAATGATATTGTGTTAGAATATTCGGCGAACACAATAATAGAAGATAAATTTTTATAAAATTCCCAAACAATTTAAAAGAAGAATAAATTCAATGATATTTTGAGTTATGTCCTTTTATACTAATTGTTGGTTAAATTTTTTATGTTAAAAATTATTAAATCTTACACAGTTCTTATAACAAAGATGCTAACAGTTCATTTAATTCTATGTTCACAAATACACGTTTGTTGCCAGATAGTGTACTCATAAAAATATTGACACAACACAACATTATTTAAGTGTGAACATCTAAACATCCCTTTTTTGTAATTATAATTTTACGAGATCTATTCAACGTCAATTACTGAACAAATATGTGATTATTAGTCTGCGGATTATATGCATTTATGACAAATATCGGTAGCTGTAATTTTAGATAGCAAAAACATTAAAAGAATCGAAGAGCATCAACATATTAATTCGGTCCTCTAAACAGCATGAAAGGAAGAAACAAATTTTTGAGCCGTTTATTTTGAAAGTGGCCTAAGTACATTTGTCAATTAATTTCTGTTGACCGTATCAACGTGTACAACTTGAAGTTATCTGTCATAAACAACATTTGTTCTTAAGTATATTCAGAGTACACACGATAATTTTGGACACAAGTTTTCGCAGTTAGTTCAATAATTAAAACTATTACTTTGAAAGTGGCCTAAGTCCAATCAATTATTGATATTGTCCGGAAGTGTGGATTTTCAAATGTCCGAAGGCAGTGATGAAAGTAATTTTAATCACTTAGTATTTAATAAGTTAGCCTCAGTTTTTTTACAGTTGCTTTAGTTGAATTGACACACTTACAATTGAATATAAAACTTAAAATATTAAATTATATAAATTATTACACTCGTGGAGAAGAATAAAACAACAAGACCATTTAATTCAGATATTGAACACGAATTCGTAACTAATTATTTCAACAAAAAAAGTTCGAAAATATTGTATTGACACAGCTTTATTAAGTTGTAAGACGAATTACAACAGCGAAATACAAGGACATGATGGACTTACTACGATATACATATACCACCGGTGCACCATGACATCCCTCCCGCATACACAAAATGTAGATGATCAGTAAATTCTTATGTAATTTATGTAGTTAGATAATTTCCCGAATTTCATAAATTGTGTTTTTGAAGTGTTGTAAAGAAATATGAAATAAATTGAGTATTGTTTTTTCAATTTGAAGCATTTTAAATTACGTCGAATGGACTTGGGCTCTTTGAAAGTGGCTTAACCACCATTCTTGGTAAGAAAACGCATATTATTCACTTAATAATTGTCATTGTTTTAATAGGAATTTTAACTCTTTAAATTTAACTCTTTTAGAGCTTAAATTTAACTCTTTTAGATTCACTTAAGCAGAATGACACATTGGTATCCTATTAGTATATTTTTAATTTTATTGAAACGCAAACTCTTAAATATCTCAATTTAAGTATAAATGGATTTAGCTCACTTTCAAAATAGACGGCTCTTTTATTTGGTTCCAGTACTTTGTAATTGATGAAGAGAATTTTTATTTTGCATAAAGATTCGCAGTCTAGTGATTATTTACTGCAATTAATGAAACCAATACGTTTGCGAAAACATGACCTATATTAACTCTTTGCGGCACAGGATTTCAGATAATAAAATAGACCCATGTTGCATAGAAATTTTATTGCATTTTAAATGAAACAAAATTGGTATATTTTTATTAATAAAGGTATCACATAATGTAGAAACATAAAAAAATACTAATAGTTTAATTAAATTTGTTGTTATAGGGTGGGACTCCAATAGTCCACCACCACAAATTTAAGCTTTAGTTTTTATTATAAAGCTATTCAGTTGCTTATATGGAACTAATTTTTATAAAAATTAACTTACTTCTACAATTTTTCACATAAAACCAGGAAAAAAAGATTGTCGCAATAAATCTTCCGCTTGCAACAATTGATGAACCTGTATTGGCATGTTGAATGTTGCCAACACAAGTGAATACATTTGTAACATTTGTTGAAGATATTACGAACTGCTTTACGTAAACAAAACGAAATATAAACCTGTGCGCATGCAGCTATTGCAATATTTCGAGGTAGGGCTAAAAATGTCCCACCATGCATTACGGTGCATCAAAAAGGTGGGACACTTTTAATCCCAGCGTGCCCCAAAGAGTCAACTGAATACTTCCAAGATAAAGTGTTGAAACAACAAACGCTTAAATAAAAATATGATATAGTGTAAATTATAATCCTCTAAACGAGATATCTGTTTTTAACAATATCTTGTACTTACGAGAGAACTCTTAGAATTAATAATCAACATAAAGCTATTGCTTCTAATAATACTTCTCAAGCTCATAGAAACTGTTCGGAGTTGTTTCTGGGTTTTCAAAGAGTTGCTCGGACTGCTGTTTGTAACACGTCAATTGCGACGCGACTAGCTTATTCAGCACAAGTAACACAGACGTGCACGTACACATGAAAAGAAATAAATACAGAGTGTATTGAAAATCGTAGCACGTCCCGAAAGGTTAGTTGTATAAGAAACGGGAAGTTGGAAACACAGAATAAAATCGTTCATCTCAAATACCGACTTTAAAAAAATGAAGGGGGTCATTCTGGTCTTTCATTTTTGAAAAATTTTCTGCATTTTCTGTAAGATGTAGTGTCATAGAATATGTGTGTGAAAGGCTTTGTCTAAATTCGTAAAAGATATTTTAATTTAGTTCTAGTTATAATTCGTAGTTGCATCTTTAAACGCGTTTTTCTTGAAACTTTTTTCGAAACTGTTGTTAGGATATCGCAAATTATAGTTGGCTAATCGACTTGAAATGAGAGGATGTTCAATACATACCCTGTTATCGCCAGAACCAAAATTTTTAAAATGAATCTATTTTTTCTTCTCTTTACATTGCGCAAAATTCTAAAAAATATAAAAAAGTGGTTAATTTAACTTCAACTATACAGCCCCATCTTTTGTTTTCAACGAGCAGAAGGATCGGAATTATGACAATAGTCAACATATGTTTTACAAAACATACTCTATAAAAGCACATGTAATTCACGTAATGTTGAATTCTTTCTTTACAAAATGACTTATTTACACCAAACACTCATATATATTGTATATGTGCAAATTCCTAATGCAAGAAGTTCCATAGTTCCTCTGAAAATATTCCTAAATATTCCTTAATACAGATATAAATTAGCATTCATTGTTTCATTCTACGAATGAAACAATGTCTACACTACAATTTCTTATAATGTTTAGTATTTATATTTCATGAGGGTTGAGCTAAATGGAAGTGTACTTGAAAAATTTGTAAATGAATTGGTTTTCCCGAAAATAAGACTAATGATGTTACAGATAGATCAAATTGTTATTTTCTTTCCTTCGAATACAAGGTGTCCTGTAACTAGTGGTACAAGAGAACATGGAGTGATTCCACATGAGAGTATAAGTCCAAATTATGGAATATATTTTTTCATTTGACGCCTCGTTTCCGAGAAAATCGAGCTTGAAAATGCAGCGAATACGCGCGTTATTAGATAGGAATAGTCTGACGCGTCTGATCATGATCAACCAATTTTACTTCTTGCATATACGAAAGCACGCGAACTCGAAGAATCTTTACAATCGATTTTCTCGCGAACGAGGCGTACCTTCAGTTACGGGACACCCTTTATTATACATTATATCATCTTTTATATTTGGCCGTCTGGAAGTTTCATCTAAAAAGAACGCAACTTTAGTTTCTCACTCTGTTTTTTGTAACTGTTGAGTTGTACGCTCTGTTAATGGCTCATGTACACTCCAAGCAGTAGCCTATCTACTGTATAGATGGCGCCTCAAATGGATTGGGACTTGGGCCCAGAGTTGCCATCTGCGCGTCCTGCTCTTTATCTTCCGCCCTGTCTTGTAGAAGAGAAAGCACGTTTCGGCTATCGTATTATTTGTATTAAGTACCTTATTTTACATTAAATATTAGAAACCGTATATACTGTGATTCGTTACTGCTACAGCTACACCACTGCATCCACGGTCCACGTCCCAACAATAACGATATAAGTTCTTTCAAGAGAATTAAGTTCAATAATGTGAGAGACCATTTGTGCAGAAATGCACAATATTTGACTATTTTTCATGCAGCTATAGGAGTCCAAAAAATGTGCAGTTTTCCGATACATCAGAGTTTCTTAACTTTGTGGAGTACGTAGTACATAAATTTCTGTCAAAATTTACAGTATTAAAAGATAAACTTGACATGGATACTAAATAGTGGGCTGAGTAAGTTTCGTTCATGTAGTGTTATAAAATTTTGCATACCGTGGAGGTTGGAGTTGAGGTGACGAAGGGAGAAGGACCTGGACGTAAAAAGAATACCCGATAACTGAATCTTCATGTTAAGACACGTGGAAGAAAAGTTACTGCTAATTGAAATCTTTTTACGAGGTACGAGAACGAAATGAAAAATGTATTTAACGAACAAAGCCTGATTTATAAAGAGAATCGAGTGTTGAATTTAATTATCCGTTGCAACCGAACTTGATAGCAATTGGACGAACTGTTAGAGATTTCTGGGAACAATAGTACCAAATATTTTTCGCGCATATGAAGACGATTGAAATAAAAACGAATTTCTGATATCTCTGAAATATAAAATTATTTTATGTTTAAAAATAACATCAATGTTTTCTCGTATCTAATTATAATATAATATTAAAAAGATCAACCAAATAAACTTTAAATTCATTGAGCAGTAAATTGAATCGACGCAATCCTGTCAGAGTAATGTGTTTTAAATATTTATTGCTTTTTAATTCAGTATATATGTATAATACGTTGCATTGGAATATTTATTATTATTAATTCATTATAGGCGCAAGACAAGGCCTTTCTTCATCAATCGCAAAATACAGACACCACATGTTTCTTTCTTTCTTTAATAATTTTAACAACTTCAGAATAACATATAAATATTTTTACACTCTTTCAATCTTTCTACGGTTTGAAATTTGTTATGAAATTTCAAACTATATAATCTGAATTTTCATAATAAAATAGAAATGTTTTAGACCGGAATGAATACTAAAATAGATTCAAGAGTAAAGGGTCATTAAGGTTAACGATTATTAAATATTTTGTTATTCTGTCGCGTTAATTTCCTACACGGATTTAAAAACATGATAACGCTGGTCAGCGAGTTAAGAAAGTAGCACGAATCGAGGAAATGGTTAACCACACCAAACCTTCTTATTAAGGGACGCCGCAAAAAGTTACATTCCGATCTATGCCACAAAGTTGTTTACTTGGAAAGCGGTGCGGAAACTGCGACATAATTTCGTTGAAATTCGAAAGTAAAACCTGGGAAAGGAATTGCAATTTAGTTTATAAAATTTACCGCGCCGCATAAATGTGATAACATTTTATTGTAAGTATACTAAAATGAATAAAAATGAAAACTTATTCAAAGAATGTACACTCATACACGAAAGTATTCGAACGCTTACAATTCTAACATTCAACTAATGAAATATGTATGTGAAATTAAAACATTTCATGTAACATCCAGGGACGGGTCTTAAGACTACATAAGTAAAGTTTGAAAATAATTTAACAATATATACCTATATATAATACAACAATATATATTTTTACAATACATTCGACCGGAACATTTAATAGTTACTTAGATTGAATTATTTAAAGTTTTAATAGGAAGTTGGACCACCGTTGGGTTTTATAACGGTCCTATGTCCGTTTTCCATTGAGTGAGCTAACTTATTAGAAAACTATAAATCTATTGATTGTCATATTTTAATAATATTTCGTTTTATCGCTACTTTCGAAGTAATAACTATATTTCTTTGAATTCATCTGTATTCAACAGTATTCCTTCTATTTCAATGGGGTTTAAATCGGGACTTTGCGGTGGATGTTGCAACACATGTGGAACATTATACAATAGAATGAAACCAGTAATTACTTAATAAATTCAATTTTAGTAAACTGTCTTTTAAGTTTTCCCTGCAAAATTTTCAAGTATTTCTTTTGTCCGTTACTCCGCCAATGATGACAAGGTTTCCCACTCCACCAGATGCCATGCAGAACCAAACTAATACAGATCCACATGCACGAGTTCCAAGGAGAGAACCATTTATTTCTCAAGTGAAATTAAATAATGAATTTACAATTCGCTGAAAAATATATTTATAAAAGTCATACATTCTGGGAGACAGTATTATTCTCTGATGAGAGTAAATGTAACGTTTTCGGTAGCGATAGATGTAAACGTGATTGGGGGAAACACAACACAAAATTAGAACCGTTCCGTTCAAATACTTTTGGGAGCTATGTCTAGCACGTGTTTACAATATATATTTATATATATATATTTATATATACAGGGTGTCCCAAAAATGTCTGAGTTCCTTTAAAGGGGAGGTTCCTGAGGCCATTTCAAGCGACATTTTCCTTTGCAAAAATAGCCGTTTCGGCTTTGTTAAGGAGTTATTAACGAAAAACACGGACCAATCAGAGCGCGACCTAGAGGCGTGTTGGCAGAGACGGCCGCGCGCGACAGAAGTCGAGCGATGGTGATACACCGCGGTCGAAAGCAAGGAACAAACAAGAGAAGAAAATTTTTCGAGTCCTATGTCGGATAGTTCAAATTTGAATATGTTGTAGTCTTTAGTAGCCTATGAAGGAATCTCGAAGGATTTTTCGAAATCTTAAAAAATGTTGGTTTTACAGACTTGTAAAGAATTTGTTTTCATTAAATTATAACACTAGAACTAACGTACCGAGGAAAATGAGTTTTGAGGAGCTTGTAGTGAACACGTAAGAGTATCTATTGAAAATATTTCGATTTGGAATAAATGGTTTTTTCACCATTTATTTTGCAAATGTTTTAAACAAATGCAATTTTCCTATAGCCGGGACTGTTTTAAAAATTCGAAAGAAAACGAGGTAACAGCTCCAAGTCTCCTCTTTACGAACCTATTTTTTAAAAGGCAGTCGCTTTAAAATTGACGGAATTAGAATTATTTTAAAACCTTGCTTACCTTGGTACTCCTGTAGAGCCCCAGCGAGGTGAAAATGATTCCTGTATTCACAAATTATTCTGCGTGAAACACTGAACCTGCCCACTCGTTAAATTCACAAGAGCATTTTAATTATTCGCTCTATGAAATTATCGAGCAGAAGGGGTCAATGTCCTTTCACTGCACGATCCGGCCCACATTGTTGATTTATTCACGATCACAATAAAACTATTCACATATATCCATTGGGTCCACAAACGTTGAAAGAAATCCACACAAATGATTCACAGAAATCCACATATCACGCACAACTAGTTCACATTTGATGCACGTAAATCGATCATTTCGACTAGCCGGTCCGCGAAAAACTGTCCATGAAATCTGTCTGTCTATGCTGACGATCGTAGGAAGACTAGTTCAGAACAGCTGACGAGGTTAACGGCCTTTCAACAGCACACTGCCGATTTTCATTTCAGCAACTGTTCGATGGAACCGTGTTTTCAAATGGAATGGGAAGAGTAAATGACCGCCCCTCTTCAAATCGGGGGTCATTCAGGTATGCTTCTACCACCGAGCGTGGCCATAAACCAGCGCCTTGTGTCGAAGCTCAACCTTGACGATGGCTCGACTTCTGGTTACCAAATGTGTACAATAGGTCAATAAAATGCTAAAAGTTTTAACGAAGAGTAACGGCTTTTTGCGAATATTGCTTGTATCCCCTTGACTTGAACGCAGGATGCGGAAATAAAGAACTCGGCGATGGCTCGACTTATGTTTACCAAATGTGTGCAGTAGGTCAATAAAATGCTAAACGTTTTCACGAAGATGTCAAGGCGCTTTCTTCGTTTATTACCTTACGACAACACCTCTCTGGGACACGCGGATCCCCCGCGTGCGTCACTCGGGGATACAAGCGTACCTGCCACCGTACCTGGGACGGTTCCATGAAAATTCCATCGATGGCCATAAACGCTGGCATATTTTGGAAAACGTGCAGAGCACGTGGGGCATCGAATGAGCCCAATCGCCTTGCTTACGGTTCGCAAATACTGTCTAACCGCCCTGAAATTTTTTTATATGCAGCTAATTGTAATTTCTTCTCGAGAGACAATTCTTTTTCCATATTAACATCAACATCATCTTCAACGAATTCTTCTGGATAGGTTTGTGTTTGCTTTTTATAAATGTTTTTGCGGAAATTGACGACGAACTTAATTAAATTTGACCTTGTTATTTTCTTTTCTTCCTTTTCGTTTTCTTTATTAAAGTCGTTATGTACAGAAAAATTAATTTGTAAATTTCAAATAATAGTAGATGCCCTAAAAAATATTTATTATTTATAGCTAATACCGAAAATACCAGTATTTTACCTTAGCAAATACCTGTTTCACGAAATTGCAAATTAGCACAAAATACCGGTATTCCGTATACGGGTGTAAGAAAGGCTAGTAGCAATATTCGCAAAAAGCCGTTACTCTTCGTTAAAACTTTTAGCATTTTATTGACCTATTGTACACATTTGGTAACCAGAAGTCGAGCCATCGTCAAGGTTGAGCTTCGACACAAGGCGCTGGTTTATGGCCACGCTCGGTGGTAGAAGCATACCTGAATGACCCCCGATTTGAAGAGGGGCGGTCATTTACTCTTCCCATTCCATTTGAAAACACGGTTCCATCGAACAGTTGCTGAAATGAAAATCGGCAGTGTGCTGTTGAAAGGCCGTTAACCTCGTCAGCTGTTCTGAACTAGTCTTCCTACGATCGTCAGCATAGACAGACAGATTTCATGGACAGTTTTTCGCGGACCGGCTAGTCGAAATGATCGATTTACGTGCATCAAATGTGAACTAGTTGTGCGTGATATGTGGATTTCTGTGAATCATTTGTGTGGATTTCTTTCAACGTTTGTGGACCCAATGGATATATGTGAATAGTTTTATTGTGATCGTGAATAAATCAACAATGTGGGCCGGATCGTGCAGTGAAAGGACATTGACCCCTTCTGCTCGATAATTTCATAGAGCGAATAATTAAAATGCTCTTGTGAATTTAACGAGTGGGCAGGTTCAGTGTTTCACGCAGAATAATTTGTGAATACAGGAATCATTTTCACCTCGCTGGGGCTCTACAGGAGTACCAAGGTAAGCAAGGTTTTAAAATAATTCTAATTCCGTCAATTTTAAAGCGACTGCCTTTTAAAAAATAGGTCCGTAAAGAGGAGACTCGGAGCTGTTACCTCGTTTTCTTTCGAATTTTTAAAACAGTCCCGGCTATAGGAAAATTGCATTTGTTTAAAACTTTTTCAAAGTAAATGGTGAAAAAATCATTTTTTCCAAATCGAAATATTTTCAATAGATATTCTTCTGTGTTCACTATAAGCTCCTAAAATCTCATTTTCCTCGGTACGTTAGTTCTAGTGTTATAATTTATTGAAGAAAAGTTGCCACTTTTCTTTACACGTCTGCAAATCCAACATTTTTCAAGATTTCGAAAAATCCTTCGAGATTCGTTCATAGGCTACTAAAGACTACAACATATTCAAATTTGAACTATCCGACATAGGACTCGAAAAATTTTCTTCTCTTGCTTGTCGCGTATCTAACAGCTGTTCGTGCCGCGCGCCTCCGTAATATCGCGGTGCAGCGTTCGCTTTAAATAATTCTAATTCAGTCAATTTTAAAGCGCCTGCCTTTTAAAAAATAGGTCCGTAAAGAGGAGACTTGAAGCTGTCATCACGTTTTTTTCGAATTTTTAAAACAGTCCCGGCTATAGGAAAATTGGATTTGTTTAAAACATTTGCAAAATAAATGGTGAAAAAACCATTTATTCCAAATCGAAATATTTTCAATAGATACTCTTACGTGTTCACTACAAGCTCCTCAAAACTCATTTTCCTCGGTACGTTAGTTCTAGTGTTATAATTTAATGAAAACAAATTCTTTACACGTCTGTAAAACCAACATTTTTTAAGATTTCGAAAAATCCTTCGAGATTCGTTCATAGGCTACTAAAGACTACAACATATTCAAATTTGAACTATCCGACATAGGACTCGAAAAATTTTCTTCTCTTGCTTGTCGCGTATCTAACAGCTGTTCGTGCCGCGCGCCTCCGTAATATCGCGGTGCAGCGTTCGCTTTAAATAATTCTAATTCAATCAATTTTAAAGCGCCTGCCTTTTAAAAAATAGGTCCGTAAAGAGGAGACTTGAAGCTGTCATCACGTTTTTTTCGAATTTTTAAAACAGTCCCGGCTATAGGAAAATTGGATTTGTTTAAAACATTTGCAAAATAAATGGTGAAAAAACCATTTATTCCAAATCGAAATATTTTCAATAGATACTCTTACGTGTTCACTACAAGCTCCTCAAAACTCATTTTCCTCGGTACGTTAGTTCTAGTGTTATAATTTAATGAAAACAAATTCTTTACACGTCTGTAAAACCAACATTTTTTAAGATTTCGAAAAATGCTTCGAGATTCGTTCATAGGCTACTAAAGACTACAACATATTCAAATTTGAACTATCCGACATAGGACTCGAAAAATTTTCTTCTTTTGTTTGTTCCTTGCTTTCGACCGCGGTGTATCACCATCGCTGGACTTCTGTCGCGCGCGGCCGTCTCTGCCAACACGCCTCTAGGTCGCGCTCTGATTGGTCCGTGTTTTTCGTTAATAACTCCTTAACAAAGCCGAAACGGCCATTTTTGCAAAGGAAAATGTCGCTTCAAATGGCCTCAGGAACCTCCCCTTTAAAGGAACTCAGACATTTTTGGGACACCCTGTATATTGCAAAAACGCTATATATTGTTAAATTATTGTCTAACTTTGCTTATGTTGTCTTGGGATCTATCCTTTGCTATATGCGGGATGTCACATCAAATGCTTTAATTTAACATCCATATCACATTAGTTGAATGTTAGAATTGTAAGCATTCGAATACTTTCGTGTATGAGCGTATAATTATCTTGTTTACAATTAAGTCGTTATTGCAAAAATGGTGTTAGTCAAAACAGTTAAGTATTGAATGACGAGGAATTAAGTAAAAGTTAATACACGATAATATTGAAGGATGTTATGTTAGTCTTACGCAAACCAAGATAAAATTATATTACAATTATTTTATTTAACGATGATTAGACCTTTGAGATAATAAAATAAAAGACTAATTATGCCATTGAGATTATAAAATTCCAAGGAATAATCTACAATCTACATACATATTATGGAAATGTTAAGGGATTGTATTTGTGTAAGTTGAGAAATACTTCATATGAACGTTTTGTTAACACTATTCCTGCCAACCCAGCAGCCTCAACACTTCTATGAAATCGAAGTAGTTTATTTAATGAAATACAAATTGAAAAGTTAAGATGTATAATACTGATTGGGAGTATTCTTCTAATCTCCTTACACTTTACTCACGCCAACCAAATTCGGTATAGTGAATAGATTAGTGAAACAATTAATTTTTAAATTTATATAAATTAGTCTGTCACCCATATATGGGTAACATGACAGACAATGGGCAAAAGTTCCGAAAACCGGTCAAATCGTATTGACCTCAAATTTTGCACATAGCCTCATTTTGTATTAAAAACATGTTTCTCAAATGGATTTCCGGCTACTCGCCAAATTTTTTTTTATCATTATCACTACCTTACCGATATAAAATATTCTACCTTACTGGTATAAACTCTTCTATTTTACCATCAAAACGCTTGGATTAGGTATTATTTCTGAACCTGTTATTGCTGTACGCGCGATGGACGAATAAAATGATTATATTTTTGATACTCTTATGTGACTTTTTCTGCGTTATTCCAAAGTTAATTTTTTGTTTTACAATTTCCGTTATATTTTGTTTTCTAATATAGTTATGAACAAAAAAAGTTTGAAAAATATAGCAGTTATTGTAAGCAGTGGAAGCTAAAACGACTAACACATGTACCTACGTGGAAACGAGGCAAGTATTAACACGCTCCGTGCCACGTGGAGCGTATGCGCCCCACGCTGAACTTTCCGTTCAAGCCACTGGATATTGTCATTGTAAAATGAAGAATTTCTTAAAAATTTATAATGCAGTCAATTATGAGCATCTTAATACGGCGTGGCGTGGTAGTCATTTGTTTCGACTGTCACTTGTTTCAACTGCACACGTGATAAGAAGGCGCTGTAAAATTTGTTACGAAAAAAACGTTAAAAATTTAGGTTTCCAATCGGCAAGAAATTGTACTGTAAAAGTTGCAACATTCTGCAATAGTTGTGAGGGTAAACCACACTTATGTTTGCAATGTTTTAACAAAGTTCACCGTAACATCCCTTTGTGATTTGACACAAACTTGTCATATAAATATTAAATAATAAATATTAAATATAATTCTACTAAAATGTTTTATTTTAAACTAATATAGACATGAAAAAATATTATGTGCGAGGATGCGACTCGCTTGGTAGAGTAATGTTCAGCCAGGTATTTGTTAAATTAATACCTAGAGAAATAAATTTATTGCTTTGTTGTGTTATGCATCTTAAACTGTACACCCTGTCCTTGATAATTACAATTTTGCACTATTTTCATCATTGTAAGGCATACGCCAGAAACAAAACAATACAATTGTAAAGCATGGGGCGTATACGCCCCACGAGGCGTGCACGGGAACTCTTCAAAAAACGGTCTGGCACGGAACGTTTTAAGCTTAAAAAGTCATTTGGAACAGTAAAACGATGTGCACAATTGTATATGTGCGACTGCTAGAATTGCCTGTTATAACTTATAGCAGTTATAACTCAATTATACGTATGTAGGCATGTTGGTTTGGGTTAGGTTTGGTAATCCGGCCGGCAACGTACGTGTGAAATAATAACACATGTACGAAATCAAAATGCGCAACACTGTAAGCGTAGTTGGGGGTCTCCGCCCTCCACCCATCTCCAACGACCTAACCCCAAATCCACTTGAACTGTATCTTCTTTTTGAGATCCTGTATATGATTCTGTGTATTTTAATTACAGTTCAGTGACAGCTTGTACTAATTCAAGCCTGAAAGTTATTTTGTATGAAAAATTGCGCATTTATGCCGCGTTTTGACGGAAAGTGGAAAATTTTATGCCGGTAAGGTAGAAAACTTTGTATCGGTAAGGTAGATGGTAAAGATTTTTTTGCGAGTCGCCAAAAATGCTTTTGGGAAACACGCTTTTAATGCAAAATGAGGTTATGACGTGCACGCGATTCGTATAAATTATTTAGTTATTTAAAAAGTGCATATGTTATTTAAATATGCATATGAAAACTCTTTTATGCGCATAAGATACCGTTTGACAGGAATGTGCCCTATGGTAATTGCGGCCATAAATTCCAAAACAGCGGGCTCCTACTTTTTATTACACTACACTAGGGTCTCAATTAATCGGCTTAAATCGGAAGACAGACGACTCTAGTAAATCAAGACCTGTCAAGTAATCGAAACCTGAGGGAAAAAACTAAAAATGTGATTTATGTACACAATAGACGATCTACTAGACAGGAAATGCATTTCTCTTTTCATTTACAATATTCACGCAACTATCGATCGTTTTTTATCTTATTCGGTAGAGAAATAACAATTCCTAACAATCAATATGCATTGGATCCAAGAAATATTTCAACACTAAATACCGGATTCTAGAAAAATTGCCTATGTTTAAAAAGTGATAGTTTCGTAAAAAAATTATCGTACGACAGTAAAGTTGGGTTTTTTTAATTTTTAGTTTCATAATTCGGTATTCATTTTATGCTCATTTATTGTCTTTATGATCGTTTTCACGATGCAGTAGACGAGAAACTGAATATGCGTTTTTTTTTTTAAATGCTATACATTCAAACGTCTGTGAAAACTTTGAGACTTTTTTTCGTAAATGAAACCTCCATAGATTTAAAGATTGTAAGTTTTTCTTTACAACAACATTCGTCGTTTTATTGAGTTTCGAATGAGAGGTGTGCCGCCAATTTTACAGTAGTATAAGTTATACTATGAGTTATGAGAGCATTACAAGACAGACCATGGTTCACAGAACATTGAAGCAAATCGTACATCAATTTCTAAGAAGTTGATGTAAAGAGAAGGCTTCAATCTTCAAATCTATGGCAGTTTAATACATGAGAAAAAGTTTTTGGAGGCATTTGAATTTGCAGCATTTTTGAAGATAAAATGGTTCTTTTGTTTCCCACCATCTACACCAGAGGTCGGCAAGAAGTGCTCGTTTCGGGCCGCTTTCGAGAGCTACGCCTCCTTTTCCTGGCCGCGCGTCTCGCTCCCCGTGACGGTCCAACTTCTCGAGCCAGCTCAGACACGTACCGTATGAATTGCGCGTGGCGCATTAGGGCGATACTTAGGGCGATTAATTAGGGTGGTATCAGCTCTAGGCCTATTCCACTATGCCGCATGATAATTTCGGAAAATTATAACTTTCATTAAAACAGAAAAGCGCACCCAGTTGAACGATTGTTCTCCATCGTCCGAGATGCGAGCAGCGACGTCCAACCTTTCATTCGATATTTCTGATTTACCAAACATGTCTAAACGTCCACGAAGAAGTTTTTCCACATCTAAATAAAATGTTGGCGATGAAATTAAGAATTATTTTTCAAATTTATTTTCTGAGTTTATTTTTTAAATTTATTTTCCGAGTTTATTTTTTAAATTTATTTTCCGAAATTATCATGCGATATAGTGGAATAGGCCTACAGGGGATACCACTGACAAAAAAGGCATTGACAATAGTACCTCCAAGCTAATATAGAAACCTATTGATACGGTTGTCGCCCTGATGCGCCACGCGGAGTTCATACGAGTTTGAGCTGGCTCGATAACTTGGACCGCCACGGGGAGCAAGACGCGCGGCCGGGAAAAGGAGGCGTAGCCCTCGAAAACGGCCCGAAACGAGTACTTCTTGCCGACCTCTGATCTACACCATGGAAAAATATCGTAGAGTAAAGTAAACACTGCATTGTAAAAGCAGAAGCTTCAAGCTTTTAAATGAGCCCAAACTTATGATTGCGCTATTTGTTATTACAAAATTATCACAATTTAAATATTGACAATTTTTCGACAATTAGAAATGTAGTGATACTAGAAATTTCAGTTAGACAGGCATTAGGTCCGCATTAGGCTAGCCTAATTTGGCCGTTAGGCCCGCATGCGGAATGTAACACGGTGTCCCAACGCCCGCCTAATTGGGAAAGCCGAATTAGGCTCACATTAGGATAGCCTTATTAGGCCCTCATTATAGGCGACGTTAATAAATTCTCCCTAGTAACACAAAAATATTGCATAAATATCTTTTTCAAATATTGGAAAAATATATTTTAAGCCACACTTATTAATATGAAAAAAGTATTAGACGAAATATTATATACAGATACAGGAAATATGAAATAAATGTTAAAGAAATGCAGACTAAATATTCATCAAATGTGAAAGAAACATTTAAAATATACAGGGTGTGACGGATCTTCCTTTGTTTAAGGAAGTCCCGTCGGTCACCAATTCCTTAGTGACGGCCTAGCGCTAATTACGGGCGGACAGAAGGTCCGTGATCGTAACCGCGGGGGTCTTGCCTAAGCCCAAAGAAGTATTTACCTACTCTTACTAGCTAATTTGGTAGCGAAGCCTAAAAGTAGGATTTTTAGTTAAAGATACAGTTCAACGCAACTCTGCCCTTAGGATCGGAAGTTATTAAATGGGATATATCAAATAATAATTTATCTTTAGATATCGTTTCGACCAATCGTAACAATATATTTTAAAATGGTAGTTTATGGTACAAAGAATTCGATTTTATCGAAGGTTGATTAGTTGCAATAAAATAACAATATGAAAATGCTAATTAGATTTTAATAATTTTAACGGAATAAGGCCTCTAATGAAACGTCCGTGAATAACAATATATAATCTAACGAATGTATAACGATAACAATCAATGAATAAATAATACTTAAATAATTAAAATAAATAGTATCGAATAACAATAAAATATGTGTATGCAAATACATATATATATATATATATATATATATATATATATATATATACTACATATATACAGGGTGGCCCACATAACTCTGAACAGCTCAATATCTCGAAAACTATGCCATCGATTTTAAAGTTCTGAGTCTTAAATTGCATGGAACTGAAGGGCCTTTCTGACTACATAAACGTGAAGTTTCCTCCCTTCCCCTTTAACGGGGAGGGGAGGTACCTTTGTAATTTTAAATGGAACCCTCTATAAAATGTTACATATTTGGATTCTACAGGAAAAAACAAGTCAATTTTGTCTGAAACATTTTTTTGTCAGATACTTCTATGATGAGATATAACAGTTTGAAGTTTCGAGTTGTAGGTACTTGAAGCTCTCGGAAATAGCGTTATGGAATTATACGCGCTTGAGTCCATTGCTTATTCATGAAGAAACACAAACAATAATATTTACAATTCTTGAACGTTTTCAGTTTAGAGCTGTTATTCAAGCAGTAACATTGTGATTATGGCTACTTTTGACACAGAAGTGAATATGTTATTAACGTTAGGTGAATGCCAAAAAAATTATCGGCGTGCAGCAGTGATGTTTTTTGAACGTTATGGAATCAAAAAATGTCATGCAACATTTCATAATTTAGAAAAGCGGCTTCGCGAGCACGGTGAATTGTGTAAAAAAACTCGCAATAAACGTAAAGCTGTCACTAATGAAAATAATAGTGCCAGTATTCTTGCTGCAATTACATTAAATCCTCGTATTAGTCAACGTACACTTGCAGAAACATCACATATTAGTCGTTCATCGATTCAACGAATTTTGAAACGGCAAAAGTATCATCCATATCACATGGTTTTATCACAAGAGCTTTCGATAGCATATTACGATCACCGCGTAAGATTTTGTGAGTGGCTGCAGGGTGTTTTGGAAAATGACGTTTTGTGCAAAATACTTTTTTCCGATGAGGCCACTTTTATGAATTCAGGGCATGTAAATAGACATAATCTGCATTATTGGGCCGTGGAAAACCCAAATTGGATGCGATGTGTTCCCTTTCAACATCGATGGTCTTTAAATGTTTGGTGTGGCCTAATAGGAGATTTTGTGATTGGACCTTATTTTTTTCAAGAAACTGTAACATCTGCAAGTTATTGTGATTTATTAAAAAATCATTTGCCTGCGCTTTTGGAAGATGTGCCACTGCACGTTAGAAGAGAAATGTGGTTCCAACAAGACGGCGCTCCTCCACATTTTGCAATCATCACCAGGCAATTTTTGAACGAAAAATTTGGGAACAAATGTATAGGTCGTGGGGGACCTCGTCAATGGCCTCCTCGATCCCCCGATCTAACACCATTAGATTTTTTCTTATTGGGATATGTAAAGGACAAAATTATGTTTGAACCACCGACGACAAAAGAGGATATGAAACAAAGAATACGTGACGCTTGCGCTTCAGTGACTCCCGAAATGTTAAAAAATGTTAGAACAACTTTGATGTTTCGAGTAAATAAATTTTTAGAAGCCCGTGGTGGACATTTTGAACATTTAATTTAAAGTACATTTTATTTCTTCACGAATAAGCAAAGGACTCAAGCGCGTATAATTCCATAACGCTATTTCCGAGCGCTTCAAGTACCTACAACTCGAAACTTCAAACTGTTATATCTCATCATGGAAGTATCTGACAAAAAAATGTTTCAGACAAAATTCACTTGTTTTTTCCTGTAGAATCTAAATATGTAACATTTTATAGGGGGTTCCATTTAAAATTACAAAGGTACCTCCCCTCCCCCGTTAAAGGGGAAGGAAGGCCACTTCACGTTTATGTAGTCAGAAAGGCCCTTCAGTTCCATGCAATTTAAGACTAAGAACTTTAAAATCGATGGCATAGTTTTCGAGATATTGAGCTGTTCAGAGTTATGTGGGCCACCCTGTGTATATATATATATATATATATATATATATATATATATATATATGCAAGTTCCCTTTTATTAAATTGTGCGTGAATAATGATGTTGCGATTTGACAGATTGCATGAATTATAAATACTTAAGAAAATTATGTCGAGAAACGTCTCGACCGAAATCGTGCAACGGCCTTCACGTTTCAGCGAGGGAAATCCCAAAATCAGAATGATTGCTGGAAACGCTTATGGCCCCCGTACAAATTCATGTTTCCCGATCACGCACAATTTAAATATTCAATGTAACGGAAATATAAGGAATTTACCAAGCGTCTGTATTACAGTTCTCTCACTACAACGTGTGTTTGTGCTTTTGTATAAAATGTTTACAATTATATTATACTGGCTTGTTCACACCATTTTCGTTGCTGATAGATCTGGAAAAAGGAAAAGAACCACACAACCTTTAGACTTGTCGTACGCTGTTGTAATACGCGACACGTGGCTCGACTTGAACGATTATATCTCTAGAAATATTTGACTAGTTGTGAAATTTACTATAACTACTACTAGGTACAACCCTAATAGGCAAAACTATAATTTGACTAATACTAATTTAACGCGCGAATAGAGACTTTCACCCGAAGAAACTCGTATTACCGAAATCTACTACCCGGCACAACTCTAGCTCTATTAATTTCACGCGGAGAAACGTAACACACCTCGTGGTTACCCAACGATTTCTAATGATCCTTCGCTTCGTTTCGCTCAGCAGGGCCCGCTGGCCGGTTCCCCACCACGCGTCCTAGCCAATCAAATTTGACTTATTTGCTCGAACTGTTCAACGACAAATCTATGGTGTTCTCTTCCTTTGTTTAAGCATAATCTCTCGCTCGCTCTCACTCCCCTTCGCTCGCTCCCTCTTTCCTTCGCTCACTGCGTGCCCAACAAGGGTCGAACAGATGTAAACACACGGGTAATTGAAGACGCTTAGCATGCTGGCTAGGATTATCCCGAAACGCTTACGCGTTGCCGAGGATGCCTTCGCGATATTATTAAATTCAACGAACTTCTTCGGCCGTTGGTGAGGTATCCTTATACTATTGCCCGACCGGCGAGTTCGCTGTTGCTATTATACTAATATGTTCGGAAGGCAGCGGACGGAGCGTTATTGTTTACAAGGCTCGGCGGTTTGCTGGCGTATGGCATTCCTATTCAAATATATGGTATTTGGACGATGTTGATTCCAAGGAGGGTATTTGTTCTAAAATACATTACCGCGATATTAGGAAATGAATCTAACTTCGTCAAAGGCCGTACTGCGTTCGATGAGGGGAATCCCAAAATGCTAAAGCATTATCAAACGACAGTATCGCCGACGGATAGTGCAAAAGAATAATTAATTTATGTTCGGAACGTAACACAGGGTGTCCCAAAACTGCCGTTCTTCCTTGAAAGGGGCGGTTTCTGACACCATTTGAAGCGACATTTTCCTTTGCAAAAATTCCCGTTTTGGCTTCGTTAAGGAGTTATTAACGAAAAACACGGACCAATCAGAGCGCGACCTAGAGGCGTATTGGCAGAGACGGCCGCGCGCGACAGCATGCGAGCGATGGTGATACACCGCGGACGAAAGCAAGGAAGAAACAAGAGAAGAAAATTCAAATTTGAATATGTTGTAATCTTTAGTAACGTGTGAACGAATCTCGAAGGATTTTTCGAAATCTTAAAAAATGTTGGTTTTACAGACGTGTAAAGAACTTTTTTAAATTAAATTATAACACTAGAACTAACGTACCGAGGAAAATGAGTTTTTAGGAGCTTATATTGAACACATAAGACTATCTATTGAAAATATTTCGATTTGGAAAAAATTGATTTTTCACCATTTCTTTTGCAAATGTTTTAAACAAATAAAATTTTCCTATGGCCAGGACTTTTTTAAAAATTCGAAAAAAACCGAGGTGATAGCCCACGTATCCTCTTTACGGACCTATTGTTAAAAAGACAGACACTTTAAAATTGACGTTATTAAAATTATTTAAAGCGAACGCTGCACCGCGATATTACAGTCGCGAATGGCTCCGACGGCGCGCGGCACGAACAGCTATTACATACGCGACCATCGCACACTCTAACACCGTCAATACATACTGGTAAAACTCACTCTTCACTTTTTAGTTATTAACGTTAAAAACTGAGAAAACCTTGCTTACCTTGGTTCTCATGTAGAGCCCCATCGAGGTGAAAATGCTTCCTGTATTCACAAATTATCCGGTGTACAACATTGAACCTGCCCACTCGTTAAATTCACAAGAGCATTTCTATTATTTGCTCTACGAAATTATCGAGCAGAAGGGGTCAATATCCATTCACTCCACAATCCGGCCCACATTATATACAGGCAAAATTATTCACACACATCCATTGGGTCCACAAATATTGCATGAGATCCACATAAGTGATTCACAAAAATGCATGTATCACGCACAACTAATTCACATCTGATGCAGGTAAATTCGACTTTCGCATGTGCGTCTGTCTGTGCACGAAAAATCGTCCGTCCGTCCATGCTCGCGTCCGTAGTAAGACTAGTTCAAAACAGCTGATGAGGTCACTGGCCTTTCAACAGCACACTGACGCGTCGCTCAGCATCGCGCGTCACTACTGCACCATTACATTGTATGAACCATTTGAACGAATTTCTCGATTTTTTCTCGTTCTGGTTATTACTGCCAAATATCTTATACGTGTGTCGTAGAACGAATAATATTTTTACACGGAACTTTTCTCTAGGATGGTCTATAAACTATCTTTATTCGTTCGAGCTCGAGCGACAACTGAACTGTCGTTATCTGTGCACGCTTTCATAGGACACCTTCCGCGACCCCCCGAATTTGCAAGTTCCATCAAAATATTATTCAAAAGGTGCCGCTCATCGCCACGACGCTGCTTTTCGGCATCACGCCGCAAAGAACGCAGCGCAGACCCAAAATGAAATGCGAGTTTCATACGTTATAATTTGGTGGCCCTGAAAGGGACCGATTTTTGTTAAAAAAGATGCTCGAAATATCCTCCTCCTTCTCACACGCATAATTCTGCGTAGTGCCGCAAAGCAGCGGCGTGATGACGAAAAGCAGCGTCGTGGCGATGAGCGGCACCTTTTGAATAATATTTTGATGGAACCTGCAAATTCGGGGGGTCGCGGAAGGTGTCCTATGAAAGCGTGCACAGATAACAACAGTTCAGTTGTCGCTCGAGCTCGAACGAATAAAGATAGGTTATAGACCATCCTAGAGAAAAGTTCCGTGTAGAAATATTATTCGTTCTACGACACACGTATAAGATATTTGGCAGTAATAACCAGAACGAGAAAAAAATCAAGAAATTCGTTCAAATGGTTCATACAATGTAATGGTGTAGTAGTGACGCGCGATGCTGAGCGACGCGTCAGTGTGCTGTTGAAAGGCCAGTGACCTCATCAGCTGTTTTGAACTAGTCTTACTACGGACGCGAGCATGGACGGACGGACGATTTTTCGTGCACAGACAGACGCACATGCCAAAGTCCAATTTACCTGCATCAGATGTGAATTAGTTGTGCGTGATACGTGCATTTTTGTGAATCTTTTATGTGGATATCATTCAATATTTGTGGACCCAATGGATGTGTGTGAATAATTTTACCTGTATATAATGTGGGCCGGATTCTGCAGTGAATGGATATTGACCCCTTCATCTCGATAATTTCATAGAGCAAATAATAGAAATGCTCTCATGAATTTAACGAGTGGGCAGGTTCAATATTGTACACTGGATAATTTGTGAATACAGGAAGCATTTTCTTCTCGCTGGGGCTCTACATGAGAACCCAAGTAAGCAAGGTTTTCTCTGTCGCGCGCGGCCGTCTCTGCCAATACGCCCCTAGGTCGCGCTCTGATTGGTCCGTGTTTTTCGTTAATAACTCCTTAACGAAGCCAAAACGGGAAATTTTGCAAAGGAAAATGTGATGAAATGAAATGAAATTTTGCAAAGGAAAATGAAGAACGACAGTTTTGGGACACCCTGTATAAAGTAAATATTCAGAAAATATACGAGCGATATTTAAAAAATGTAAAATAAATATATTTTTTATATTCTATAAATAGCTAGACCAAATTTTTTAAACATTTATTTAGCAACCTTTCAAATATAATGTTTATGTATTATTATTCTTCTTTTACTTCGATTTCAAACGGGAAATTAATCCTTTCTTATTACATGGGTCTATGTTGGTGAACCTTCGTGATCTGAATATGGTGGTGTTTCTAATGTTTCTATCCTTTCGAATCATCAGATAAATTCGTTTTGCCTGTATTTCAATTTCGTCTAACCGTAAAAGTAGCACCAAATATAGATCAATAGTATACTACCGTTTAAAAGGAAGTGTACACTTTGGAAGCTGCTGAACAGAATATCTTACGGAACTTTGTTGTTTCAGATTTTTTATTGTAATCAAAATATGACTTACTATGAAGATTGAATTTAGGAAAGCGGAAAAAGCAAGGGTAAAAAGGCAAAGCAACAAATGATACATAATAATTAATATTTTAAATTTTCTACGTCGTTTGAAATGTGCACTAATTTAATTATGAACATTATATGTACAAAATTCTCTGCCATAAAGACCAGAACAATTATCAACAAACTTAAATAGCATTCCCCGAGTTGTATTTAACCACTCTGCGATTGGATGTATCTTATTATTTAATAAAATTTTAATAGCGCTAGGAAATAACAAAAAGTGATGCGGGCCTAAAGACCAATGCGGGCCTAATGCGGAAGTCATTAGAAACGCCTAAGTTGGGCATTCCTAACCGGTGCCGCATTTGGCCCTAATGGAGATAGCCGAACGCACGCCTAAGTTAGGCGTTGAACGGTAGAGTACATATTTTACTGATGATGTCATTCTTTTTGACAATTTATTTTTATCTGACATTCCGAACTTTATCTTGCACCAATGACCGAGTAATTTTTTCATTACCCCTAAGCAACATAAATGCATATAATCTAGGGAAAACTGTTTTATTATATCGAGTTTAATTATATTTGACACGTTGATCGCCCACTCAACAATCAGGAAAATTGCACAGAATCAAAGCAATTTATTTAACAAAACAGAAACTTAGAAGTTTAATATTATGTTGTTAACCCCTTAACCTACAATGACGGGCATAGCCCGCGTACGATGGTCGGGCCAAACCTAAATTTTACGGGCATCGCCCGCGTACGATGATCGGGCCAAACCTAAATAAACAAGTCGTGCAAATGTCCCGAACGCTGCGCGAGCTTGTATACAATTTCGGCTCAACATCTTCGAATCTAAATCGTAGGTTAAGGGGTTAATTTACCTAACTTAGGCATGCGGCACCGGTTAGGAATGCCTAACTTAGGCGTGCGTTCGGCTATTCCCATTAGGGCCACATGCGGCACCGATTAGGAATGCCCAACTTGGGCGGGCCTAATGGCTTCTGCATTAGGCCCGCATTGGTCCTTAGGCATGCCTAACTGAAATTCTAGTCGGGGATTAATTACTTTTTGGATCCACTGTATTTGGTCGTACGAATTATACATTCTAATTGTTTTCTGGAACGCCGCCATGTTGAATTGATAATTGAAGAGTATGTGTTAAATCGGACGTACCTTCTAATGAATGTTTTTATTGCTGTTAATTCCAGGGACTTAGGTATATTAAATAGACATGCTTTATTTACAAACCCAAAAGAGTCATAAAACCTAGTCATGCATATTCCAAGGGGCAATTTGAAACTCCGAATAATTGAAATCTCGGATAATCGCAGATAATCCGGTTAATCGAGGTCCTACTGTATATAAGATGAGTATTAGTACAGCAGTTTGCGACTAACTGATATCTATACTTAACATTTTAACCCAAAAATATCATTCCTAAAGTAGGTAGTTTTATTTGGCATCGATATACAGGATACCGTAAAATTAGAAAATATGAATTTAAATTCAAATGAAATTCAACCCCCACATTCGGAGTGTCAACAGACTTATAATAATGAAATGCTATTCAATTTTACAAAATGTCCCGATATAAAAAAGTATCTGTAATTAAACGATTCGCATTATTAATCATATTGTATATTATAAATGTGGTACAAAAATGTGAATGAAGGAGCTATTACAAAAGCTACAAATAAACATTCAGGATAAAAGTGTTAATTAGTTAGTAAGTGACTTATAACTGGCTACTCATTATACATGTCCATAAGTAATCTGAATGTTTTGATGAAGAATAAATAATAAAGTAGTTCAAGTATTGTTAATAGGCATATTTTACATAATAAATTATTTTAAAGATATTATTTATTATTCATTATATCCTCATAGAAACATTCAATTGCTAGTATTCAATTAAAAATGTTCGTAGTCAGCATAAGGAGGTAAAACAAATGATACATTGAACCAAGTATAATTTTCATTGTAAATACGTTATAAATTTGAAATCTAAGAAAACACAAATACCAATAATAAAAAATATAAAAATTTATTTCACATACGGGCAAAACGTTCCTAGTTCTTTACATATAGAAGAGTTACATAATTACATGATCGATAAACGGGTTATTTATCTTGAATGATAACTTCGAAACTATTTGAAATAACGTGTTTCAGTAAATACTTCTTTCTTTCCCAATAACATTTTAGAAATGAATTGGCCGATAGTGTCATGCTATAATACCTGATGAATCAAAAATACTAAAAAATACAAGCTAAATATATCCCTATCCGAGTTTATGAATTAAATATGTACAAGCACGTAGTCTAAAAAACTGTGATTATCGCAAAAATATGTTGTTTTAACTCCAACTTTAAGTATTCTTTTCATCCCCTAGACATGGAATATTGTTAATAAAAAGAAATAAGTGTAAAATATGTTTCAATAAATTATATTTCATACATACATAATTCTACATAAATAATTCTAGCTAAATATTCTCCATAAATAATTCTACCTACATATCCCACATTTTCTTTAAAATCAGCGAGTTATACTTAAGCGATGTCCCTCGCCAGTCATCTTCCCTTTCCAGTTTTTATTTTATTAAATATACATAATAATTTCGAATTTACTGAATTTTTGAGGTTGCTTTGAAGTGTGCCGTCAAAGTATTACGCGAAAGGGCGCGTGAGAGCAAAGTAAATTCTACCGAGGTTCGAGGAAGAGTAATTCGGGGTTGAAACTAATCTGCGAAGTGTCTTTCAAACAATAACAATACATAGCTACTATGGTATTTCGTTGGGCGGTGTGCTGGTTAAACAGATTTAATTCAACGAGGTCAAAAGTTGTTTTAAAGTCCGTAAAAATACCAGAAAATCCAGGGTCCGCTTTAATGGGTGCGGCTGTTTCTTTTCTTGAAGGGCTGTTTTCATGAAAATTTTGATGACACAGCGTCCCCTCTCGCAGCGACACCGCATAATCCCATTAAAGCGCTCTGATTTGCAGCAAGTCGTACCGAAACGGATGAGAAGGGGGCGTGCACTGGCAGCCAGCGAGAATTATTGCGGGTTTTTTACGAGACATCAGTAGGTGGGTATCCGGGTCGCCGAATAGGCGGCTGCTAATACAATGTACCGCAGGTACGTCGTGAATGAGGCAAAGCCAACCCTGACACCGAGTATTCATCTCGAAAAGAGGAAGGATGAGGATTCAGGAAAGAGGAAAACCCGGTCGAGGTACATAGCCAAGTTCATCCTACGAAATGGAGAATGCTAACCAATACATAGGCCGCGTATGCTATGTCTGTACTGCCTACTGCTCTCGCGTATGTATGTATCGTGCCTGCCAGTCGGCTTGTGGTTTCGTAACAAGGTGCCCTACTTCAATCTCGCCAACCGATTAGGAGAAGAAGTATTAGGTTGGTGTAAAAATAATTGCGCTTTTTGTTTTTGAATATTAAAACGATATATTTTGCTTGATTTTCCGCTTTGAGCTAAACATCGAATGACAGTTGTATACACCGTGACAAAACTATAAAACATATATATAAATATAAGAAAATCAATAAAAAGTGTATTCTAGTAAGAATCTTTTTCATCCTTCATTTCTAATGTTGTTGTTCACACGCACACACACATTTTCGGATGGTGGTGGCATAATGATTTGGACATCAATAGGATATCAGGAGAAACGTCATAAACGAGCAATTAACAAAACATGCACATCGCGTAGCGAAACAGATACACATCTATCAACAAGACAATTCTAATGAAGCTAACTCAGAAGTTGTGGAACCTCATTTCGTGTCTCAAAAAATAGAAGTTTTGCCGCGTCCTGCAAGGTCTCCGGACGTATACATCATGGAGATTTGTTGGAGGATCTTAGCTTCAGAGCTATATTCAAAAGGAAAACAATTTAACAAATTTGTGTTGCTATAAAGCAAGAAGACATAAAAAATGTATACAAATCACTTCAGGAAAGAATTGCTAGAGATCATACAAAAGAAAGGTAACATTATGAAGATACGGTAAAATAAACTTTGTGATTTGAAAGTTTCTTAAAAATGTCGCATGATTTATTATTTTGTCGTAGCTATTAATATAGTGTATTTTCACTTATTATTGAAGTTCTGCGAACGGTAGCTTTAAGGAAGGCTTTTTTTACACTGTGTGCCCTGTCTAATGCATGCACATAATCCGTATTAAACGAGAAAGTAACATTTATGATGCCCTTTTCATGTTGGAATGACGTTCCACGTATGTAAAGTAAGTGATGTTATAGTGAGATAAGCAACTTATATTTTGAGGGGGTACAATGGTCCTATGATCAATTTGTTTATGCAAGTATTAAACTGCAAATATTTATGCAAATTCTAAATTTCACGTCTTGTCCTATACAAATCACGATGGAGAATAAATCCAATTTGATAACTACAATAGAATGATCCTTATGCATCTATTCAGACTTCATATAATTTTTATTGCAATATGTGTTTCAATATAGAAGTTCACTTGAAAATTTCTACAGAAAACATTTTTATAATTGCAGTAATCGTGACCGAAAAAATTAGAAACCATTCAAATTGATAGGTCCAGTAGTTCTAATGTTAATGTTGTTACCATGAATGTTTTCTTGTATTTTAAGAAATGTACTCGTACTATAAATGCATAAGGATTCGCAGTCTAGTAATTACCACTTACTGTGGCATCTCTATTTATTCATTAGAAATTGATGTTGATTCATCAGATATTCGGTCCATTTTTCATTTAATCCCATGCTAGATTTTTAACACAAGCAATAACCATCGATTATTTTTAGAATTCTGTTTTGGAATGTAGGCTATTTACAATGGCAGGTTTCTTCTAGTAATAGCACTCCAGAAATTACATAACGATTTGAGAATACAAATTTCAACTGATGTGTAGTTTAAGTATTCATTCATTAAACAAGTCACCCTATATAAAATTATACGTGTCTTTCAGATCTTCCCTATGCATCTGATTGCATTAACAATCTTAAGATTCCGGTTAGATACACGAAATAATTCGCAGAAACGTATTTATGTGATATATTAATTTGTATTAAATTATGTAATACTTATTTTATTCTTACTATAATATATACTATAATATATACTTCAGATAATACTTGTTTTTTCATATGTCAGTACATATATTTATTTATAATCTATTTCAACATGATTAAAAACAAGATTCTTGGCAAATTCGAATATTTTGATTTCATATTTTTCATTTGTTAGCACATATATTTTTACATTGTAATAAAGATGTTTGGAATTGCGTGTTTCACATTGCAGGTCAGCATAGTTGCGTGAAAAAGAACTTTAAACCGATAATCATAGGTTGTAGAGATATGCAAAAACTCCTTGTTAAGCAATATGACAATTAACATATATAACGTTAACACCTAATATTGAGTTGCAAGCAATTTATGTGAAGTATGTAGATAACCTATTTACAGGCGTCCGACAAAATGTATGGAGTCATAAAAAACTATTTTTAAGCGTATTATAAATACTAGCACGTTAATAGGAATATTGACATATAACAAAAATGTTTAACTGTTATTAAGTAATTATCCATAAATAGCTAGGTTGTGATAAAATTAATTATGTAGACTCGAAATAACCTGAAGCATTGTCAAGCAATGCTTTAGAAAATATTTGGGGAAATGGAAAAATTGACAAAAGTTTGTTAATATCGAATTGAGTGACAATATTTTGTAATGAACATCTTAAGATAAGAATTAAATGAATTTTGGTTTCATCAAAGACAGAAAAAATATTTTTTTCTCCTGATATTATATTCACCTCCTTATATACTACAATTTTTGTTTGAAAACTTTTTATATATATATATATAACTGACAGAGATATAAAAGATTTTCATTTAAACGTTCATACACATATCTTGTAGAAGAAAGATAAACCAAAGTACCTAGGTGTTTAAGGTACATTTTAAATGTTATCTGAACTATATAATTCTTGTATTTCTGATAATACGATAATAATTTTTTATATTACGAAGTTTGTATGATGAGAAACTAGAAAAATCATCAGGCCCAAATATACCTATTTTTAAAAATGTTCAAGATTTTTGGCCCCAAAACAATAAATCAAATGTTATGGCATGCATTAAGGACGAGTACGTCCATCAATCGATTAGTAATGTTGCAGAAGTGCTGGAGTTTGCAATGCAAACGTTAAAAAACAAACAGCATGCACGGGAAGATTATCGAGAATTTATAGAACTTGTAATTATTTTCTTAGGCGGAACTTGTGCCAAAAATTACGCTTTTCGAGCTCCGGGAACTTCTCATCACGCTCGATGGATGGCCAAAGCAATATATTGTTTAAAAAAATATTTATTTAGAAAGGAATTTACCTTGACCAGCGAAGAGGCCACTGGAATTCGTGACATTTGTATTTTCCTTGTGAATTTATACTTAAAAGCGTGGATACGAACTCCAGTCGCAATAGAGGCTCCGCTACTTGACTTACCGTCAAGATGAAACAATAAGCCATACTGCACTGAACAAAATAATTAACCACTTATGCTATTTGTCACCAGAAACGCCTGCATTGTCATTTTTTGATAGTGCCGTGCCATACGAAACAAAAGTACAAATGGTAGAGTAGAGGCAATGAATGCCCGTGCAGAAAGCGATGACGATGGAAGTATTAAGAAATATAAAATCCTTCAAAATGATGTACGATATTATATGGACAAAAAATAGACCATTTTATTTCTCCACATTCCAAACGATTCATTGCAAAATGTTTAATACCAACAACATTTTTGGAAAAAGATCCTTGTACATGGAATAATGACGCTGATTTCAAAATTGAGATGGCCATAATTCAAGGACTGAAGGTGGTCAATGATACCGCTGAACGGGGTGTTAAACTAATGGAGCATTATAATGGATTTTATCAAGAAACGAAGAGGAGACAATATATACTACAAACTGTGATGGAATATCGAAAACAGTATCCTGACACCACAAAACAGAATTTGTCAAAAGATATTTAAAGATTTTATAATGTAGTGAGAAACACCTGATCAATCCCTCCATGATTAATTGTATTTTTACGACGCATTGAAGACTGATTTTTAAGCTTTTCGTGACCAGCGGGATGTATATATGTCCCACTTCTGTTTTTAGACTATTGTTGTTGTATGCTGTAGGGTTTTTTTGGAATTACATCGAAAGGGTTAACACAGTCGAGTCTAGGGCAGGATCTACTTGGTCTTATCGAATGTTCACAAGCAGATCTGTTACAAAACGCTTACGTTTGTATACATAATTTAGAAACTTACATGATTGTATGAAGAATTGAGATAGGATTTGCTGGGCCCTACTGACGAGACCGCAAGCAAAGCCGGGACGAAATAATTTTATGTCACCACTTTTCGTAATTTACATAATATTCATAATAACTTCTTTTTCAGATCTTAGAACTGTTTCTCTTTTGAAGATTGCAGCGTATTAATGAATTTGTTTAATATCTCTGTCAGTTATGTATATATGAAAAACTTTCCAAACAAAAGTTGTAGTTTGTAAGGAGGTGACTATAGTATCAGGAAAAAAAAATTTTTTCAAGGTCACGGATGTTTTTTCTATTAACAACTATTTATGTTATACATGAATTCTCAAAGAGAAAAAAAAGACAAATTCAACGATATATCATAACGTCTATTTATGTAAAGATCTAAAAAATTCAAAATTTTAAAATTCGTTGCGCGCCCTTTTGCAAACTTTTTCCAGATCGTTTTCTCAACATTTGTCACAATTCTGGGAGGTGAGAGCAAAAAAAATTTCGTCATGTATAGATAGGGTCCACCCTAATATACACGCATTTATTATTGAACATATTCTGTAAAATTAAATATTGTAATTATAATATCAATAATAATCTCTCATTATAATAATCTCATGGTGATCAACTATACAAATAACTCACCGCCCCTTGTAAATTTTATAATAATATTCACGATTATAATTACAGAAGTAAACTTTCATAATACAAATATGTTCAAACGATAATACTCCAAAAATATCAGTGAACTAAAATTATTATTTTGAAGTGACATTTTATTACATTTGTGATTTGTGACAAATGCAAATAGGAAACATATAAAACTGTGAAGATGTTAAAAGAATTTAAGAATGTTATTACATTCTGGTAAACTTATTATTTTATTATACAATTTTCTGTCCTAGAACTAATTACAAAAATTGTTATTTTGCATATAGATTTGCAGTCTTGTTATAATATTGTTACGGCGCGGCGGCGTGAATATTAAGAAGTCGTAATGCTGTGATGAACAACCCCTAAGGGAATAATTGAAGATAGGGGTTGTCAACGAACTGATCGTTGAACAGAAGAGAGAGACAGAATCGACAGCCGAGCAGAAAAGACATATTCTGAAACCGATATATATATATAAATATATATATATATATATATATATATATATATATAAAGTTATAAGAGTGGTATTATAAATAAAGTTTGTAAATAAATATCTCATGATGCCGCGGCGTACGATGCTGATACTTATTGATACTTAACAGGTTAACGATGTATAGTTTCTTTTATGGGAGGAATAAAGTTTACGACTAATTCTGAGAATCAATTGTCTGTGTGCTATTACTGTTACGTTAGTAAATGAAATAGAGCATTTTATGTTATCCAAAATTGTTTGCAGCAATAGTCCGTACAGCTGAGCACTCTAATATCTGCATTTAAACATTGGAAAACGAAATTGTACGTAGCGTGTTTTGTTGTAATGTTTGACATTTGTAAATACTAAACTACAGATTAAGTTGCTAAAAGAAGTTTATCTTTTGAAGAAGTTTGTTTAAATTTTTGAATCTGTTCTGGCCTACTGACCAATCGCGGTGAGGTGGTATGTAATACAGTACTCTCGCTAAAAATGTCCACAACATCTCCCCTTTAATTGTTCAAGAATTGTCCCCACGTAATACGAGTCGGATATATCGGTGTGAGAGCATTAATAATCCAATAACAAAACTTCTGCATTTTTCATTATTATTTCATGGGACTTTCACCAATACATTCGTGGCATTTTTCTGATGAAAATGATACCAAATATGATATAATTACGATGATATTTCCTTGTGGAATGATCAACGAATGTTTCGGACGGGGCCTTTCAACTATACCGGCGCACAGTGGGCTGGATCGAAGATTTTAGTGACATTTTACCAAAAAATGAACTTTCTCATATCGATGTGTAATCAATTGGTATTGTGTTTCGAATATCCACTGATCTCAAAAATGGAAGAATTAATAAAACTAATTGCAAATTGTAGTTGTACCGAACATTTTAGAATCTGTGATCGATACCCGGAAAATTTCCTTTCTTTTTCGCGATATTTTGACGATTCTATTTAATGTATCATCCCCATTTTTTCCACAGTGAACAGCATTATTCTTCAGTAAGAAATTATAATTGCAGTTACAGTTATTATATGCAATGTATTTAAAATGTAATGTTAAATATAGGACAAAAATGTCAAAATTATTATAATTGACAAGGAATATCTTTTGACACCCAAGGGAACACACGTTGAGACCACCTGCAATGTGTTCATTACACTTTCCTTTTGTTTAAATATCGCGTTAGTTTGAAACGTGCTTGAATTTCGCAATTGTCGCGATCTAAATTCGTTGGCGATTCCTCCGAGGTTATTTGTTCGAGAGGCCAATAACCCATAATAATTCAAGTAAAAACGGCGTTACTTTCTGGCTACCAGTTAATGTCAGCCGATAAACACGGCGATCGGTTGATCACCGTGCAAAACGTTCAGTTCAAACTCGTGACGCGAAGGTAAAGAGAGACAAAGAGAACGGCATACAAACATACGCTGAACAGAGACAGGCGGATAAGAGAGAGACAGCGCCGCGTAGCGGATCAGCTGAGAATCTCTCGCGACGCTTGCCGGTTCGCGTACACTCAGTGATGCCAGAATCGTGGAACCGAGGAACTTGCCCCTCCGGTGGATCCTCCGGCTGGACCCCCCACTCTGACGTACCGTCGTCGCCTTACGTTGTTTCTTACTGCGCACGCGCTACACACAAGCGTACCTCGACGCCGTCGAGTCGAATAGGCAGCTCACACGGACAGACTATAGGTACGCTTGTGTGTAGCGCGTGTGCAGTAAGGAACAACGTAAGGCGACGTCGGTACGTCAGAGTGGGGGGTCCAGCCGGAAGAACCACCGGAGGGGCAAGTTCCTCGGTTCCACGATTCTGGCATCACTGCGTATACTTGCTTACGAGACGTGCGAGGAGTAACTCTCTCACGAATCGTGCTGGCGAGTCACTTGCTATCGAGGCGCGCACGCGAACACTTCTTCTGAGTCTTCGCTGCTGTCAAAATCTCCAGTCGAGCTATCGGATATTTGTAACAAGTATCCGCCAACGAGCTTTTGCACGACTGTGCGACCGGAATCGAGATCGTTTACGAGATCGTGCCACACGCAGTAAGAGAGCCGACAGGTAGTACAAATACCTAAATCGAGCTCTGGATTTTCCGAGTTTCGTACTTAAATAGTGCATGGTTGTTGTTTCACCGCGCACAAGTGTATTTCGGTGTAATTGACGCGAGATTCGTGTCCGTTCCCCGAATTCACTGCCCGCCGTTCAAGAGAAACTCTTGGAAGGAATCGTGTTTCCGATTCCGTACGGCCACCCGTGTAACACGGAGGACACTCTTTCCGAGCTCCGTTCTTGCAATACGCCTTGGCATACGCTTTGACGACCCAGCGCAGGAGATACCGAGACTCGGATTGCGAAGGTCAATTTCCCTTACGCCATTGCCTTTTCTACAGAATTCGCATATTATTCGGTGTCGGAATTGACTGGTCCAGCCACAGGTCTCGCAGGTAAGGCCTAGTCTGCCCCTCCCCCCCCCCCCTCCTCTGAGTGAGCGAGCGCGGCTCAGCTAGGCAGGCTTGACCCGGTTCAACCAATATAGTCGCACCTGCCATATACGCCGTCGTCAATACGACGGAGATAGTATTCCGTGTGGGGATAGCGACTGGCTTGAACACGCTTACAATACGCCCCCTCTATATATCTTTATATATAGTCGCTTTTGTGCAGGTAAGTGGTGAGTTGGACCACGTCTTCCACCTAGATTTCTATTAGCCGCGTGACGTATTAAGTCACTCGCGAGCTTTGAATCAAGGTTGTTGAAGCACGGGTTAATTCGGCCGGATCATCGAACTTGGACAACCTCCCTGTAAGATTAACCGCCACCTTTACGCTGACGCCCACGCAGTAGAATCGGTTTAACCGTGACTACGCCTGTGCGAGAAGACGGATTCTCGATTATCGAGATACGTCAAAAACCAATACAGTCCACTAACTCTGCGTTCTGAGCAGTTTGGCTGTACTCCCCCTCCTTCAATAGCGATTATCGCAGTCAGGAGCGTATGGGAAACAGCGTCACGAACGGATACGTATCGTATCGAATAGGTGGTTTCACACGTTCGTTCGTATTTATTAATTTTCAGACGCCAACGTCGCTAGACGTCCAAGGGACAACCCGGAGGAGACCGGAGGGCCTGCAGACCTATTATTAGCAGACCTTATTATCGTTTAAAGTTAGTAATGTCCTGTTATTTCACATGCGTTTGGTAGCCACCATCGGTACTCTGCGGAATATTAAGACATTTTTCTACTGACAAGTTCAATAAAACAAAGTATTATACGTTGTTTATTTATTATATTGATGCGTTGTTTATTTATTTATTATTATAAAATTTTGAAATTACAACACCTGAAAATTTTAAGAACAGCAACAAATAAAAACATGCTTTATACTTTACATTTTATATTTGTCATCCGACCCAAGCATATCTTCAGTGAGATTAAAATCATATGAAAAGAAACGAAAATTATTACATCGTGAAGCTATGGAATTACTTAAATAAGGACAACAGAACTTAATCTACAACTTTAAAAATCAAATGGTAAGATTATATCATCACTATACATATAGTAGAGATTTCGTTACAGGATTTAATATCTATTCTATGATATTTCTATGTAATCCATAAACTTATTATTCTTGAAATGTAAATTACCTAAGAAACACACCTAAGGTAAAGAATAAATGAAATATGCATATAATGAAAAATAAAGAAGTTTTGGTATTAGATTAGTGTGGATTCACACCAATATACCCGCCCCGAATTATGTTACTCTCCTCGGCGACCGAGGCCCTTGAGCGTCGCTATCCTTTCCTATGATCGGTAGAGGTCAAATAATAGTATTTCCTTATTGATAAATGTCCCTGGCCGGACCGGTGTTTTGTAAAACAGGCACGGGAGAGAACGTCGGAAAGGGCCGGGTCCTCAAGAGGTACCGGCAAGGAGGATGCGACACCCCCGAGCAACCAAAAAAGAATTGGAAGAGGGGAGGATTTTACCAGGCACCGTCAGCTTCAGCCAAGCGGTCATGGCCGATAAGAGGGTAGCAATTACGCTGCCCGGCTAGCCAGAAAAGCTGCTAACGGTGGAGCAGGGGCATCCGGCCCCTGCGAATGGATGCCGTGGCCAAGAACCAGAGGTGCCCCTGATCGATGAGTGCAGGGCAGTGCCGAGGTTACTTTCGGTAACCTGCACCAACCCCGCATCAAATGTTGGGGGCCACGGTGGTCAATACCAAGCCTTCGGAGGGGGCATCTCTCTCAACGAGTGGGACTGCCACCCAAGGCTAAAAAGCACCTTCTTAACGAGGCCCCCAATAAAGACTGAGGTCACGCTTCAAAGCCTGGTCAGGCAAAACGCGGGTCTCCGTACCGGACTGTGGAGAGTCTAGAACTGGAGAGACGCGAACGGAGGCAACACACTTTGTCCTAGAAATGGACAGCGTATCTATTAGTACGCTTGTGGTGCGGGGTTTGTGGCTGTCGTGGGGAGGGCAGGGCCTGCTTTAACCCCTTGCCTTGCGATTTATTTTACGGTTTTAGTGATTAGAATTTCTTTGTAGTTCATAATTTCTTAGAAAAAGGAGAAAATGTCTATCTATTGAATGTCTATGTGTTCTCCAATGGCTGTACATTAACAACAACAAAATAGAATTATATTTCGGTTGAAAGGAAATTAATAACAGACATCTTTATCAAACTTTGTTCAGAATCTTCATCACGTCTCTCAGACGATATTGTAAGCGAAGGGGTTAAAGAAGGAGCTGCTTGCTCTGGAGGAGGCCACGTGATCAAGGAAGGGGCTAGCGGATCGGAAGAGGTCCCGGCTCTCCAACTGCGTGATGAGGGAGGCGGACGGGGAGAAAGGGGAAGGACTCCCGGTCTCCTAGTAGAGAGAAGCCATCTGACTGGCCGGCACCGACGAATCTGCAAGTACTCCCTGCAACGGTGCTACCCCCCCCCCACACACACACAAGAGCCCCCCAAAAAAGTGGCAGCAGAGGCAGGGCTACCAAGGAAAGGGTAACCAAAGGGAAGGGAACTCGAAGGACACTATCGGGCACCCTGTGCCACAAAACAGAGAAGCTAGAGGCGCCCCCACCAGGGGATGTGACCTGCTCCTCCTAAGCAAGAAACGGGCAAAAGGAGGTCGTAACCGGAACTCTCCCGGTGAATCTCCATGAACGATCGCGGGTATGGTTAGAACCACAATGGCTCCAGATGGTCTCGCTGCAAAACTGCAAAGCGGCAACGTACCTAGTCCGACGCCGAATAAAAGGGCTGCAACTAGTGGTGAGTTGCGATAGCAATGCACGCTTTACCCTATGTGATAGCTGGGACTTCAACAAGAGAGGCACTGCTTGCAGTCCTATTATGCCGGCGAGGAGACTTCAGGCTGTTCTCACACTCGACCAGAACAAGTGTTCCCATAGCCCAAAGGTTAACCCGAGAAAAACGGAGATGGTTCTCTTTACGAAGATGCGGTGTTCTAAATCCAATGACTCCACCATTTTCTGCACACTTCCGATGAGGTACGTTATCTAGGCATAATCTTAGATAAGACTCTTACGTGGAAAGAGCATGCCACCAAACAGACACAAAAGGTCATTATTACCTACTGGACCTGCAAGGCGATGTTCGAAGAACCTGGGGACTACATACATGATTGGTTAAATTGGATCTATACCGCCATAGTGCCTCAAATATGACTCCCTGGTCTGGTGTACTTTCATGAGGATGGCCACCTATAGGAAGACTATGGCAAGGGTATATACCGACTCATATTGCTGAGGATAACAGGTGCCTTTCACACAACACCTATCCTGGCGATAGATGTAATGGCGGCCCCGCCGAGGAGATCCGTCTTAAGCCTTCGTCTGGGAGGTAGATGGCACGAGACGAGGTGCGGTCACATGATCGTACATGATTCGTATTACCGCTTCAACTGGGAGGCAAATGCGGTTCACGGAACAGAATATGTCTGGTTTACGGAAGGCTCAAACAACAGGACCCACACAGGGGTGAGAGTATGCGGTGTGAGCGCCAGGATGGGCAAAGTCTAGTGAGACCCCGTGTATCCGTCTTTCGGGCTGACGTGTTTGCTATCCTGGCTGCGCCAGGCTAACTCTAGCCAGGGGCTACAGCAAACACATCTACATTTCCAGTGGTAGCCGAGCGATACTTGGATCTCTACGAAGTGTAGTGATCAGATCCAACACCGTTCGGAACTAAGCTGAGCGACTGACATGGCTGGCGTACAACAATCCCGTTATCCTGCTCTAGGTTCCAGGACACTCTGGAATCAATTGTAACTATGACACGAACAGGTTGACCCGTGAAAGAGCACAGTGTCCGGATGAGGACATTGACTATCCTCACAACTAAGTACAGAATGTGACAAAAAGATGGATAAAAGACTGGACAAGATTTGTACTTGCTCAACTCTGAGACTCACATTCGGGCCTACGGTACACGAATGGTTCCGATGGACTAAGTGCCCGTCCAAGTCAAGTCAATGTATGAATTTATACATTCAACAGCGCTGTAGACAACATCACTTACGGTAACCCTTGTGTAGCCAACCGGAATGGTCACTGTTGTTGGACAACCGGGGTACCCGGGCACCCCAAGCGTCCTATCCAGATATATAAGATATGTAGCGACAATTTTACTGTTATTCCTTATAGATACTTATCCCTTTCTATAATATATCAAATATTATTTTAAAAGATTTTGTCGAAAAATGATTTGAAATTATACTATAATTCTATGACACAATGAATAATTTCTGTTTATAATATGTTCTATAACACTGTCCAACACCTAATTTCTTTCCTAATTACTGTTGGGTGGGTCTTATAGAGTTTTTTGCGCTGATTCTGAATCTGCCTTTACTTTTTCGCCTACACGCACAGTTTTTAAGAAACACGACTTTGAAGAAAAAAAAAAACCCATTTTTCAACTTTAAACAAATATTGTGATGTTATTATAAAAGATATTGAATTGTTCTTTGCAGCAAAAGATTTTGTAGACTTTCCCGAATACAGTGATATCCAATATTAATACATTATGAATGTTTAAACATGTTTAAACAATCGTTAAAGACGGAGAGACACAATTTTTGCACCAATTTTTGAGGATATTTTTGAATTTATCTCAAAAAATAAAGGTCCAGCGTAAAATCGTACTATATCACGGAATAGAGCAGACTTCTATCTTGAGAACCTCCCCCCCCCCCTTTGAAGTTTGCAACATCGACGTTTTTACCAAACCAGAAAGCAAAATATCTTCGCCTGACATGAGTTGCCGCCAATGGTGCCCTTCCAATAGCGCGGTCGTTCGTCGGGATACGGCGTGGAGTAACGGCGATGCAGTAGCTAAACGCGCAATTATGCGAGCTTATTTAAATGTTATTTATTATTCATTAGTACATTTATTCTGTATAAATTATTTTATGTATTTCTTTAATGTTAGCCTCTTGTTCATAGTATATTTCATACTATAAAGGTCTTGTGTAACAAAAAAATAATTTAGTAAGTATTTCTTTTGTATATAGTTTTCTTTATTAAGCATTTTCACAAGGGCGCGCAGTGGCTCAGTGGATAGAGCGCGCGACTACAAACAATGTGGTCGCGAGTTCAAATCCCACCGCCGTCACCAATGGAAATATTCTTCTATGTGATATTATACTGTGTCGTTGACCATTGGTGGTTCGGAACCCACCGTAATAAACAGTAGGTCCCGCTGAAAAGTAGGCTGAAATAGGCTGAACATTGGCGTTAGGTGAGAGTGGACAAAGTGGAAGAAGGGGGAGAATGGTAAAATGGATTTGAAACCCTGAGGGGACCAAATATCAGTACCTATCCAATTAAGCATTTTCACAATAACCCACATTAAATACATTTTTGTATTAAATTATATTTTGATACAAAAGTCCTTTTTAGTATGAAATACACTATGAACAGGAGACTAACATTAAAAAAATACATAAATAATTTATACATAATAAATGTACTAATAAATGATAAATAACATTTAAATAAAATTTGACATTTAAATATGCTGGCATAATTGCACGCTAAAAAGCCATTGCATCACCGTTACGTCGCGCGGTATCCCGACGAACGATTGCGCTAGTGGAAGGGCACCACTGGCGGCAATTCATGTCGGTCGAAGATATTTTGCTTTCTGGTTTGGCAAAAACATCGATGTTGCAAACGGGGGGTTCTCAAGATAAAAGTCTACTCTAATCCGTGATATAGTACGATTTTACGTTGGACCCTTATTTTTTAGATAAATTCAAAAATATCCTCAAAAATTGATGCAACAATGGTGTCTCTCCGTCTTAAATGATCGTTTAAACATGTTTAAACATTCATAATGTATTAATATTGGATCTTAATGACAGAATCTTTTGCTGTAAAGAACAATTCAATATCTTTTATAATAACATCACAATATTTGTTTAAAGTTGAAAAATAGGTTTTTTCAAAGTCATGTTTCCCAAAAACTGTGCGTATAGTCGAAAAAGTAACGGCAGATTCGAAATCGGCGCAAAATAGTCTATAAGAACCATCCTACAGTAATTAGGAAACATTTAAAAAAGTTGAAATTTGTTGGACAGTGTAATCAAACAAAATCTGGCGTCAACACAATGGATCAAATGCTGGAAAAATATATCACAAAAAGACGAGCTACTAGATGACCAAGAGCATTCTTTTATGACGTAGTTAGTCGTAGTTGATATTGCCGCTCTTGCCTCCTACATTATACATATATTTCTCAAATAATAGTATGCTGCGTAAAAGAACGAATGATCGCCGACTATTTTTATGCCAATTAGCAGAAGAACTTTGTATCACAACTATACAAAATCGAGCCACAAATATCCAAGTAATACGACATTTTTCAACCAAATTAGCTATAGACAGTACCATTGTCGTTAGATACAACTGGTAGAAAAAAAGTTGTAGGATCATGTTACATGTGTCACGCAGAATCTACTGAAAGACGTAGAAAAACGAGAAAAAGTTGCCAACGGTGTTTCAAACCATTTGGCGAGGAACCCGCGAACACCATAACAATATGTAAAAATTGTTCTGTAAATAATTAATTATTATAATTTAATGTTTTTTGTTAATAAGCAAGTAGCATTAAGAATTTTGTCCAAGTATGATTTGTTGTATATAGGTACCCCGGTACCTCGGTTGTACAACAACCGCATACATAAGTTTGATGCTGAATTATTTAATATAAGTTATAGAATTTTTTTATTCACTGAACATTAATCTACGTGAAATTGTACAAAAGAATTGGAATTCCGAAAGGTTTAGCAATATTTTGTCAGGGACATTACAAATTACTAAAGGAAATATGGAAATAGGTACCTGGGTACCCGGTTGGCTTCACAGTGGTTAAGAAATATATTTTTCACTCTATGACTTTAATAATTTGATCTCCTACTATAATAAATAATGAAGTATAATAAAGATAGTATACTTTTTTACGTATATTAAAATATTGAATGCGCGTTTTATTTCACGAAGCACATATTTTACTCATTTTACGATTTCACTTGTCGCAAACTTGTTGCGAAGCTTTATATGAAAGTAATTCACAAAATAAAAGATTATAAAGCAAAATTCTCACAAAATTAACTTATAGAATTATTAAAAGTGTAATTTCAATGTGACAATGATTCACGACTTGAATAAAAAAGAATTGACTAAACCCAATAAATGGATAAGTAGATTGCTTGCATGATAATGGGCAAAAGTTGCAAAATTCAGGGGAAAATATTTCATACACAAAATTGTCGATTGCCAGAAAAATTGTGACTCAAACTAAGTCTTGCGTATACGGTCTCATTTTTTAATTATAAACGAAACTCTTAACATTTATTGTAGAGTGACACGTTTAAAGTCTTGTAAAACAAATAAGATAATAAGGTAAATATTTGATACAAAAAAGTGAGGTATATGAACAAATTTATACGAATCTACCAAGAAAACACCTACAAAAACATTACTAAAATAGGTTCGACAAATTAATTCTTAATTAATAATTAAAAATTGAATGTCATTTAATTGAATACAATAAGAAGCTCATTAGATCTAACATCTGAAAGCTAGATTCTGGATAAAATACCTTTAAAAATATCACCGTGATTTATTCTAACCATCGGTGAATTTGTTTAATTCTAAAAAAATCCAAGTTAAAAAACTGGTTTGACTTCCAAAACATTTCGCAGAGGATTTATTCTACAGAGGAAAAGCTACAGAAAAGCGAGGAAGTAAAAATACAGTGATCACGGTGTATGCTGGTCGGCACCAAGATAAATATGTAACGACTTCCTCGTAATACGAGCCAGCATAACTGACAAAACTGGCCATAGATATTTGAGCCAGAGAACATCCTCCCAAATGCAATCGAATCTAAAATACATAACATATATCGTATATGTATATCAAATGGTATGCGTGAACGTTACGTATTTCAGCTCAAGGGAATGCCTTCAAAGTTCGTGTTTCAAACTATGTTTTTATCGTATTCTCAAGGTAACAAGTAAAAAAAATGAGTACGTTGAAAACACGAGTGAATTTCAAGCTTTGGAATTTTGTTTTTCTAATTGATTCGCGTAATGCTGCCCAGTGAGAGCGGTAGCATCGTTAACTAATGAAATAGTAATATAGAGCAGCCATTTTCATCTAAATTTTTTCGTAAAGGAAAGTTTACCGAAATTTCGTCTCCTGTGGGCTGCAACAACTATAACTCAATTTTTACCTGAATATAATTTCGAGTGATAATTTAAATATAATGACGAAAGAATAATTGTTAACAATAATGTTCCATCATACAAAAAGTGGCTTCAGCGCTAACGAGGTAACGTGAAACGGAAAGAAGAAGAATTTGCTGAAATGGAATGTAAGCGGAAGTAGTACGAACTAACTGATATAACTAGAATGCGAATTTTCCTTATTTAGCATTTTACTTACTCTACTGAAAATTTTTGTAGATCAAATAGAAAATAAAATCTTTCTCATTCTAGATAAGGAAGGACTGGAAATGAAAAACGAAGAAATATGAATTTATACGAAAGTTAATATTATAGAAAGTTTTTGGTATAGCGAATGTATACCATAAGTGCATACAAGCACTGGAATGTGTACATCGAAACTGCAATATTTTCCAGTGTATCATTTTAATTAAATAATTGGTATTTCATTATTCTTAGTTAGACTCGATCGAAGATAGTGAATTTTCTCATTATAATTTATCTTCTCCGGTATTTTCTAATACAGAACAATTGTGCATGTTATGATGCATGATATGTCGTGTATCTGCTTAATTCGTCTACTTTAACATTAGTCGTTTAATAACAAACGTTTGGCACGATCATAAACTTGTTGTATGATTAAGAACAATTTGCAATTATCGTTAAAGTAGGTGAATTATCGTCTTTAGTGTGCTATTATGACACATTTTTCAATAATTGCTAACATAACGAAAGTTTGCCTAATTGAAACTCTAAAAAATTTAACAAGAACGCAATATTAGACCTTTTTTATCTTGAAACAGTGACAAGTACACGATGTTGGACAAATGGGTTAAACTGTTTTTGGGGGAACCAATTTTTTTTAACCTTTTTTTATGCTGTCCTATAGATTTAGACGAGAAAACAGCGAAAATGAAAGTCTTATTGCTAGTAGTTCACTGGTTCAGAAGTTATACGCGTGTAAAGTTAAGCACTTTTAAGCCTTTCTTACAGGTTAAAGCGCTGCCATATTGGTATATTTGCTAGGTGGTACAGGTAAGATCAACTAAGTAGTACCGAGCAGATCCGTTAGATGGCAGCACAAGCACGTACGTAATAATAACACATGTACGATATCAAAATGCGGAACATTGTAAGCGTGGCCGGGTCGGAATAATGACCGGCCATCTCCGCTTCCGCGGCGACATAACCCCAAACAAACTTGGACTATCCTTCTTTTTGAGATCCTACCACCTAGCGAATATACTGTGTGACGACACTTTAATTTGTGAAAAACACTTGAAATTGCTTATGTTTACACGCGTATAACTTCTAAACCAGTGAATTGCCATCTACCGCAAGCGCTCAGTACTACTTAGCCGATGCGCTGAACACCCACCATCTATCCAGCGCATGCGCTCAACAATCCTACCTCTACCACCCAACGAACATCCAATGTGGCGACACTCTAACCTGTCAACAACGTTTGAAAGTGCTCATGTTTACACATGTATAACTTATAAACTAGTGAATTCCTAACAATAATAATTACATTTTCGTAATGTTTTCATCGATATCTACAGGATTACATAAGAAAGAGTTAAAAAAGAGTTCAAAAAAGTTAAAAACATCTGGTCCTCCAAAAGAAAGTTCAGCCGAGAAATGTACTGTATTTGACAGTTCTTTTTTATTCGAATAAAAGCTGTAATAAAACTACTGTAAACATGAAATTTTACTAGCGAAGAAAATGCGAGCTACACTTTCAAATCAGTCTACATTATACGAGAAAACATTAGAAATACATTTTCAATTTCGTTAAAACGATTGGCAGGTTATGTATTTATTCATTTAGTGATTTAAACCAGGCGGTTCATATAGCAGGTACAGTATTGTTACATATTGTTTGAATAATATATGTTTTTTAGTTGAATTTTATAATAGTATATATTATGTCGCGAAGAAATATAGCTCTTTCCACTGTTGAATACCAATTTTTCAAAATCGACAAGAATTAAGGTAAACGTTTTGGATTACATATATGTAATGCATTCCTTTTCAAAATATATACACACACAAGAAACATCAACCACATAAAGTGTAGTTTCGAATAGTCATAGAGGAAACCTTAACCGGTTCCCGAAGTAGTTTTAAAGTAAAGAAGTAATGATTTACCAGTATACGTTACTATAATTAAATAATTATTAATATATGCATAGAACAATAACAAAAGTTCATCAGAAATACAACAACTGAAATCCATCAAAGTATTTGTATGTATGCAGTGTTTGATAACTTTTAATTTTTAAATGGATTATGTAAATTTATATTGATTGTATTTTTACAATTCTATTGAGCATATAACAATTAAAGAATTCAAGACAAAAATTAATAATCGTTATATAAAGTATTATATGCATTCAAATATTCAAGAAAACTCTGTATCTTACATATTCGTGTAACCTTTCATTATATTTATTCCATAGTATTTACTGTTCTCTTCTTGATATTCAATAAGTATTTATTGTCCAAACTTGTTCGATAAATATTATAAGAAGTTCAGGAGACCTTTATAAAAGTTTCCTCGATCTTTTTAATACCTCGGGGAGTAACATGCTAACTGAATATTTTCTTTCTGTTCGTAAATACGTCTACGATTCTTGCTAAGGTAAGCACTTCTTCTAGAAATAAGCTGAATCTGCACCGTTTTCAATTTTCTATATATTTACCCGAATGCACATGAGTTCTGAAATATTCCGCTAAACTTTAAGAACTTTCTGCCCTCGTAAACATAAAGAATAAATGCTCCGTGGTATACGTTCTAAAGTCATTCCCGGCGGAGATGTAACCCATTTTATTATTCCTGAAATGTGTCACAACGTTTATTCCGAAAATCGATGTGTACACTGTGGTTATCTCTCATGCGCATTTACGCAAGTATAAAGCTTTTTCTAAAACTGGCAACAACCTGAACCTGTACATTGCTTATTGTCAACAACTAAAGTGCGGAATATCCGCATTTGTGATAAAAATGAATGTGGTGAAACACAAACTATACTATTTTCAACCTATTCAAAGTATTAAGAATTTAATTAAATCTCTATCTAACATATGTTTGTTGCAATTTGTAGATGAAAACGAATAATAGAAGATGAACCGAATATGAATAACGTAATACGAGAGTAAATTTTTTTCTTGACAGTTTATTAATATCTAGATCGCGGATTATATGCATGCATGACAAAATTGGAGCGGACAAACACAACACTGTAAAGACACTGGAAGAATTTAATGATTTACTTATGTTATCTTCAACTGACTAAAATTGTTAAGAGAAAGAATGCATTTTTATCTAACTTCTGTTTTTTACAATTTACTTGGACAACTTTTATTTTGCATAAAAGTCCGCAGTCAACTAATAACTAATAACCAAGCAGTTGACGCAACTTAAAGGGTATAGGCGGAGAAGGGGGTCAAATGCGCCACCAAACGAAATTGATATTTCTTCATATCATTCGATAAGACCCTCAAAGAATACTTTCTGTGGTAAGTTTTAAGTCGGTACCCTTGCCTCAATGGTAAACACGGTTCAATGAATAACTCCCCATTTCTTCTGTTCTGCTGAACAAAAAATTTCGAAAAAAATTCATGAATATCTTACCGGACAGCACATACATCTGGGAATTTTTTTCCACAATATTGACTGCAAAATCGGTTTTTTTTTAATTCAAGAAACTAAAAATTGATGATTTTAGATTGAAGTTATCTGATGACCACGTTTATACATATTTTTCTGATAGTTGTGTTTTATTATTAGATTGCGGATCCTCATGCAAAATAAACATTTTCAGAATCAATTGCAAGGAACTAGGACCAAGCTGAAATATATCTTTCCTGCATTAATAACTTTAAAAAGCTGAATACAATACCAAGGTACTCTCAAATTCTTTCAATTTTTGAACCCTTTCTAATTGCACGTAGTCATTCTTACTCTAAATGCATAAAATAAGTTATCTACTTTTTATTATTATTAGCGAGTACTGTTTCAGATTTTTCGGAGTAGGCAAACATGTTTAAATAATTAAGAATCACCAAAAATACGATAAAAATTCGTATCTCTCATTGAAGTTATTTAAAGAAAGATATTTCGTAGATTTAGAGAAGTTTTAGGTTTAACTGCGTTTTCGAGAACTCTTTTTTTTCAAGTTTTTTTATACAATCTTATAGATTTCGATGAGAAAACCCCGGAAATGAAAATCTTATTGTGCGGAATTCATTGGTTAAAGAGTTATACGCGTATAAAGTTGAACACTTTTAAGCCTTTTTGGCAAGTTAAAGCGCCGCCATATTGATATATTTGCTAGGTGATACACATAAAATGGACTAAATACTTCCGAACAGATCCGTTAGATGGCAGCACGAACACATACGTAATAATAATACATTTACTAAATCAAAATGCGAAACATTATACCATGGTCGGGCCTTCTCCGCTCCCACGAGGGCCTAACCCCAAACCATCTTGGACTGTACCTCCTTTTTGAAATCCTGTATGTGATTCTGTATATTTTAATTACTGTACACCGAAAACGACTAATTCCATGATTATTGTTATAAATTTTCATTTCGCACCAATGAGTACGACATGTTTTAAATTTCCGCAACAATCCACAATCCTGGGCCCAAGTAATTGCTTCTTCTTTACTACTTGGCATGTCTCTAAAGTTAAAATTTCTAATACTTGAACTAGCCATTTCAAAATCAACAATAAACTTATTAATAATTAATTTATGAAAACACTTGAAATTGCTTATGTCTACAAAGTATTTGTAACCACTAAATTGCCATCTAGCGCATACGCTCAGTACTATTTAGCCGATCCCGCAAATATACTATATTATCTCACACATGCGCCGAACACTCGCGATCTATCCAGCGCATGCGCCGAACAGACCTCTACCACGCAACGAATATCCAATATGGCGACGCTCTAACCTGTCAAAAACGCTTAAAACTGCTCATCTTTACACGCGTATAACTTATACACCAGTGAATTCCTAACAACCATACACACATTTTTGGAATGTCTTCATCGATATCTACAGGTTCACATAAAATAAAGTTCAAAAAAGTTAAGAACACGGAGTTCTCCAAAACGCAGTCGAGCCAAGTTTTATATAAATTGTGTAGTGAGCTATTGTCAAAAGTAATGTTCTTCATTTTCTTCAGATCTGTTAATGAAGTACATTTTATTTAATTAAATAACAAAATGCTTTTAGGATGTTTGTTTACTTTTTTTGTAGGTATATTATGAAATATTGAACACCTCCATATTTAGAGAAACAACGTACGTAATTAAACATTCAATTCAAAGTCACAGAATTTTGTAAAATGTCCGACTGCAAAACCTCATGTCAAAACCATACAGTTTACAGGACCGAATACCACATCGCAATTAAACGATGAAGTAATTGTTGCTTGTTTGTAACAAGTTCTCTTAGAAGTTTCTTTTTCATTAATTTCCGCAGATTCTCAATTTAGTCGAGGTCTGGACAATTCCCAGCCCAGTCGAGAACCCTGATATTTTTCTGTAAGGAATTTAAAAACTTTTTGAGCACCCACTGTATGTCGAAAGAAATAGATTTATTGAATAGTTTCCTATAAATGTGCCTTCTCAATCTAAGTAATCATAAATTACAAAATTTTGAACCCTTCATTTTGACGGATCTTGTAGTTCTAATGTTCTAATGTTAAATCATATTTTCAATAGTAATAAACGAATGCAATAAAGATCAAACACCGATCTTGTGGACCATCTGAAAAATAACAAATTCGAGTCACCTGCGTCATAGCTCGCCGTACAAAAACGCCTAAAGAACACATGTTTGAGCCGTCACGGCTTGTTAGGACGAATAATTTCCGTGAAGTATAATTCGAAATCGGAGTATCATATAAATCACCGGTTATAGAGTACTTTATTACCTCATCTGTATTATAGAAACCACTTGTACTCCCGGTGCAGCTCGCATTCACCGGAATTGCTCTGTTTTTACGTCAGCTCTCCCCTGAATGAAAGGTGCAATGAAACTGGTTGCACTCTTGCGCTGAATAGTGTCTTGTCAGACATGCGAGCCACGCAGTCACGTACTTTCAGCTGGAGGAACAGGATCGATCGTTCGATTAGAGCCGGTAATAGACGTGTACATTCGCGTTAGACTGAGTTTCCCGTATCGTGCGAAAGAGCGTTACTTTCCTGATTATCGCTCGGCCGTTACAACGAAGAATTCTTGGAAGTCTGAGCGCAATTAGCGTGCCCCAGCGCTGGCCGTTACACGTGAAATATCGTGTTTCCTCCCGCGGCACCGGCCGTCGTTTCCCGTAATTTTGGTTCTTTTTACCTTGTCGAACCCCCTTGCCGACTCACTTAACACAGCTCCCTTGTTTTGCGAATTGAACAGAAATGTTACGGCCCGCTACCGAATTCCCATCGTACATTCGGCCGTTTCTATAAAATAGGATAGGATAGGTACTGATATTTGGTCCCCTCAGGGTTTCAAATCCATTTTACCATTCTCCCCCTTCTTCCACTTTGTCCACTCTCACCTAACGCTAATGTTCAGCCTACTTCAGCCTACTTTTCAGCGGGACCTACTGTTTATTACTGTGGGTTCCGAACCACCAATGGTCAACGACGCAGTATAATATCACATAGAAGAATATTTCCATTGGTGACGGCGGTGGGATTTGAACTCACGACCACATTGCTTGTAGTCGCGCGCTCTATCCACTGAGCCACTGCGCTCCCTGTTTCTATAAAATAGGTGGAATTCATTAAAAAAAAAAAATGTTTATTTCTTAAAACTAGGTTAAAACTAGATCTCTTCGTTAGCTAACAGAGGAATGGATGGGGGGGGGGGGCATGACGGCGTAGCGAAGTAAGATCAAATAGTAGGGATACAACAAGAAATGACACTCTCAGAGAGAAACTACTTTTTGAGAGAGACGAGATAATAACGACAATTTAAAGATCCTCTCGGTAAGGATCGATAAACTTCGGCAATGCTCATTGAACTGTGCTATAAATATTTGTGAATGTAATGTAGTATACTTAAATTATTACTGATTATTTGATTTATTTTGACTTTAGAATTTGGATTTAAAGGAATGCTGTATAGATGATGGAGGGGATATGCATGGAAGGACATGGTATGAAAAATTATTGTGAACCGAATCCCTTTTCGTGGCCTAGAGACTAATGAAATAAACTTATTATTATTCCTATTTCATTTAAACTAGGTAATTCTGATTTCGATAATCTTGAAATATGTTGTCAAAGTCATCATTCTGAACAACTTTTCCCTATAGATGTTACCGCCGTTCGGACTTTATTTTTTAGATATTCGCAAAAACTGTTAAGATACCAAACTATATCTTTTCCCAATAACGAAATTCGTCTTCTAAAGCGAGCAAATTCCTTCTTCTCCTGCACCACCTCCCCAAGAAATCCAATCCAGACTTAACCAAAATTCGTTGAAATACTGTACAAATCTAACCCCCGAATGGTAAGAATCTAGGAACACTAGGCGAACCCAGCCATTTTAAATGAATTATGGTTAGGTTTTTTGGGGAGGGGTTGCAGGGAGGAAAAACCCTTCATAATGATCGGAGTCCACCGGACAAGTATGCGAACAATGAAAGAAGGTAGAATTCGATGCAATGGGTGTCTGTTCTCGAGAGGAAATGGGTAAAATCACAAATCATTGTACTGCCGCACGATCGCTTTATTGACAAGTTGCAGAAAAGTACAGAAATATCTACGCGCCTCTGTTTCGCGTTAGAACTCAATACAAAATCTAAAACCGCAGGAGGCACCGTCCCCTCTGCACGGCAAATCTTGTGCCGATCGGCAAACCGCGATCGTTCCGTGCAAGAGCTCAACTCCAACTAAACCCGCAGGAGATACAGTCCTCCAACGGGCTGCGCGGAAAATCTCGCGCCGATCGGCTAATCTCAATCGCGACCCTTATTACCACGTTTTTATTAGCTCGCTTTCTTGTTTGTTTGTTTGTTCGGTACAAATCTTGCAATTGATTTTGAACTAACTTCCCGATGAGCTAGAGACTTGAAATTGGAAACATAGATCAGAACTGGATGACAATGCAGTATTAAAAAAAAATTTTTTTTAAATCTATCCGGTTAAGAGAAATAACAATTAAATATTTTTACCGTTATTACCGTTACACCGCGGTCATCGCGTTCAGCGATCCCCACTCCGCGCGACAACGCTCTCTACTTTACTATGCGTACGCACTCTGACTCGTCCCCACTCCACGAACCCACTTCACCTTACATCATCGCATTGTTTACCAAGTGAAAGAATCGTTGCACCTTTCTGTTATAATTTCATCAAAATGTTTAAAATCGATTGAAATATAAGTGCAAGAAGTAGGACAGGAAGCCTTTTGACGTTGGGGAGCATGTATGATATAGGTAATAATAATATCGTGTGCGAGATTAGAAATTAACAAAAATCTGTGTTTGAAAGTGTCAGAAATAATGTCTACAAAAAAAGCAGTTCGTTAATAATGATTTTCACAGGGAAGCCGCCAAATCACCAGGTATGTCATTGCATATTTTGCGTTAAATATTTTCTTGAAAAAGTTACAAAATTTATTCAAAGTATTATATCATCAACGCAGTCATCCATTTGAATATATTTAAAAATTGAACTGTATCAGTTTTAGTCAACTGACACTTTGGGAATATTAGTAAAACGTTAGACTGAATTTTTTTAGTAGTAGTTACATATTTATTATAAAAAATGTTTGAAATCGATTGAAAAATTTCACACACACAATTGAAAAGCAAAAAATAATTATTTAAATAAAAATAAATTTTTAAAAATACCACGTCTTTAAAACGATCTAAAAAGTATAAAATAATAATAAATAAAAAAAAAATAAAGTGAAAAAAAAAATAAAATGGACTAAAAAGTATAAAATAGTTTTTACAAAACGCACTAAAAAGTATAAAATAATTTTTAAAAAACGGACTAAATAGTATAAAATAATTTGAAAATAAAAACAAAAATTTGAAATTGTGAATTTTGAATAGCTGTGAAAATACTTGTAAGATTTAGAACGAAAAACGTGGGGCGCAAGATAATAGTAAGGAGTGTAGGGAGTAGCAGCCGTTGAGAAAACTCACACAATAAAATTTGTAGTGATTTAGGTGAACTATTCATTTATCAATTATCTATTGCATGCGCCCCACGTTTTTCGTTTTAAATCTTACAAGTATTTTCACAGCTATTCAAAATTTACAATTTCAAATTTTTGTTTTTATTTTCAAATTATTTTATACTTTTTAGTCCGTTTTTTAAAAACTATTTTATACTTTTTAGTCCATTTTATTTTTATTTTTTTTCGAATTATTTTTTTTTATTTATTATTATTTTACACTTTTTAGACCGTTTTAAAAACGTGGTATTTTTAAAAATTTATTTTTATTTAAATAATTTTTTTGGTCTGTGACCCGGCTTTGTGCCCCGAGGTCGTTGCGGCTCTTACTGCCGACTGGTAAACCTCGGTTAGGAGCATATAGTCTGTGGCGGCTACCTCCTACGTTCGTCACTAGATGAACACACAGACAAGACAACGCATTTCCTGCTAGTACCTTATCCGTCGCCAATTCCTATATACAATACCGTCCTAAGCTGTCTTATGATATCTCTTTGTCTAAGTCAGGGCCCGCTAGATAACCTTACTGACGAGTCCTCTAGCGGACCCAGGACGAAACGCTCCCTTCCCTTTTCCTTCTCTCACACATTTTTAACAGCCGCCAAAAATCTTTCCGAGCACAATATTCATGCCGATAATCGCGATTTTTTAACTAATATAACCAAATATTTAAGGTGTTTAACGAATATAAGTAAGATAACTTTAATCCTAATGTCAATCGCAAGAGGTGGTAGTTAGGTGGGAGAAAGGATGAGATAGGACGGGGGACGCCTGGCTTCCGCGTTCAGAACCTGCCGAAATTGTAGGATTGCTCTTGCGTTAGCCGGGGTAAAGTTTAGACGTATCGTACCCTATCAGTAACTACATACTGAGTTACCGTTAGTTTACCATATCGCGCTACCGAGTGACGAAGATCAGCGGAGGGAACGAGCCGTTAACCAATTGCTGCTTTTCCTGCTGTTACTGGTGGTGAGCGTTAAACAGGTTTTCTTATAATATTTCGTGTTTGGGTCGTGCAGCGTGTGAGTGTATCCACCGTTTCGTGGGTACGTAGTGACTATTATCGCTTATCGCACGGTCCCATTTTTGGTGCATATTAAAGTAATTATGGGGAACACGTACCACGGTTATTTCGTGAGTTAAAATAGATTCCGAGAGCATTTCACAGACTCATCTGGTTGCTCTCAAGCAACGAACAAGCGATAAAAGAGTGACGGGAGAGCGATCCGACGCGTGACCGTCGCGTACGGCTATCGTTACTGGTCTGTTTATCGTCCGTTTCATGTTAGATTCCTGACCGCGTGCGCTTTCTTCGCGATACCGCTGCGCACAGTTCGACTCGCGGGAGTCGTAGGTTAGAATCGGGAAACCATCCGGCGAACCCTTATCGTCAAATTAGGTTCTATTGATGCCAACAGCCGAACTATACCGTTCATTTCATCCGATCCCAGTAAAAGAAGTGCGTATGTGCACGAACACCGGCCCGAGAAACCGGTTCGTTACTAAAATCTTCGCTGAGAAAATTTGTACGAACTAAAACGGCGCGGCGCACATTGCGGCATAGGTGGACGAAAATGAAAAGGTAAAATATTTATATACAATATTTAACATTACTACAGTAAATCCTATATAAACGCATAAAAGCTGTAGCAGGTAAACGGAGAAAATATATCCCCTCCACTTTAATAATCCGATCTCGGCTCGGGTATATCCGTGTGAACCACTACTAATGCGGCGCGGAGAGTCGCAGTCGTCGACACAATCCAAAGGCCCGTGCGTCATGACAATGTAATACCAATATTTAATTTCTTTTTATTATCACTTATTTTTTTATGAAACTTTCATCGATATATTCGTGGCATTTTTCTGATTAAAAACAGACCAAACACGATATGATTTCAACTGTGTAAATACTGTTGCAGCATTTAATGGTTTAAATGACAATGAACGTTTCGGGCGCAAGGAAGGATAGCGTATGGGAAAAAAAGAGACGCGGAGAGTCGCAGTCGCCGACCCAGTTCAAAGGCCCGCGCGTGGTCTCGCTTTACACGCGCTGTCCTTCTCTACGTTCGGCTCGGCCTTAGAAGCTCAAAAAATAGCTACCCGTCACAGATAAACGCATAACTATCCCTCCGAGGCTTATGCGTTTATAGAGGATTTACTGTAAATTGTTAGTGGATAGTTTCTAGTATATGAAATAAGAGTCAAGAAGCAAAGGAATCAATGGTAGCCATGTTTTAGTACATTCAATTGTTTCTTGGTATTCATGTCATATCTATCACGAGTTGTTACTAGCGTTTAATATCCATGGTCAGTTATAATTACAAGATTTTCTTACTATGGAAAATAGTCACTAGAGTATGCACATTTCAATTTGCAAGGTTTTCGATGAATATATTTGTTACCTCAAACCTCAAAGAGGAGAAATAAATAAAATGAAGAGAACAATCGGGTTTCCGGATAACTGTACAACTTTAATGAAACGAATGAGAAGAACGGTATACAAAGATATAAGCAGATGTTAACTATATGAAGTTCGACTTGTTCCAACCTTCGACTCTAGTTTGCGACTGGCCTTGCAACGAAGGCATATGAATAAGGATACCTCTTGGGGGTGAAAATTCCCTCCACCAAAGACAACATAGTGGGGCCATAGCCAATAATTCAATTTTAGAGGCACAGGCCCTGCCGCTATGTGTCGGCCTCTTCTTTGCATTGTATATGTTATATGTATTGTATGATGAACGTACGTACACAAAGTTACATGAATATGGATAAACAATTAATAAGAAATATTGCAAACAAATATGAATTTTTTAAATATTGTTTAAACAAATAATATTTTCTGAAATATTTTTATATAATCACATTCCTTGATCGAAAACACACAAATTTAACAAAAAAATCATTGTCCTAGACCCTCTAGTTCCCGAGATATTTCCAAAAATAGGGTTTTCACCACCAACTTTGAGGGCTATTTTCGCCCCCTAGATATGGATCACTGCAGATATAAAAAAATATGTGTGAAATATTTTTCCATAAACTATATTTTCTATAAATTTCATTAAAATCGGCGTGTGACACTTAGGTAATATCCCTTATTAGATTGAAACACACCTATAAAGGGCTCTATAAAGGGAGATTCTCATTCTATCCAATAAGTAATATCAGAATTAGACTTCATGACCTCAAAACCTCTTAAAACCGTTCTATTTGTAAATGAGAATGTTTAATTAACAGAGACACAAATTTTGTCCATCTTTCTGAAGTCCTGGATCAGTATGCATCGAACTGACTGTATTGGGTGAGTGCAAAAGTACGTGTCCGATTTTCACAGGTGACGGGAACCTTATCGCAATTTGATACAGATGTTTTTTTTTGGTGTCGTATTACATACCAATCAAAAGATAGTACCATCACGAGACACTTCAGCTTCACACACGTGTTACGAGCTTGTGGCGATTGGTAGCGCGCGTGGCCGGCGAGCGGTTTATAGTTTAAAGAGCAATATGGTTTTTTATTGTTAGTAAGATGCACGGACGAACCTGATGCGAAATCAGGGAGCAGCTAGGATGTTTGAGAGACTTCGTGAACGAACCCGATGCGAAATCGGGGAGCTGTAGCTTCCTGATGCAAGATCAGGTAGCTCCTAGGATATGTTAGTAACGGCCTCGTAACTTTAATATTATAAATTAAGTGATACAACCCGAGCGGTAAGGTTGTATCATGTGGGAACGGTCAACTAAGAATTACTGGATCTGAATGGTGGGTTAAAATCAATTATTACTCAAAATTACCTTGAACTAAATTGTATATTACAGGAAACTGGCTCTGTTACAATTGTTAGTGTCGCGATAAGAATTGAGTGTGTAAGAAAATGTTGTGTAGTTACCTAAGTACTACTGCCTGTTGGATGACGCACTGGCGATGCGGGGAACACAGAGAGGTTGAATAATTATGCCAAGATAGATTAATACCGTACCTGCAGAATCTATAAGGTTACTTGATTGGAAAGGGTGACTAGGTCCGATCTCACTAAATAGAACCAGCTCCAAAACGAGATTCAGCGTAACGACGTGTGTAGCTCGTTTGTACTTTAAGCACTGCCCTAGAGTGTTGAAATTGGAGGGTTTATATACTGTGAAATCTAAGTGGGGATGCTCTCAAGATTTCCATATTAGGGAACCTTATGGAACTGTAGCTGTTCTGAATTACGCTTATTGCTGGCTGCAACCAGCTGAATCTTCTGGATTCTTCTTCACCTGGTGAGACAAGCACATCAAATAAGTACTAAGAACAGATCATCAAGCTCAAAATGCAAATTTAAGAAAACCGTCTGGTTTTGGCTAATCCAAGAGGCGTCGTTTTCATCATTACAACAGACTGCATGTCGCCTAAGAGACGCTGTGAAATCTAAAGAGGTTAAACTGGAAACTTCTCCAGTATTCACCATATTCCCCAAACCTTGCTCTTTCAGATTCTCATCTGTTCAGGTCTCTGCAGAATAATTTGAACGGCAAGAATTTTAGTTTCGTGTAAGCTGTCGAAAACTACCTCAAGACCTTCTTTGAAAAAAAACACACAGTTTGTATGAGAAATAAATCCACTAGCTTGTAAAACATTAGGAGTTGTAGAAACTGGTGGGGACTATAAATATAATTGATTGCTAAAACGGTTTACTTGAAATTGTAACCGCTCGTGTTTTATCTTCAAGTCGAGCATTCCAAATAGACGTTTAAATCTTTTCTATTCACTAAATTGCATTAAGAGTCTTAAGTATCTGATAAAATAAACGGCATAATAAAAAAGGACTATATTTATTTAACATAAATATTAGTTTCTTAACGATGATTCCCCATTTTGAGAATTTTTAAGTTATTCAGTACTTTAAGGGGAAATATGACTACCTCTTCATCGATATTCTTTCTTTAATGGCAACAAGAAACTCATTACTTAATTCGGTATTCAGTTTTTCCAAATTATTTCACTAAGAATTTAGGAGCACCTTTAACAGTTAATTATGTTAAATTTTCTCCACTGAAATTTTCAAGCGTAATTCTTGTTGATTCTAATGTTACCGTGTAGGCCATAGGACAAAGGAACAGCACAGTTTTTTTCTTTCTTTAATAATTTCAGTGAATTGAAAATGATATGTAGACGTTCTTAAATTTTTTAAATATTTTTCTCTGTTTGAAATTTTTGTCATGAATGTATAAAATGCGCATTGTAACTAATGAATAAATTGTGGACTTTATACATGTATGGTAAAATGAGCTTCTGCAATTAAAAACAGTTAAAAGATTTAAAGAATTGTAGTCTGTCCATACATTAAATCAGGCCTTCTAAAATTATTAAAGAAATACAGAAATTTCTAAGTGACTTTTGTTTCTTGCAATTGATGCAAGCAGTTTTTATTTTGAATAAAGATAATAATTTTAATATATTCATCGTTTCATATGTTGTGTTCTGGTCCGTTACCCTACATATATTTTTAATATGAGTTTTATATATTTTGTTGTACATACATATGTCCAGGTCGCCCTTTGGAAATATAAAATTTTATGTCAGTTATGTTTCAATATCCAACTTACACACATCTGTCGAAGACAATAAATATTCACATTGTGGAAAAAATTGTGCCAGAAGCTATTTTTTACCGGGACGGGCAAGTATAATCTTGGATCACGGGTCACATGGATTTCGCATTACTATCATGAGTTACGAGAGGAAGAACAAATATAGAGTCGCCGGCAGATGACTAAACGATGAAAGAATAAATATTTTAGAGCGCCGACCAAGATTTTCTGATCTCAATATAAATGTAAATTATGGGACATACATGACATAAGTAAAAAAAGAGGCGTAGAATGTTTTAATATTTTTAGTTTATAATTCGCACAATATTAAAATTAAACATACATAGGATTTATCAGAATATAAAATTTGGTGCCTTTCTTGTTGTACCGATCTCCAGTTATTTTTCATTCAAATAGAAAAACTTCTGTGATGTTCCGCCTCAATTTTAATTTTTAAAGTCTAAATGACGAACGTATTATGTATTTGTATAGAATATAACATCATTTTGCTATCATCTATTTCTACTTAATAACAAGTTTGTAAAAGTGCTGTGGCTGTATGGATAGAATTCACAAGCACTAGCTAATTTCTGTTTACAATACTTGATAAAAAATGATCTTGCAAAATAAAATTTCAAGACAAAAAATATGTGGATTTATATACACATACGTAAAAGTGGTATTATGATTCAGAATAGAAATATGAAACATTATTAAATTTAACGACAAAAATGTGGAGCACTGATGTTTCTACGTATTCTTTGCCTTCTAACGTGAATATTGATTAATAATATAAGATACTATTAAATTCTATTTTGAAAAGAGTTATTTTATTTTCTACAAATAACATACTGCTATGTAGTATGTTACTATTTGGTACACAGTATTCCTCGTTTTATATTGCAGACAAAAGCATGTGCGCTTGCTTCCCGTTGTCGGTACGTGGCCAGGAATTTTAACAATTTCAATGGATTTTCAGTGAATCTCAAAATTTAAAATTGTTTCAAGAACTGTCAGATCATGATGCAATGTCCTAAATTCCTCAACAATACCATTGCCATGTTACCAAGTTCTCGTACATTGAAATCCTATCTCGAGCACAATCGGATGTGGTTAATTGACTCCCACTCAACAAAATACAATCCTTTGATGTTTCATGCATTCTATAGATACTCCGAATAAACGTCGAAGTTGCAGGAATTCGATTAACGTAGTACAAGCTGATTTAGATTTCTACAAGCGTTTTCTAATAGAAGAATATATACAATCATTTTTACAAGCATATCACACTTAATTGAGCAATTCCAAGCGAAATCGGACATCATTCGAACATTTGAAAAAATTAGGATTTAGTCCAAAGTGTCCTGTTTACAGACCCGTGCATAGAATACGGACACTTTGAAATTTGGGAAATGAAAATTGTTCGGTATTGTATTAGCGTAACACAGACATGTCCAGAAGTAGCTCTCTTAGAGGCAAATTCGAGGGAGACGCCTACTTTTCCCGCCCGCGCGTCTCGCTCCCCGTGGCGGCCGTAGTCCTCCGAGCTCCTCAGACCCGTGCCTACCGTGGGTCCCAGAGTCGTCCTAACGCGCCACACGCGGTACATATTGTAAGCGGTAGGCACGGGTCTTAGGAGCTCGGAGGACTACGGCCGCCACGGGGAGCGAGACGCGCGGGCGGGAGAAGTAAGCGTCTCCCTCGAATTTGCCTCCAAGTGAGCTACATGCCTGGCGTAAGAGTTCAAACTGAGGCAGCTCGACCGCGATCGACACCGAGTCGAAGGCCGTTGTTCGCGCGTTATTGTTTTGTATCGCGAGCGCACGCCCGCTCAACCGTTTTGTCCTTCGTACGATAAACATCGTCACCAACGGCAAACTCCTCCGTTTGAATCTCATGCCAAGAACAAAGGTTGGATCAAATGTACCAATCAGCGCAACCCCAAACGGATCGTTTCCAACGTCCGTGCGTTACCGTGCGTTGTCGAACGACCACTTCTCGTTCGAATCTCGCAGCGCTAGCTCGCATTTTCATACATCTCGTGACATCGTCACAATTTCAGAGACACTAGGTTTATTCGCGGCAACGTCGCTATTTTAAGTTTTCTTTATCGTTAAATTGTTCGTGTCGTTTATTAACGTGTATCGACGTCTATCGCCTCGTGACATTCGTTAAATTTACTGAACGTGAAATTGTGTTCATCTGCTCGATTCCAACCGTCACCACTCCCTCAGCGTTCAATTCTGAGCGGTCCCAGCATCAGTGATGATATATGGTCTCGGTTTTCTCGCGCATGCACGACGATTTTAGCCGACTTTAAACTCAGTAAAGTGCGAAGTTGGGCTAAAATGGGATACCTTAGTCACTCCGCATAGTTTCGCAAATTTTTTTTTCGATTTTCAAATATGAATTGGCAAGTAGCTCCTTCTCCAATACTAGTTGCCATTATGAAATCGAATATATTAACATTAACTTACAAAAATTTCGAAGTACGGTCGTCTCGTCGTGTCGTCTTGCACTCTTCTGTCCGGTTTCCAGCCAATAACAGTTCTCCCCTACTTTACCCACAAACGTAAGACGTACGATACGTTCCTGCATTTAGTCGCGCATGCGCGAAAAAACCGAGACCATATACCATCACTGCCCGGCATCAGGCTCCCGATTATCGATCAAGCCGAAACAAAAATTATTTGAAGTGAACGCTGCACCGTGATATATCGTCTCGGTCGGCCAACATGCGGTACTGGCAGTGTTGCCAGATCGATTAAATCGAGGGGAATACAGTTTACCACCTCTCTGATGACCAGAGTAATATGTAACACGTTGCGCGGCACGTCACGTGACTAGACTACGGTCTTGGTGGGGGACGTTGAAGTGTGCTCAAGTAGTGGAAAGGGAAAAGCAAAAGAGGAAAAATCAACCAGTTCTGGTTGTTTCTGGCATCACTGGGTACGTTCTGGGTTCTCATACCAAGCACATATGTATGGGACCGCCACAGAATTTAATACCGTTATAAATTACTGGGAAAACTCACTCTTGAGTTAAATTTGACTAGAATAATGTCTATTAGATAGTCTTATTGTTTCACTGTAAGCACTGAAAAACTCATTATCATCGGTTTGTTAATTCAGGCGTTACAATTTAATGAATGAACGTAAGCATTTTATTATACACGTCTATAAAACTAACAATATTTAAAATTTCGAAAAGTCTTATGCGGAACGTTTCCAATTTCGCTGGGAATGGCCCAATTGCAAAAGTTTAATTATTTCTCTAATCAATTAAGATTTGCGTGCAACGTAACATTTTTTATTTCTACAATATATAGAATACATTTTTTAACTTCTCTTTAATCATGTTGTATCATAACTTGATGTATTTACGTCAAATATAGAATTACGAATGGATCAGAATTCGTTGAATTAAAATCGAAAGTGAAAGAATTGAAGTGGCCCCTTATTTAACTATTAAATAGGTGTGTACGAATGTTATACGAGAGAGTGTACATTGTAATTGCTAGACTGCGGCTTTTATGTATTTATGACAAAAATGGGAAGTGAAATACAAAACATTATTCGCATCAAAAGAGGTTAAAAATACTTTTTGATGAATTGAATGTTGACTGTCAAACTTTTATAGATTAAATATTTAATTAAAATAATATTTCAAAGTGAATAGTTGCAATAATTTGGAAATTAAACAAAATTTATCATTTTTCATTATAAAAAACTTATAAAGCTGTTTATATTTATAAGCGCATAATGTTCCGCTGTCTATAGCTTAATAATAAAATGATATTATATTCACTTATTTCAAAATTGGAATTATATTTTCGAACAGAAAACATCTGAAGAGTTTGAAAACACTATTACACTATTTGCTACGTATTAAACCCATTAAGAAAGGAAATTCGTTTTTACATAACTTCGGTTGTAATTGAAGTTGAAAATTCTTGCTTTGCATAAAGATTCGCAGTTTAGTAATTACGCTGAGTATTTTGCTGACTGCTTCACTGTTGTAATATACAAAAATTAATACCAGACTGGACCTTATCAGTATGACGTCGTAAAATGCATTTAATAGCAACAGCATGATAGAGCCTGCATGGAAGAGTCCTCGGCGGTCAATTGCAACATTGCGAAAGAAAGCGGGAAAGCAGAGAAAGAAAAGATATAGGGGGATTGCAGAAATGGGTAGGCAGGGATTGAAAACTTCGTGGCGAAAAGTGAGAAAAGCAATGCGATATTGCGTCGGCGAGTTAGCAATTTAACTAGAGGATCCAATAACTAAACCAATTATCCACCTTGGCAATGAGAAACTTTTAATCCGTCCGTCCACGTTGCTCGTACGACGGACTTCTCGCGTGAAAATTATTCATTCCCATATCGCCACAATATATTCCATGGCTCTTCCGGCGGAATTATGGCCCAATCGCCTTTGTGTTACTTAATACCATCTATTTTCGATGAGTCGTGCACATCGTCCTTGCAGCAATTATGTCTCTTAGCCTACGTAACCACTCACGCGAAATTACCTTCCGTGATGGTGTAATAATTAGACCGCAGAAAATAATACATCGACAATCTCGAATTTTTTAAATCTTTTACAGGCTCCAAACATTATTGGTTTGAATTTCTTGTCGTGCGATCTTTTCCATAGCTTCTACAATTAGAATTTATTTGCTGTTAATCATTTTCTCCAAGTATATTTGGCGTATGTCTAGATTTATTCTAGTATCTAAACACTCAAATCAGCCAATTTTGTTTCAATTTGCAAGAAATAAATAACCATACATGTTCGCTAATTTGATTTAAAGTTGTAACTGAATCGATATTATGTGGTAAGTGATTGATCTGCGCATTTCTGGTTGATTGCTATATTTATAAACACATTTAAATAACATACAAGTTTTAAGTTCACTTCTTGACATTATTTATTGTATTCCCAACTATTTATTTTATAATAAATAATTTTGACGTCATGCAATCAATCATTGCTGAACAGTAAATATACAATCGACAATTAAATATTTTAGAAACAAAGTGATCTAAACAGTGAATAGTATTTTTGTTTAAAATCTGACTGTATTAAGATTAGAAACATAAATAAAGGCAATCGTCCATTTATCAGCATCGCATACCAACGACACGGGGTCAACGTCAACGTATTCATTACTATAAAATAATTTGAAAATAAAAACAAAAATTTGAAATTGTGAATTTTGAATAGCTGTGAAAATACATTTAAGATTTAAAACGAGAAACGTGGGGCGCATGCAATAGATAATTGATGCATGAATAGTTCACCTAAATCACTACAAATTTTATTGCTCCGCAAATGATATAAAATGTTGTGTGAGTTTTCTCAACGGCTGCTACTCCAAACACTCCTTACTATTATCTTGCGCCCCACGTTTTTCATTTTAAATCTTACAAGTATTTTCACAGCTATTCAAAATTCACAATTTCAAATTTTTGTTTTTATTTTCAAATTATTTTATACTTTTTAGTCCGTTTTTTAAAAATTATTTTATACTTTTTAGTCCGTTTTTAAAAAATTTTTTTATACTTTTTAGTCCGTTTTTTAAAAATTATTTTATACTTTTTAGTCCATTTTATTTTTATTTTTTTCAAATTATTTTATACTTTTTAGTACGCCTCTTTTATTTATTATTATTTTATACTTTTTAGACCGTTTTAAAAACGTGGTATTTTTAAAAATTTATTTTTATTTCAATAATTATTTTCTGCTTTTTAATCTTGTGTGTGTGAAATTTTTCAATCGATTTTATAAGCAATAACTTCACTTAGTTTATAATAAATATGTAACTACTACTAAAAAAATTCAGTCTAACGTTTTACTAATATTCTCAAAGTGTCAGTTGACTAAAAGTGATACACTTCTATTTTTAAACATATTCAAATGAATGACTGCGTTGACGATATAATACTTTCAATAAATTTTGTAACTTTTTCAAGAAAATATTTAACGCAAAATATGCAATGACATACCTGGTGATTTGGCGGCTTCCCTGTGAAAATCTTTATTAACGAACTGCTTTTTTTTGTAGACATTATTTGTGACACTTTCAAACACAGATTTTTGTTAATTTCTAATCTCGTACACGATATTATTATTACCTATATCATACATGCTCCCCAACGTCAAAAGGCTTCCTCTCCTACTTCTTGCACATATATTTCAATCGATTATAAACATTTTGATGAAATTATAACAGAAAGGTGTAACGGTTCTTTCACTTGGTAAACAAAGCGATGATGTACTACCGATCGTCTATCATATACGGAGCTCCGTCGGGGCGAAGTGGGTTCGTGGAGTGGGGACGAGTCAGAGTGCGTATGCATAGTAAAGTAGAGAGCGTTGTCGCGCGGAGAGGTGATCGTTGAACGCGATGACCGCGGTGTAACGGTAGTAACGGTAAAAATATTTAATTGTTATTTCTCCTAAACGGGTAGACTTTTTTAAAAATTTTCTTTTGAATACTGCATTGTCATCCAGTTCTGAGCTACGTTTCCAATTTCAAGTCTCTAGCTCATCGGGAAGTTAGTTTAAAATCAATTGCAAGATTTGTACCGAACAAACAAACAAACAAACAAGAAAGCGAGCTAATAAAAACTTGGTAAAAAGGAGGAAAAATGAGAAAAGAAGAGTATTGATGCTGTGATGTTACGGATAGGTGGACTGATAGAAGTAATGTAAAGTTGACATTGATCTGGTGTCATTCATGTGCGGTTGTGTTAAGTGGGCAACAATCTTAACGAACATTAGTAAGTAATTAATATACAAGGTGGAAATTATAAAGCGTTACAGACGAATATCTCCAAAAGTATTGATTATACGCAAAAATGTTTCAGATGAAAGTTATTCAGTACCGAGGGGGACATCATGTGGTGGATCTTTTATTTTATTTTTCCCGGTGGACACTCCAAGATGAGGTGAAGGTCAACTTTCTTTTTATAAGTGCAATGAAGTGTATTTTTATCCACCATCAAATAGTGCGTTTTAAGATGAGTTGAATTACCTGTGACTCAAGGTCAATGAAGGTCAAACTTGCAGGGAAATACAGAAAAGGTGTGATCGTTTTGTTTGTACTTTATTTGTACTTACTTTCACACCAAAACAATAACATGTGTTCAATATCAGCATTACTCAGGACAATATCAAAGTCATTATCAATAAAATGAAAACAAACGTATTTATGTATTACTGTGCTCTTCTGCAAGATAGTCAGTTTACTTTCATTACTATTCGTGCTAAGGTATCCTTCGCTGAACGATACTACTTAAATAAGTTGAGAAAATGTAAATGTATCAAAATTGTTTTCATATGTTTATGATACTAGGAGAATGCAGGAAAAATTACAGAATGGCTACTAATTTATATGCACAACGCTACCCAGATCGACCATCAAAATCGCATATGGCATTTACCATAAAAGTTTTCTTCGTTCAAGTTCTGGGCAAGTGAAAATAAATCGACCTCGAACTGTAGCTAACGGTAACGTTGCTACTGATGTATTGGCACGAGTTACACGTGGATCCTCATGAAAGCAGTAGACAAATTGCAAGAGAACGTGGAATTAGTCATACAACTGTATTGAACATTTTACATTCCAACAAGTTCCATCCATACCACATAACATTGCATCAATATTTGTACGGAGACGATTTCGTCAAGCGATCGAACTTCTGCAATTGGATTCATCAGAAGATAGTTGAAGATGATTCGTTTTTACCTAACGTCCTATTTTCTGATGAATCAACATTTACAAATACTGGTAGTGTAAACGGGCCTAACATGCACTACTGTGCAGCTCAAAACCCGCATGGGATGAGAACAACGGCATTTTAAAGTCCATGGACTATGAACGTTTGGTGCGGCATTATCGAAAATTTTTTAATTGACCCATACTTTATCGACGGACGTTTAAATGGGCAAGTTTATGTAAACTTCCTACACAATGTGCTACCCCAATTATGTGAAGAAGTACCTTTAAATAGAAGGCGCGTTATGTGGATGCAACAACACGGTGCACCTACCCAGATACCACTGTACGTCCCCGGGACGTCCGTTTTACGTCCAGTTTACGTTCATACGTCTTAAGTCCGTTGTGAACGTCTCTCGGACGTCCGTAGGATCAAAATTTCGGACGTCCCAGGGACGACCGTAGAACCACAATTTTGGACATGAGACTTATAAATTACGTAAGTTCCAGGATTGCTCACTTCTTACGCGCGAGATATATATATATATATATATATATATATATATATATATATATATAATATACATATATGTACTTGCATATATGTATATGTACATATTAAATAAATAATAAATAATTAATAAGTAAATAACAAATAATTAATAAACAAAATAAATAATATAAAAATTATATAAATAATATAAAAATAAAATAAATAAATAAAATATAATAATAATAATGTTCTCAAGATAAAATTTCAAATATTCTAATGAACTATTTCAAATGTTTTAAAGATATTATTTATAATAATGACAGCATAGTAGCCAAAAGCGGAATGCAAAATAAAAATTTTCTACCAGAATAGCAAAAAGAACTGGAGTAAAATAAATAATAATATTAAAAATATAATCGATTCCGTATCGCGAATTGCGTGTCAGAATAATAATTAATTAATAATAAATTTAGAAAAAAATAGTACCTATTTGCGGCGGGATTGGAACTCTGGTCTTTCGGGTGGAAACGTCAGACCATACCGCCACGCTACAACGGTTCTTTCTGTAGTTTAGAAAGAACATTGTATTGTACTGAAGAAATGAAATGAAATTTTTGTACGGATCATCGCTGGTTTTACCGCCGAGCGACTGAAACCATCTCGAAGGTCGTCACCCAGACGCATACTTTGTATTGGCACTTACAATTAGTGACGGCAACGAGTCAGTGACGGACCACGTTGTGTACGCGTTTGCAATAAAGTATTTTTATTAATAAAAAGTGTGTGTGGGTGCTTTAGTATGTTTACCTACTGTCAACAACTATTGATATAAGGGCAAAAAATTAATACTACAACGTCACATCGGTTCTCGAACGAATATTTATTTTCCAAGCCAAGTCTCTTAGACCCAAAGGCCTCGGTAATAAAAGACCCAAAGGCCATGTGTTTAGACGCAGATAGAGCGAAGGGCCGTCAGCCCAACTAGCATGGGTCCTGTTGCATTTTCGTAGCTGTCGTGCAGCCAGTTGCTTTTGAAAAGGCTCAGAGAACACTTCTCCTGCAAAGTTCAAATCTAACATAACGCATTTCTTTATTTACAATCCTGCTTCCCAGAAAACCAACAACAACTATACTGGAATTTATTATCTTCATTTCAAATAAGTATTTATTTTAAATTTATTATTATTCATTCAAACTTGACTGGCAAAAAAATAATGGAAAAATATTATATGCGTGCTAAAAAATTTTCGCGTCTATCGAACGATAGTGTTCACCAAGAAGCTTCTAGTTCATCGAACAAAAATACAATGAGCAATGGAAACAATCTATTAGTTTATTCAGATTTTTCGTCGGATAGCGAAATTGAAAACGACATTTCTGTAGAAAATCTTCAGTTTGAAGGGACTACAGAAAGTCAGAATTTTAATGATATAAATGTTCATGTTAGTTTAACGGAGTGGGTTGTAAAATATAATATTCCACATGTCGCGGTTAACGATTTACTTTCCATATTAAAGAAATCCATTCCAAATAATATATCAACGGATGCTAGAACTGTTTTAAAAACATGTAAGACAGTTGTAACCAAACAAATTGAGCCAGATTGTTGTTACCATTATAGTTTAAAAAATGTCATGAATTTCAGCTGGCTGGGGAAGAAAGGAAAACGCATATTCCAGACTACAAAATTAGCCACAGCAATAATAGGTAATTATGCACTTGCAGTTTATTATTTTTGATATTTAGTTGTATACAGTTGAATATATTATTTAATTGAAATTCTATGTTTTAGATGCAGCAAAGGTATAAAACATATCCATGCATCAGAAGGAGACGGAAGTTGCACTGCAGTCGTGGCTTAGAAGAGCCGCGGAAAGAAGGAAAATTGTAAAAACAAATTTTTAATACTAAAATTTAAATTTTATATTCATTACTTATGCACTAATAAAAAAATTCCATACAAATAAAAAAATATTATTATATATACGACTTAAAAAAATAAAGTTATTGATCTTCCTTTCCCTTTGCACTATCATCGACAAAAAAATCTAATAACGTTATAAATTATGCCTCCCTGTATGTTTAAATATCGCGTTAGTTTGAAACGTGCTTGAATTTCGCGATTCTCGCGATCTATATTCGTTGGTGACCTCCTCGATGTTATTCTTCCGAGGAGCCAAATAACCAACAATATCTCAAGTAAAAACGGCGTGACTTTCTGGCCACCAGCTAATGTCAGCCGATAAACACGGCGATCGGTGGATCAACGTACAAAACGTTCAAATCAAACTGGTGTCGCGAAGGTATAGAGAGACAAAGAGAACAACATACAAACATACGCTGAACAGAGACAAGCGAACAAGAGAAATACAGCGCCGCGTAGCGGGTCAGCTGACTCTCTCGCGACGCTTGCCGGTTCGGCGTCACTTGCTATCGAGGCGCGCACGCGAACACTTCTTCTAAGTCTTCGCTGCTGTCAGAACTCTCCCGTCGAGCCAAGTACCAAGTATCTGCCAGCGAGCATTTGCACGACTGTGCGACAGGAACTGAGATCGGTTTCGAAATCGTTCCAAACGCATTAAGAGAGCTGACAAGCCCAAGCAAGAGTTCTCAAAGTCTGTAATTCTAGAGATTTTGAATATTTAATTTGTCGTTCCATCTCCAGTCGAGCTATCGGATACTTGTACCAGGTATCCGCCAGCGAGCTTTTGCACGACTGTGCGAACGGAACCGATCTCGTGGTCGAGATCGTTCCACCCGCTTTGAGAGAGCCGACAAACCACAAATATATGTAAATCGAGCTCCGGACTTTCCGAGCTTCGTACATACAATAGTGCACCGTTGCGATAGCTGCTTAGACGCATCTAACGCGGTTATTGCTTCAACGCCTAAAAGTGTATTTCGGTGTGATTGACGCGTGATTCGTGTTCGTTCCCCGAATTCACTTCCCGCCGGGAATCGTGATTTCCGATTCCGTACGGCCACCCGTGTAACACGGAGGACACTCTTCCCGAGTACATTTTCTCTGCCATAAGCTCTGGCATACGCTTTGCCGTCCCAGTGCCGCAGAAGAACGGATACTCGGTTTGTGACAAGGTCGATTCATTATACGCTTTGCGGGAATCGATCGGTCCGGCCACAGGTCTTGATTGGTAAGTCCTAGCCCCGTCACCCTCCTACGAGAGAGAGTGACGCCGATCTCGGCAGACTTGACCCGTTCAACCACCAAAGTCGCATCCACATACGCCGTCGCTAGTGCTATATAGCTACTGCCTGAGCGGGGATCGCGACTGGTTGAACACACTTACAATATACGCCCCCTCTATATATCTCTATATATATTGGCATTTGTGCGTGTAAGTGGTGAGTCGGACCACGTCTTCCACCGAGATTTCTCTAGCCGCGTGACGTGTTGAGTCACTCGCGAGCTTTGAATCAAGGTTGTTGGAGCACGGGTTAATTCGGCTGGATAATCGAGCTTGGAGCCTTACAACCTCCTTGTAAGACTAACCGCCACCCTTACGCTGACGCCCACGCCGTAGAATCGGTTTGACCGTGACTACGCCAGTGCGGGCAGACGGAATCTCGATCCTCGAGATACGTCGAACATATACAGTCCACTAACGCTGCGTACTGAGCAGATTGGCTGTATTCCCCCTCCTTCGACAGCAGTTCTCGCAGTCAGGAGCGTACGGGAAACAGCGTTTCGAACGGATACGTATCGTATCGCATAGGTGTTTTCACATCGTCGTTCGATCCTTTTTACAGACGCCAACGTCGCTAGACGAAAACAGGGACAACCCGGAGGAGACGGAGGCACCGCGGACCGCCGGCTTCCACGGGGAGCTTTTATTGAAAATAAACGGCCCACCAATAGGTGGGTCACTATCAATATAACCTCGCTGTACAACAATTTGCTTTCCCTCACACTCCTATCTCCTCATATTCGAGCCACCGTTGAAAAGTCGTTGGAATTGTAATTACACAGTCCACCTTTTTAACACTGTAAGAACCCAGACTATACATATATTGTTAAAAATTGTGATAAATAAATAATTGTTATAAATTAATGAATATATTAGTGTTATATGTAAATGCGATTGTATTGTGCTATATATGTACCTAATCTATGCGTTTATAATAAATGAAATTTTGACTGTACATACATAGTGTTAAAAATTGTGATAAATGAATAATAGTTATAAATTAATATATATTGGTATTATACATAAATGCGATTCTATTGTACTACGTACCTAATCTATGCGTTTATAATAAATGAAATTTTGATTCACTTTAACCGTATACAATGAACGTTATTTAGTAGTATTAAATATTCAATAACCATATCGTCCTGTAAATGTCCTGTTAACGTCTTGAATATGTTTTGTTAACGTCCAGAATATGACCAGTCGGACGTCCGCGCGGGATAGGACGTCCGTATAGAACGTTCCACTTTTTAACTGGTACCTATCTGGGACGTGCCTGGGACGTAAAACGGACGTAACTCGGACATATGTGGGACATACGGACGTGATTCGGACGTCCATGGGACGTCCATGGGATGTCCCGGTGCTATCTGGGTACGCACTATGCACTATGCTCTCGAACAACAATGAATGAAACCTTTGCAGAAAGTGGACTTTCTATGGGGTCACAATAAAGGTCGGGTTATACAGACGACTTTGTCTGATCAGACATAAAAATTTACCCAGATTTAAATGAGAGTCTTCGCAAGCCGATATCGGAGACCGACTTCTCAACGATACTTTTTCTTCGAGTCTGAGAGGTCGTAAATTTCGAGCGCGTGGCGACTCCCTGCTGCGCGTGGCAAAAAGAAAAGGTTACTGTGGGCTCCACAACTCCTTTATGTAAATTATCGGTAGCTCTCGTTTACAACATCATGGAAATAGGGAACGTTCCTGCCACTTGGTGAATTCTTCTTAAATAATGATTTAAAATAATTATTAGAAAATATGTTAGACATATCGTTGTTCTGCAAATTTTTCCATCGGTTCAAGTATGAAAAATTTTTTAAAAATATGGCTTTATTCTACGATTCGTCCTCTTTGAAATCCCGTTTTTTTTCCATTATTTGTAACAACTTGTTGTCATCTTTCAGGTAACCTGTTAATTTCCGTATCCCAATGACTAATTAACAACATGTGTTTTCGATGTACAAGCAAAATTACATGCTTATTTAAAATGCGACAAAACTTTCCTTCCAACTTTTAATATGTACATGATATGAAAAATTATTTCAGATACACCGGAAAATAATAAAATGTTAATTTTAGCGAAACCAATGGTGTGATTTTGCCGACTACGATACTTTGTGACTGTACACATCATACACAAATTTCACACGGCAGAATATAACATGCTGTATTTATTCACAAAGCAATTACATAATAGGTGGGGAATACGTTGTTAAGGAATTTAAGCTTTAGAACCATTTATTACTATGGTAACGAAATAAAGAATATCTGACAATCTGTACGGTGATTCGTCAAACAACTCAAGTAAGTACAGCGGAGGTTCTGAACGTTTTTTTAGATTTCTCGGATATACATGTGCAGCATTTTTACATTTCTTTGTCGTCAAAGAAGTCGGGGCCTGCAAATTACTTTACAGTAAACGCGTGTCGTCTGAGAAAATGCCGACTTCCAGCTCAATAGTAATGACCCGTAATAAACCTCTCCATAGAGAACAGCCCCGGGAACGGCACATAAACAAATCGAGCCTATCGCTGGGCCTGCCTGTCCCTTTTTGCACATAGTGCAAAAAGAATTAGTCCCACATTTGCACAGATTGATGCGTGAAAAGACAACTAAATACAGTGGGTGTAGAAAGTATTCGTACACCGACTATTTCCGAATAATATATTGTGAAATTGTAGTCTATTAACTAATTTCTTATAAACAACGAGTTTGTACATATTCTCGGAAATCTCTAGAACAGATACAATGCAAAAAAATTAGTGGGTTGAATAATTTGCAAAGTTATCAAGAAAAAACAAAATATTGTCCGAAATATAAGAACAATAAGTATTCGTACAGTTGCTACATGTTTTAAAACTCATTAGAAATTCATAAGAAAAACGTGGAAATTAAATTTCTTTGATAGCGAAAAGGTAGAATAAACAGTTAATTAATATTTAGTAGGATTTTCTTTTGATTTTATAATTGCTGCGACTCTTCTTGGCATTGAATTTACTAATTTCGCTGTTACGCTGGATGAGATCTTATTCCATTCTTTAAGAGAATTTTTTAAATCTTCTTTACAGAATATTTGATGTTTTCTAACGTGATGTTCCAATTAGTCTCATAGGTGTTCGATGGGGTTAATATCAGGAGATTGTGATGGAGTTTCTATATATGCTGGCGTATTATGTAATATCGACATCTTCGTATTGTACGCCGTATGCTTTGGATCATTACCGTGCATAAAGATAAAATTATCTTGAATGTGCCCATTTTTTCTGCACTGGCAGAAAGATTCTGTTTCAAAATGCTAATATAAACTCGATGGTTCATTATTCCATCAATAAATTCTAATTTGTCAACACCAGCTGCACTCATGCTTCCCCAAATGTACGGAACCTCCGTCGTGCTTTACTGTAGGTCGTAAATTTTGTGGTATCGGTTCTTCATTTTTTCTTCTCCATATAGTAGAGCGTCCATCAGACCCGAAAATATTAAATTTACTCTCGTCTGTAAAGATCACTCGGTTCCAGTACTCCAATGGTGTGGTAACATTATCATTTGCGAACTCCATTCTTTTCTTCCTACTTGCTACACTCACGAAATATTTTGCACGGGCCACCCGATCGTGGTACCCTTGACTCCGCAAAAAACTACGTACAGTAGCAGAGAGACCAATATCCAAATTATCTCTAAGATGCTCAGCTATATTTATTGCACTTATCCTTGGATCTTGGTTTACCATTCTAATAATCACTCGTCCGGTATGTTGGTTAATTTTACGCGAACGTCCACTTCGTGAGTTGATTTTCAACGCCAGTACAAATAGAAACTCTATCACAATCTCCTGATATGAACCCCATCGAACACCCTGTATAATAACCCTTGGAGCACATGTTAATTATGTTGAAATGATGTAATTTATTATTGTGATACTATATATGTAGATCACGTAACTATTCAATAAGTATATACATATTAATACCTCTTATTACTAGTAAACAATATTATTTTTATATTTTCCTGCGCGTCCACCGACATGGTTTTTTAGGACGGCATCGTACTGAACGAACCAGAACGTTCTGAACCTTCACGGGGATTGTTTAGTACAGTTTGTCAGATGATATTCTTTTTTTTCGTTGCCATAGTAATAAATTGTTATTCTTTTTGTATAATGTTGAAATTTCCTAGCAATGTATTCCCCACCTATTAGCACGATGAACTCTGAAAAGTTCTACTTGATAGATTTTTAAATAAAATGTTATATATTCTTCCTTCGTGTCGTCAGTGATCGGACAGCATTTGCTCGAGAGGGATACTTTTCGGCCAGTCGTCCGACGCTAGCATAGGCATCTCCTGAGGTATAGAGGGGAATAAATGTTCTCGGGACCCCTGGGGTTAGGGTAGCAAATGACACGATCTTCGGCACTTGGCCTTTGTTCGAGCATCTCGAACGCTTCTCAAGTTGCCTAAAAGATCTGAAGACAGCGTATAAACACTCCAAAAATACGTCCGATATCGGACAGCTCTGTATAACCCGACCTTAAAAAATGCGTAATGTCCATTAAGCCTACGACGCGTGAACACATGAAAGTCAGAATACGCGAAGCTTATGCTAAGATAAATGTTGAAATGTTGAGCAAAGTCAGAGAATCGTTTAAACAAAGAATTGATAAGTGCATTGAAGTAAGAGGTAATCACGCCTTTTCTGCATTTCCCTGCAAGTTTGACCTCGAATGACTTTGAGTAATAGGTAATCGTACTCATCTTAAAACATACTATTTGATGGTGGATAAATATACATAAGTATACTCAATATTTTTGGAGATATTCGTCTGTAACGCTTTACAAGCTTAATATATTAGATTAGGTCGTCCCACGAGTTCATGCCGTGGATATGTTTATACTCTTCGCGGTGTGTTTTTCGTTTGTAATGAAGAATTACATCAATTTTATGGTGACGGTATAATGTCTCTATGAAAAAAGTGGGAACAGGTTGTGGAACGAGAACATTTACATTACATATTTTCGTAAACTTTAAAGTTACTTTTCAAATATTAATTTACATAGTAGAACAGTAAACGGCACGAGCTTATGGGACGACCTAATAGAATGTCCATTATAAAATACTTTCATATGATTAGTAAAAGGAACATTTATTTTATTGGATATGTAAAATTTTTTTCTGATATTCAAAGGAAAAGGTGACCCAAGAGAAACAGCGGTGAAATTATATTTCATATGTACGATTAAACGTGTAATTAGATGCTAATAACGTTTAATGAATATATAAATTATGAATTAATAATATATTGTTCATTACTAACAACATGATTTGTTTGTTTACTATATTGGCAAAGTTCAATACGTTTTACGATTACGATATTTAGTTAATAATATATTCTTATATTTCAAGTTTACCAGTTAATAAGTTTCTTCATAATTTTTGTAATTCTTTGCAGATATTTAATTCATTATTAATGATATGTTGCAGCTAGTTATTATAGTTTTTATAAGAATTTTGTGTGCACTTCGATCGTTCTCTGAACATTTAATTATAAAGATGACCTTAACTTTTGTCTTTACTATCTTTACGATGCATAGTTATGAAAATTCATTTGATTGACTCATTTGTAGTTATTATTGTAACTGTCACATCAATATCTTCAGTCCTTAGCCACTCGCGTATATCAAATGGAGTTTTTAAAATTACACTGAGTTGACGAGTTTAATTAATCTGACAATATAATGATCTGTATTTCAATTTTGACAACGATCAATTGGGAATTTTTGTTTCAATCCTCTCAGGTTTGTAAACCCAAGATTAACTGTTCTGATAGCCTGAACTAGGACAATAGCCCGCCAAACTGATACGGATGAATATGTATGATATGAAGCCGATTATTTTTGATTGGAAAAATGTGTCCGTCGTTATTGTATCGTGTCTACTCGTTATTTTTTGTAACTCATATAAATTTTAAATTTGTTACTTTGTTGCATGTCACTTTCAATAAAGGTTATGTTAACACAGTATTTTGTGTCAGCTACAGTTAAATATTTCAAGTACTATGTCTGTTAGACATGTGGTCTATAAATCACTATCGTTATTTGCAAGTATTACTTACACTTATACACGTTTATACATAAAATATCACAAGGACTTAGATATCATAGAATCAATTCTTTTTCAAAGGAAAGTTCAATTTCATGTTTTACAAATAAACATTCTCATTCTCATTGAAATGAATTCTTAACAAAATCTTGTTTGTCCTGTAGTAGTATTATTAAAGGTAGAAGAAAAACTGACCACACAGTTTCTGGAATAAACTAAACAACTCACGTTTTACTTTTAATAATTATAATTTTATATATCACACAAGGAACAATATACACGTGGCTTTAGAATAAGTGCGAACAACTACGAACGGGGGCGCACCAGACCCACACTCGGTAGATGGAGCGCGTAAAAAACCCGTAACAGCATGCATTGGAGATTACAAAATCCTAACAAGTATAGAATATATACATATTTGTGAAGGTTGAGATCATTCACTTCGCGTGTACAGACTTGTGCCTTGCTGCGGACGGCCAGCATTTTGAGCAACTAATAAAATAAGGTGATATTTCCCTTTTCGTTTTATTACTTTTGTATTCTTCAGACTGAAACTGATTTTTTCGCGTTCAAGGTCACTTCAAGGTCATGGTGTGTAGGTCGTTGAACTCATCTTGACACCGACTACCACATTGCATTATGAAAAATACATGTTACTATGCAAAAAAATACGGTGACCTTGAAAAAATCGTTAAAATGACCTTCAAAGGATTTTTTTTATTACCATCTGACAAACGCCTTAAAACCATGTACATCTTATTTATTTATTTTTTCTGACTTTTAATAGCAGCGGAAATAATTTCAGTGTTCGAGTTAAAATTAACACACTGTATATGTATATTGATATTCCCAAATTCTTCCAATATTTGCACTGCTTTAAATTATTACCTACACAAATGTACCTACTTGTTTTCGTCATAAATGCATAAATTCCGCAGTTTATTAATCATAATAAAAATTTGATAAACATCACGCATGTACTTTGACACTTACACTAAAACGCTTTTATATTAATAAGGTGTTCAATCGCTTTGACTATTATCTTTAACAAGATAATAACTTAAGAGATTGGGGATACTTCAGACGTCACAATTGTTTTCACGTGTTTTGAAGACGAAATCTTCTTTTTTTATTTTTTTTTATTTCTTTTATTTCTTTCTTTATATTCTTTATTATTAATTCTGTACTTGTGAGTGAGCAGAGTTTCAAGGAATACTGCATGTAAAGATTTGTGTCACGGCCAATGATTTGCAGCTCGTGCCAAAATGTTCGGAAACACCTGTTTGCAAACACATCGCCGAGATCACTACTACATCGGTTTTGAACTAGTTGCCCGACAATAATTCGACGAGCGATAAGTTGAAATCTCGAACACGTATCACGACGTCCGAACCTGGGATTTACAAGCTATTGTAAACAGCCATTCGATTGGACAGACAATTCACGCAGTTTGATTCTCAACGGTGCGGCGCGGCGCAACGATTCTTTGTCTCTCGCTCGTCGTGCAAGCGAGCGACGAAAGATCTGCTCATAATAGTATCGGGTTTCTAGGAATTAGGGGAAAAACTGTTGACCTGATTACTTTTCGAATGGTAAAACGATTATGGCCGGGTGCGCAAATCCCGCGAACCAACCAGCCTGAAATATTCATACTAAAGGAGTAGGTTTGGCGGAGAGAAAGAAAAATCGTTTTCCGTGATACAATGTGCAGTCCATTTCGTTTTATTGTTGTTTAAATTGTTTGGCGAAAAAAGAGGGATTGTTGACGGATAAAGGAACCAAGAAACAGTTAACGAATACTTTGCTAGTTTCTACAAATCGGATTTCTGCGGTGGAGTAATGGCTCTTAGACATTGTTGTTGGTTCAAGCGAATCGATGTTAAAGGAAAATATGCATGGAAAATTAAAAATAGTTTGAAAACAGTGTAAGCTGCTTTTATACTTCACCCCGAGACATTGTGTAATGACCCACGCTCTTTAAGGGTATTGAATGGCACAGCTCGAAGCCTCTTATACGCTTCCATATTTTTCCTCGATTTTATTTATTTACCAATGCAATTGAAAATAGATAGTGAAAAGTACGCTTATACGACTTCAATGATGGTATTCGTAGATTGATATTTGATCCTTTAAGTGTTCTATTTTAATTTTGAAAATCTTTTATTTGTAGGATCAAAGACGATAAATATAAAAATATATAATTTAACACAAAAAATCACAACTGATACAATAAATTAAACTTTTTTCACAACTTAACACGTCTCAATCTACGTCTGAGATTTTACAATTTTCGTCTCGAATCATTCACGTCGTACTTTTTATCTATTCTGAAAACCGCAATCAATAATATTGTTTTTAACAGATCGTCGCGTCCTTACCGTTACTATCATCGTAGTAATCGGCGGTATTCGGTACGGTAATTTGGTACAGTATCATCCCTACACTCCCTACAATTTGTGCGTTTATTTCTAATTTTTATGTAATGACGCCGTACACTCGACAAAAGCAGAGTAAGTGCACTCACTGCAAAGTTAAAGTATATTACATTTTATACACATACGTAAAATTTGTTGTTAGTTCTGAGAACTGTAAGTTCATTTTACATATTGAAATGGTCCTTCAATTCGAGATAACTTCAACTTTCGTTTTTCATGTCCAGATCATATTTTTGAATAAAAAGAGTTCGCTCTAAAAGGATCTAGAGGGTCTTAAACCTCATTGGTAAAAGTATCCCACTAAAAAATCCAGGATATGTATCATAAAGAAATTTCGGTGATCGAAGTCTCATTGTTCGGAGGCCACTCTGCATTCACGGCATGTTAGGCTTAGCTCTGCATAAAAAATAATGGATCGTGCACAATACACAAATTTTGAAAGGAAGTTTCGTTCTTACGCCGTATCAAATAAAAATCCATACGTTGTTATTTTTCCTTTACTTCTAATTTTTTAATAGAACAGTTTTAAGTCTATGTTTGTTGGTGATGAACATGATTCTTCTCAATCAGTATAAATTCTAAATAACAAAGTGTGATTGTATTTAAGATACGCATGAATACATAAACACCAAAGAGCATCGATTTCTAAATGACACCTACTCAAATACATCGATTGTTCAGAGGTACATATACAGTATTTCATCGATAATCGAGAGGCCTCGGTCGCCGAGAAGTGTAACATAATACGGGTCGAGTATGTCAGTGTGAAAATAACAATTAACCCAGTGACAAAACTTCTTTATTTTTTATTATTCTTATATGGAACTTTCGCCAACATATTCGTGGCATTTTTCTAATGAAAATGATACCAAATAAGATGTAATTCCGATAGTATTTACTTGAGTAATGGACAATGAAAGTTTCGGAAAATTATTGTAAATATGATCCGAATTATATCGTGTTTGGTATTACTTTAATCATAAAAATGCCACAAATATATTGGAGAAAGTCTCATAAAAAAATAAGTAATAATAAAAAATGTTTTTTTTTATTGGCACTGCACTGTGAGGACACGTGGGCTTTTGAACTGTGCCGCCGACAGCGATTCTCCGCGTCTCTTTTTTTCCCATGCGTTGTCCTTCCTTGCGCCCGAAACTATCATCGTCCATTACTCAAGTAAATACCATCGGAATTATATCTTATTTGATATCATTTTCATTAGAAAAATTCCACGAATATGTTGGTGAAAGTTCCATAAAAAAATAATAAAAAATAAAGAAGTTTTGTCATTGGATCAGTAGTGGTCTCACCGATATACTCGACCCGTATCATGTTAAACTTTTCGGCGACCGAGGCCTCTCGAGCTTCTCGGGCCCTCACAGGGTATACCCCGCAGAAGGAGGGATTGTTTTGCGACGATTATTGTTCAGAATTTCACGACAATTAACGATGAAATACTGTATCTTAGATGGGGTAGCTTTACAATTCTGGCAATCATGACAAAAGTATATGATCTTGCAGTTGATGCGAAGTAAAACATACATGAAGAAGAAGAAGAAGTGTCATATTTCCATAAATGTAATTTATTCATTCTTTCTGTTTTCCTCAAACTCTCACTGACCTTCTTATATCTTAAATGCTGTGTCAAAGCACGTTCGATTTAGGAATTTCGTTGAGAGAAACATAATTTCCTAGAAATGAGAATCTATTAACGTATTGAAAAACCAATATACCTGTTGGGTTGGTGCAGTAATAGTTGCGGCGTCTGATCGTGAATTCTAGAATTAGGTATATATTGCTGTATTTGTCAATTTGAGCTAAATATCGAATGAATGTTGTAAAATCAACTTATAGGTACAATGACTCACAGTAATATTCAGACACTTTTAAAAAAACGATAACTTTTTTAAGATTGGAACAAACGACTTGAATTATTTTCAGAAGTTACAAGGATTAGTCCGTTGTGTGACATGAAAAAAAATTTTTGAAAGAAATGTAATTGGTCAGAATCGCGAAGAACATTTTCAAGGTTGTTCTTTACAATTGTTTTTTATTTTACAACTGTTAAAAACTGCATTTGGTAGATATGTATTGTATATATGTATGTACTTCGAAAATTTCATCTAAATCAGTTGATACAAAAAAAAACAGCAGGTATTAGAAAATGTAAGAATCTTCAGATTTATTACAATTAGGGGCGGAAAATCGTAAAAAACTACGTTTTTCACTATCTATATTTAAATATTTATAAATAAATCTATATATCTATAAATAAATATTTTTGACTGTTTTTAGCAAAATAACTTCTTCGCGTCACGTGCTAAAGTAACTGTTTTAACTTCTGCAAAAAATTAAAGTCGTATGGTCCACTCTTAAAAGAGTTATCGCCATTTTAAAAGTGTCCAAATATTGCGATGAGTCATTGATCATAGTTCTTTTGCAACCTCAAGCTATTTTTCGAGGATCTGCTTCGATAATAGCACAGTAAGAGTAAAATTACTTCCTCTCTGTAAGTACAGATTATTCGAAATTCAAAAAAAATGTCACCCATAACAATAGCAAATCTTCAATATACAATTATTGCCAGAATAAGAGAGTTTATAATCATATAAATTAGTTTTTTTCGTTTGAAATCAGCACTGAGATATACAAAATACTAGTAATATATATTTTATTTCTGTTACAGAAATGAATCGAGAACGAAAAATCAAGTTTACTTTGTCGATTTCAAAAAAATTATGCTGATTGATGAGAATGGTAGGTGACATAGATTATGCTCCCCGAAATAATCGATGTGCTATGTTAATACTATGAAAGGAGAATATAATAATTAAAATATTATTATCAAATAGTATTAGAAAATAAATTAATTCTTACTATTTTCGTCAATATATTTGTCAATATCTCTCATTCAGCCATTAATTATAAATGTAATACAATTCAAAGTACTAAATGTTAATGAAATGTTTTTACAGTCATTTTAATCTGTAATATTTTCGAATAAATAAAGTTCTTCAGTTTGGCAGTGGCTGTAACATGTAAGGTTATCTTGCAATTAAAAATGAACGATGAGTACCAAAAGTAGAAGATTTAACATTTAATACGAGTCCAGTTTGATGGTCGCACAACTTATTTGGATAAATTTCCGAAAAGACCATACCTCCGATTTTTTTTATATTCTGGATTCTTACGTATTTTGGCGTACTGATAACGAATGTGATAGTGAAAATTGGCGAAAATGTTATTTTCATAGCGGGGACCACGAAAAAAACCAAACCTAACCCAAAACCATAAAAATCATAGTTTCCCACTAGAAAGGGATACAGCAAAGCTCCTACCTCGCCCACGTGTTTTCCGTATCATTGGATTTTTAACTTTCCACGCATAGCGGGATCCACCTTCTGCGGGAAGCTTCATCCCCAAAAGGAATAACCTAACCTTACCTAACCTAAACCTAAACCTAAACCTAAACTTAAACATTAAGTTAAACGACTGTTCATTATAGAAGAAATGAAACAACCTCATGAGGACATTGAAATCGAGAGTGGCTCCGTATAAGCCAATAATTACCTATCATTTTTCTCAGAAAGTATTATGACAAAAATTAATAGGACATAAAATGTGTATTTTGATGAGGTCTGCAACTTTTATCTGAAATATTTTTCAAAATTCCCATTATTTACGGAAATAAATGGAAAAAACTACGATTTTTATGGTTTTTTCATGATTTCTACTATGCAAATAACATTTGTAATCATATTTGTAATCAGCACGTCAAAATACGTAAGAATCCACTTAAGTGTCAACGACTCCTCGAGAATCGAAAATTCAATGTTCAGATATCGTTTGCATCCACTGTAACTACTTAAATACCAAATTACTTGAAAATCACAAGAAAAAATTGGATTACTCTCGTTGCGAATGGTTGTATTCTTTTGCTCGTAAAATGTGCTGGTCTCGTTTTACAGAAGAAAGATGTAGAATTACCGGAAGTGTTTTCTGCACGAAACTCAACGCACCGATTTTATTAAAAAATGTCAGTTGGTTTCAGTTTCGACAGGCGCGAATGGTACAAGATGGCTGTTGTGGCCGGCCTAAGTCAGTTTTAATTTCGCTAAATTACGCTCGTGGGTAAACTTGCGCATTAATCTAATGCTTGGGGAATAATAACGTCAAACCAAGCGGAACGTCAGTAGAGGGAGCACCGCAAATTCGAAATATCGACGACCTGGCGGCGTTATTGGTGTCGCCGCAGAATGTAACGTTAAATTGCAATTCCTAATGGCCGCCACATCCCGTTGTCTGCGCATCTCGTGCAATCGGAATGCTCCATTTCATTTTTCCTTAATCCCTTTTAATTTCATTAGCGGCGTGTTAAATAGTCCACTGGAGAGTAACATCCACGAGCATTAAAAGATTTTCGTTATGTGTTCCTTGTAGCCTATCTTTCCGTAGCATTTACATGGCCAGACTGTATTACGCATTCAGGGTCGACTACAATTGAACAAGTTGCCGATTCGTTTCAATTGGAACTCCTCAGTTAACCTTTACATGATAATCAATTGATCGTTTACTATCAGGCGGTTTGTTTTGCAAGCATGGTTTTGTGCGCAGACCATTCCCATTCTGTAACACTTCTAATGGGCTTCATGCACCGCACGGTTAGCTCTATGTTCATATAGCAGTTTCGTTCGTGCTCGCACTACGAAAATTGTAATCGTATTCAGGAAACGTAATGATTAAACTGTGTATTTTATGCATTTACGGCAAAGATGAGTGCAAAGATGAATTTATGAATGTTGTTACATTATTTTTGGTGTATTGAAATTACTGAATAGAAAAATACATTTTCATGTAGATAGTTTCCATCTCTTACGATCGACTAAGACAGTTTTTATTTTGCATAAAAATTTGCAATCCAGTGATAATTCATATTTAAATTGAAACGTATACAAAACAATTACCTAAAAATATGTTAAAATTTCTACGCGAGCACCGTTCAAATTAGTATTACATTAACAGTTCGACTTATGTATGTCCTTTGGACCATATACAAACAAGTAATACTATATTATTTTGCACGTCTCCGATATAAACAAGGTGTAATTAAACGTACAAATTCGCTTTTGGGTCAATTGACTCCAATCTAAAAATGGAATTGAAATATATCTTAATAAACTCCATTTTGATCGAGAGAAATTACACCGGTATTGAAATATATCGTTTGCAGTAATACAAGATAAATAAGTAAATAAAACAACAAGATTCCATTACTCCTAGTAGAAAATATTCGGTCAAAATCATGAACGATTGTATGTATGTATGCTTTTAATGTATGATTGTTGCACGAATTATGTGGGAGTATATTGAATATGAAAAATAGTACTGTATATTTGTCCCAAATTGCACAAGGACATCACGTGTACGTCCGTACCGAACGTTCTGCACGTTCCGTGAATATCCCGATAAGGTCCATGTGTCTCCTATACATCCTCGTTACGTTCTGTAAATGTCGTAGGATGGTCTCATTTATAAAGTGGGACGTTCTGTGTCGACATCCTCAGAACGTTCGAAAGCAACGTTCTCTGGACGTTTACAACTTTTAAAAACCTAACCACTTCAAAGGCATATACAAAAACGCTTTTAGTGTCACGTTGGTCATACATATATGGCGAACACAATTTTTTAACTAATCGTGAATATATAAATTTTTGCTATAATTTATTAATAGATTATGTAAGCCAAATTTTAGTAACATCCGCAAGGTGTAAGAATGTTATAAAAATTATTCTTATGATAACCTTTGTCTTTTCTACACTTGCATTATTAAACAATTTGTTTCGATTTTGTGTGACTCTTATTGGCGAGGCACTCAACGTGTTAATACAAACACGTAGATTAAATACATAGTGCAATATAATTACATATACAGTCACTCTCATTAATATTCGGACACTCTTAAATAGACGATAATTTTTTTAATGTTGTACCATACGACTTAGACTTTTTTGAGAAGTTAGAACAATTAGTTTACTACATGACTCGAAGAAAATTCTAAAAGTTGTATTTTACAATTTTTTTTATGTGGGCTTATATTGAAAATTTTAAACATCCATTTTGTAGATCTGTATCAATTATATACATTTTGAAAATTTCATCGAATTCGGATTACGTGGAAAACAGCGATAGGCATCGAATGATGTAAGAGTCCTTCGATTTATTACAGTTTAAGGCCGAAAATTGTGAAGAGCTGCAATTTTCACCATGTTCAAACAGAGTTGTAGCTCATTGAAACCTTTGACGATTTTGGTGAAATTTTCAGAGTGTATACAGTTGACACAGATCTACAAAATGTATTTGTTAAACTTTCAATATGGACCCACATAAAACAGTTGTAAAAACCAACTTTTAGTATTTTCTTTGTAATTCATATTACAATTTTTTCAAAATTTCTTTTTTTCATCGCTTAATCAACTAATTGTTCTAACTTCTCAAAAGAAATCCAAGTCACATGGTCCAATATTAATAACGATACCGTCTTTTAGGAGTGTACGAATATTAATGGGAGTTACTGCAAATATAACACTAATATATTATACATATACGATACAATATCCGAGTAACAATTATTGGGACCTTCGATGCAGTAGTGGCTGGCCAACAGTTAGAAATTGCTAGTATATTCATAAATTAGAAAACAAAAAATCATTTTGTAATATAATAATTAGCTTTTGGTTGTAGTAACGTGTTTGACGTCTGTACGACGATATTTAAATGTGGATGGTTGAAACTTTTGATGTTCAAATATATTGGGTTGTTGGGAAAGTGATATCGTTTTTCATGTAGAGAGAGCGTTACTTCCATCTATTACTACTTAACCTTACTCTACGTCGGAAAATCATTGTGTAACTTGATAGCTAACATTTCGGACATTATTTCGCGCCTTATAATGCTTTATAACGTTACCATTTATTTAATTCTCTTCAACACTTTTTCAGCGGTGTAAATATCATTTTATATAAAGTCGTCAAAAGTAATATAACTCAATTTTTTTACTAATGAAAAACAGGAATTCCTCGAACATGGGATCTTCAAGTTGCCAGAAAGATGGCAAGAGATCATAGAACTAAATGGTCACGACATCACCGAATAAATAAATAAATCGTAAAAAATCGTCTTTTATTTTCCCTTGGGAAAACGAAATTACTTTCCGAACAGCCCAATAGTATAATCATATTTAAATTTCTTATGAATTCAACACTGAATATTCGTTGGCAAATTGTCATAGCTTTTTCGTTGCAGGCTTTATGAATTTGTAGGCAAAAACACTAACTACATCCCTGTGGCGGCAACCTCCTACGCTCGTCACCAGATGGACGGACAGACAACGCCTTTCCCGCTAGTACCTGATTCGTCACCGATTTGTGTACACTTATACCGTGCTAAACCGTCCTTACGATATCCCTGTGTGTAAGTCAGGGCCCTTGGACGATCAATAATATTGTCAATGTAGGTTGACCAATAATATTGAAGTTCCCGTCAATACGCTTCAATAATTTCGCCAATCTAGCTATCAATACGGCGACTACGCACTGTTGTTTTGAAATGTTGACAACTAAACCTCCTAAACGTCAATGCGCGCATCAATATGGCTCCCGCCAATGAGCTTCAATCAAAATTTCTATTAATATGCTTCAATATATGGACACTGCGTTTGAACCCCTTCTAAACGGTCAATATGCCCTTTCAATGCGCCTCGTCAATATTATTGATGGGCGTATTGACAATATTATTGATCGTCTAGGGGCCCTTTAAGGCATGGCCTGCTAGATAGCCTTACTAATGAGTCGTCGCGGGCCCAGGACGAAACGCTCCCTTTTCTGTTCCCTCCTCTTTCTCATGCATTCTAGTCGACGCTAAATCCCAACTAACTCTCAACCGTTGGACACCATTGGCCAACTATAAATGCTACTAGAGGTTCAAAGAATTTGAAATGATTTAATTGTATACAATTTTACCTTTGCTAAATATTTATAGAAACAAAAAAATACCGAGTAGCAATGGGGACATAAGTATATTTCATTGTGGAAAGTATTTAGACAATAAAAAATTCAGACATCAGAGATATGAATAATCGACGTTCCAGGCTATGTAAAATTTCTTATCATTTAATCTATTACTGCATCCATACCATATGTTATTGTTATTGAATAATACAATACGGTAGAACGTCGATTATCCGAATGCTGATTATTCGAATACAGGATGACTCACGTTATGTACACATCGAAAGTACATATGCATTAACAATACATCGTACTTACGTGTTTACACATGTATTTATTTAGATTCTACATACAAATCTACATCTCAGAATGTTGAATTAACTTTTTGTGCTGCATTTGTCTTATTACACCGATGCTATTTGGAAATGCAAAATATTTCGTGCTTGAAAGACCACAGAACAGAATCTCCGATAAGTTCTTATGCAAGCAGTACCGTGCTTTTACGATTCAATTGAATCGGTGTGATGTATCGAACATCGTTCTTTATACCGGGGTTCTCTGGAGGGCTTCCGTGTTAACAGAATCGATGTTAGCAAAGGTGACGCGTGTATCAGATACACCGGCAACGGAGAAGAAGCGGCCATTTTCTTTCCACAGCGGGTAGGCCCCGCGTTGACAGCGACCATTTCTCGCTGGCGAAATACGAGGACCGATTCCGCATTATCGCGGCGTGTCGGTGTCATTCTGCAGCCTTAATTATGCGGCTGGCATATCTGCCGGCAGCCACGGAAGTTTGCCATTTATTGCTTTCACCGCATTAGAAATGTCGGCGCTGCTCGGCGCACGCCCTCCCCAGCGAACACTTTAAATACAGATAGCAGCTGGCTTTTTCAACCCCATCGGACAGGTCCGGATTGTTAATCTCGAGGAAAGGTGAAATTTCGTGGCTATCGCAGCTCGTTGCGCGTTAGACCTCCGCACCCTTCCTTCTTTCGGTTAATTCCTACCGTTCCCTTCTTTTGTTTTCTCGGCGAGCCGAGATTCGTCGTCCTAGAGGAAGCATTTGGTTGACCCTCTTTCCGAGCCGGTGCAACATGAAATACTGCTTCGGAAAACTTTGAATGGGAGGTGATGAGGAGAATATTTATGCTTACCTCTGGGAACGGTCCGTGAACATTTGTATTTCCGGAATGCGCATTTCATTAGAAAATTAAACTGCAATTTGTGACGGAACTTCTCGTGCCCCTTCAATTATCGACTTTAAACGATTTCGATTTTTTGACGATTTGGTACAATCTTGGGCATCAATCAAATTTATTTGGCATGAGTATAAAGCATAAATAAATATTCGTTGTTCGATTTTTTATCATTCTAGTTATTCGTTATTTACATTATTCATAGAAAAGTGATAAAAATTCAGTAAAACTAGACTTTCATTTAAAACTTGATTGTTTTAACATAATTTATGGTGTGGGAATCGTCAGGACATAGTCTGGTTGAACTGACGAGACACAGGTTCATTTAACAATATATATTTAATAATAAAACAGGTGTAACGCTCCACACACTACAAACATCGTAGCTCGTCAGAATTTTGCTCGCTCGCCCTCTATATAATCTTGCATTATCTACACGAACCGATAAGGTAGATTCCCTACAAATTAGACAACTTATGCAAGTGGTTCTAATAATTGGTAATCGGTAATCAAAGTCCAATCACATTGAACTCAAAAATAGTTTGATTTTATGCGAACGAAATGACTGCGACACGAATATTTCAGTGGTACTAGTTCTAAAATAGTTTACTTAAATTTCTCATTTATATTGGATTGTTACTTTTCAATACAACCCCATTGGCAAAGATTTCGGTAAATATTACGTTTAGGGGAGTCACCTCGAATGACCTTGACCTTGACATATGTTGTCAAGTGTTTAACCGACACTCGTTTTCTATTAGAAAGTTATGAAACGAAGATGTTTGAAAGATGGACAACGATAATGGACAAAGAATTACTATACAAAAAAGTAGTCATACTTATGCGAAATGATAATTTTAATCAGTATGTAGATCATTTAATGGATACACAGAACTCATTATTTCAAAGAAAGCATCAATGCGTTCGTCAAAATTATAGTATACTCTTTTAAATTATAATTCTGCGATGTGGTCTCTGTAATTGTACCATAGCGAAAAGTACAAACCAACTTGGACTCTATCTCCTTTTGACAGCTTGTGCGAGGATAAAGTGTACTTACATCCAAAATTTAACGAAGGTTTTTTGCAATTATATAGAGAAATGTTGTTCAGAATGTTGTCCTTGACAACATATGTCAAGGTCAAGATCATCCGAGGTGCTTCCCCTAAACGTAATATTTACCTTCACGTAAATAAATCAAAGCCGGGAAACAATGGTTGAGTAGATTTCAATGATTGTGCCAAAAAATAACAATATTCCAGTTTAGCCGGGATTATTAATACAGTTATCAATCAGGTATTCCAATGAATAATCAATAATTCAATCCGATTGAAATGTGAAACTATGTGTTCTATTTTAGTTTATGAGTTTTATCATACCTGCTATATTAATATAATAGAAATTAACTTCTATACTTTTGATGAGTAACTTATGCTGTAACCCTTCTTAAATATAAAATTATTTGTAAATATTATTAAGTGACTTATTATACTATAATGAAAACATTTCTACTTGATCATTGAGTAGTTAAGTTTTAATTCAGTACATTAATTTTCAAAACAAATTGAATCATGTTCACAAAACAAATTTTGCAATCGTGCTAGATAATAATCGTTAGTTACATTTATTATGGTTAATACAGAAAAAATTCTTAACGTTAAAAAATCTCTCATAAACTAAAAGCTATGCGGAAAAACAATTTTCAGGTTTGTGTACAGCCCATCAAATCTGTATCAATAGATGTAAATATAATCAAAGTAATCGAAGATTTCACTAAAGTCTTCACAGTTCGCCTGTTTTCTTACACGGAGTGTACATATTATAAAGCAAAATAATACGAAACTGCCAACATTGCATTGTACTAGAAACGAAAATTACATTCGATGTTAACTGTGTCAGAAATTCTACAGTTAAAGAGCAAAACTCTTGGTTTCTGAAGTTTTACTTCCGTGACGTTGTCATATTGAATCCAAAAGAGTCTAAAAAATATTTGAATTTATGCAAGACTCGAATGCAACTTTTAGAAATGAATGTTGTCTAACGAATTTCTGACTGTAAATCACATCTTTCTTGCTTTGAGTAAACTTTGTACATTAACGCTTTAACTCCGTTGTAAGAGTTAAAGCGTTATATAACATTGACTAAAGGATTGTAAGCAAGATAAATATCAAAACACATTATGGTACTTTGTATTTAGAGAACTGTTACTTTATGAACAAATTTTGTACTAAATCTGTTAAAATCAGACTTTATCCATGTCATAATATGTTCATTATACCATTATACTTATGTACACAATAAACTAAAGTGTTGTTTAATATGAACAACAAATCTTATTAGCAACATGTCGATTATTATCCCAGGGACATATACATCGCGACAAGAAGATGGCACACCTGATTTATTTAAGGTTTTCCTAATTTGCACGTAATCAAATAATGGTTTTTATTGTTTTGGATTGAACTCAAATTTTGCACATAGCCTCATTTGGCATTAAAAACATGTTTCCCAAAATCTTTTTGGCGACTCCTAAAAAGAAATTGTTATCATTATCTACCTTACCGACATAAAGTATTCTACCTTACCCAAATAAAGTATTCTATTTTACCGTCAAACCGCTTAGATAAGATGTTTCTAAACCTGTTATTGCTGTACACGCGATGGACGAAAAAAGTGATTATATTCTTGATATTCTTATATACTCTGTTGTGAATTTCGATTTCGGATTCAGTTCAAACTGCGAATTGAGAGAAATAAAAGTGTGATATTTCCTGCGTTATTCCAAAGTTACTTTTTCGTTTTACAATTTCCGTTATATTTTGTTTTCTAATAAAGTTATGAACAAAAAAGTTTGAAAAATGTAGCAATTATTGTAAGTATTGAAGGCTAGAACGACTAATATATGTATGTATGCGGAAATGAAGCAAGTATTAAGGAAAAAAGTCATTTGGAACAGTAGAACGACGTGCACAACTGTATATGTGCGACTTGCCTTAAGGCAGTTGTAACTTAATTAGACGTATGTAAGCATGTTGGTTTGGGTTATGTTTGATAATCCGGCCGGCAATGTGTGTGTGACATTATGTATAACACATGTACGAAATCAAAATGCAGAACATTGTAAGCTCTCCGCGCACACGAAGGCTAAACCCCAAACCAACTTGGACTATACCTTCTTCTTGAGATCCTGCATATGATTCTGTATATTTTTATTACTGCTCAGTGACAGCTTGCGCTGATTCAAGCCTGAAAGTTATTCTGTTTGAAAGGAATGCGCGCTTCTGCCGCATTTTTACGGTAAAGTAGAAAATTTTATACTGGTAAGATAGAATATTTGATGTCGGTAAGGTAGATAATGGTAACAAGTGTCTTTTGCTAGTCGCCAAAAAACCTTTTGGGAAGCTTGTTTTTAACGCAAAATGAGGCTGTGTGCAAAATTTGAGGTCAATCCAATTTGACCGGTTTTCGGAACTTCAGCCTATACTTTAATAATAAAATACAACGTATCAGTCTAGAACATTTAAAGAAAAAGTCTTGTTTTTTGAGTATATACAAAAGAACTAAAATATCGGCGGAACAAAATCATGGTGCGTAGACGAAGAATTTATTGAAAATTCTTAAAGAAAAAATATTTTTAATATTTTGTATACCTTCCTTTGTTTTGTACGATATACAAATTTGTAACACATAATTGCTGATGAAACTTCACATTTTAGCAAGATATAACACCAGCGTGCACATCGCATAGTGTGTAAAAGACTAGTAGCATAAAAAAAAATGTTTTGGACGACACTGGCACGAAGTGTTTATGAAAAACGGAGACAGTTTAATAACATTACAGAGTTAAACATGTGTATCGAGGGAAAATGGACTCAAATCCGTCGTAAATATCTGAAATGAAAACTATTTAAATGGTTACTATAACTTCGTTACAAATACAGTTATAGAAAAACATCAAATTGAAGGGATGAATAGTTTGAAGAGCACTACAACCGTAGAACTTCATTGTATATTGTGACCTCTGTATATTGAACACACTGCCGTAACAGTATACAGTATTCAATGAACCACGAATGTATACGAACGGTTTCAAATTAAACGTTTAAGGCTTTAAAACATGTACTTACTCCAGTAGTAACTTGTAAGTGACGTGATTACACGTGTAAACTTTGAAGACGATACACTAATGTCAACAATAGCTATCCAATATTTCATGAAAACATCGACGATATGAAGGCCACAAAATTATTCGAACGACTATCCGTTCTTCACAAAAACACGGCGAGAGGCAATGATATTACATAAGTCGAATCGAATGTATGGAACTTTGTATGGTGCGACGTCGTCAGCAACGAGTGATCGTAACCTATGCATCTACATTAAAATTACTGCCGAGTTCCCAGTAGGCTTCTACGACCGCGATTGGCTTCCTTGATCGACTAATTATCAATCAATGAATCAATTTACGAGGCAGTTCAAACCTCGATAATGAACGTTATTCACCGCTTCCTTAGGAAAGGAGAGAACGCTTTATCAATGTTGGGGTTACTTGAAGACATACGTAACTGCATCAATGATGCAATCAACGTTTTTCTGATCACAGTTTATACGCTGCAGTTGCATGGGCCGTGATGCAATTTACTAAACGGCGATATGAAAGGTTGTGATATACACTTCCAAGGTATTACCGGAGGACCTTTGAGTATATCTGGAAAACGACTCGATGAGTACGTTAAAACAGTTAATGTTTTCTAATTGCATTCACGCATCGTTTCGAGCTAAACAGAATTAATAATTGTAGAGCTTCCGCGGTTCTCAATTACTTCTGTAATCATGGTTGGTAAAAATTTATACAAGTCTTTAATTGTAGATTGGAAAATATTTTCCCATTCTCTTTGAATACAGGTTAAGTAGTGCAATTTTTCAAAATAGCAGCCTTTCGTGTAAATAGCTCGTGATTGTAATCCTCAACGGGTGTCAATGATATTGAAGTCTGGGGAGCACGCTGGCTATTGAAGGGTAGACATTTTTTCCTTTGAAAAATATACTTGAATTATTTTTGCCGTATGTAGAGTAGCATTGTCATACTTATACTGAATCAGCAAAACTTTAATTTTCGAAGATCAAGATCATATCAAGGTCATGTCGTTGTACATATTTGAATGTACTTTTCGATCAGCTACACGATGCAATAATAAGCAAATGTAGAGTTATGTGTCAAATAACGCCGATGACCTTGATAACCCCGAAAAAATGACCTAGGGTAAAATATATTCTTGTCAGATATTGGTCCTTTGACACCATACACAGTACGTAATAAATATTTTTTGCATCACAATAAGCTGAAGAGATACTTAGGTGGCCTTACTTAAAAGGACCACCCTGTATGTATTATTCGCCCAATTTCTACAGTGTGCAGAAAGTTATTCGTCGCGTAACGGCATTGTCAAGAGCGTTTGAAATTTATGTGCAATAGAATGGCTATCGAAGGAATTAAAAAAGTGATTAAGTTGAGACTGGCGAAAATTGAAATTACTTTCCTGACGCCGAATGATTTGCATACAAATAACAATTCGACGCACAGAACGAAGGAAACAAGGAGAGTAGGTTTAATCACTCTATCAGATACTCGATGAGAGGAAGCATGAGGATTATACTTTCTAAATATATTAGGTTTTGGAGCAGCCTTCTGCCTTTATTAAATTACAGTTTGCCCTGCGTCATATCGTAAATATACTCGCAATCTTTTCGCTCGTTCATTCCGGTTCCGCACGTTCGCCTATCACCTAACCTGTTCTCGGGACGATTATCTCTCACGCAAATCGGGCATAGACCCACCTTAACCGTAATTCGTTGCTAACGCTCCTTTCGTCTCCAAAATGGAGAGTCGAGTAATTGCCGTGGGTCCCGGGTGATAGTACGACAAAAGTGTGTTGAGGATCGTGTCAATTGAATAGGAATCCAGCGTAAACTAATGTTTCCTTGATTACAGGGTGTAGCGGCTCCTAACTACTTCAAGATTAGAGTTCTCGGGGAATAGCTGAGGGAATAATTGTCGAAGACGTGCTCTAGCGATGGGAGTGATTCAATTCATTTACATGACTTTCAAGCAATTCGATATTCAAATAATACATATGTATGGAAAAGTGGAAAATAGATATATCTCGTCGGTGCAAATACTGATTGATATTAGTATTATATGATATGATAGCAATGGATGTATCGATACTACCATATATAGAATCAAATGTTTAAGAACTATGAGAATTGTTAATATTTAGTACTTTGAATTGTATTAAATTCATAAATAATGGTTGAAAGAGAGAAATTGAGAATTGAACTAATTTATGTTTTTAAATTCTATTAAATAATAATATTTCATTCTTAATACAATAACTTTTAGAAAATGCTCTTTCTGAAGGTACAGACGTTGCCATCGCAGAAAGGTCTTCTTTTACAAGTTTGGAAAGTGTTTGTTATTTTAATATTGGGTTAGTGCAAAAATAATTGCGAATTTCATCAGTTTATACTTCGGCGATTTTCCTGAACTGATATTTTACAATCTCATTACATTCCTGTAGCACATCAATGAAAAGTATACTGCTCCGTCTTTCGATTTGTGTTCTATCTTCTATTGTACTTGTCTATTATTGGGTTATACCTGCAGTCGATGTGATCTTTTACTAGACTAGATTTACTAGACACGTAAATACACAACTAAAGATATTAAGTACAATAGATTTTTAAATAAATTGCTTACTTACGTCTTTCCAGAGAATCTTATTAAACACATTGAATTATCATAATTATCAGTCACATAATAGGTTCAGCTGGGTTATCTTTGACCCACAGAATACAAAAACAAATTTATTTTACCACACTGTATTTTGAATAACTTTCTTTGGAGAAAGTTAATCGATAATCGCGCAGGGTTTTCAGATGGTTAATTAAGTAGTTTTCGACAATATTTTTATCCAATTGTTCATTTCAATTCAATAGTTTATTTCAATCATATATTACTTAGTGTTAAAGAAAGCATATTTATTCAATTGAATCCACTGAAATGCACGAAACGCACAGGGAAATCATCTTGAAATTAGTTAATAGTTAAATTGTTGTAAGTTTTAAACGATTCATATTATTATAATGAAACTTGCGCTGTTAGAGAGCGCAAAGTCTGTGCTTTAAAAGAGGTTTTGTTGCATTGCGATACGATGCTTGGTTCCCGAGATGTTACGTGTGAAGACAAAGTTTATTTTTTATCATACAACTATCTCTTTCTCTGTATAGCACACGTTACTGACCTACACCTACGCGCCGCAGGGGTCCGCCTACTCCATTCATCTTACGTGACAATGTTGATCGTTTATATCTCGAGAACGGATTGAGACATCGAGATGGGACAACATGCATTGGAAATATCATCTAATCTACTATCATCTACACGTAATAATAATGACATATAAAATAGTTTGTCAGTTCGCGCGGCCTACCGCAGCGTTGGGAGACCATTGCGGGTCCCATAGTTTTCAGCTCTGTTCGCCAGCTAACTGGGCACGAGTACGATTTCCGAGGACCCTCGTTTTGAGGTTATATTTGAGTTCTTGGGGTTATTTCAAGAAAAAATGTATATATAACATAGTGTCAAATCGGCCTGGTTTAGCCGGTAAATTAGATTTCCTGTTTTTTATAAACCTGCAAATATCTCGGAAACTATGCGAGAAATGGCAAAATATATACAAACCTTTTTTGTAGGAAATTGAATTTCCTATAAAAAACATTAAAATGATAACCCAGACCTAACCTAACCTACACTAGCCTAACCTAAACGTCAATAATATTCACTGCTAATTAAGTTTTAGTACATAGACATTTATTGAGTCTCGTATAAGCAGTTGTGAACGGAGCCTTTACGTTCCCCGACCATCATTTCAGGAGGGAGGCAGTTGTTCTGCAACTTCACGGAAATATAAATATAATCGGAAACTGCGCAGCTGATAAAAAAATGTTATAGGACATAAATTGTTGGGAATTTAATTTTCTACAAGAAAGGTCTCTTAATATTTTGCTATATTTCGCATAGTTACCGAGATATTTGCAAATTTATAAAAAACAGGAAATCTACTTGACCGGCTAAACCAGGCCAATTTGACACCATGTTATATATACATTTTTTTCTTGAAATAACCCCAAGAACACAAATATAACCTCAAAACGAGGTATCATTTGAATCACCTCCGTATATTATCCATTATAATCTCGCCTATATTTAACAGGTTATGGGCCCAGAAAAAGTTCTAACGCTTATTTGGGCATAGCTGAAAAGTTATTTTCCTAAAGTTTCCGTAAAGTCACGGTGAAAGGTGCAAATACGTGAAATACTGTGGTTAGGTGAAATTTTGAGGTTAGTTTCACCACGAGGTAAAACAAAAAAAAAATAATTAAAATGAATGTGTCGAAAACAGTGCGCATCGAACCGCTAAATAAAGACAATTACGACACATGGCGAATACAAGCGGAGGCGTTGTTAATTAAAAATGACACATGGGGCTACGTTCTCGGCGAAATACAAAAGCCAGGTGAGGGGGCACCTCGAAAAACCATTAAAGCATGGGAAGTGGCTGATAGAAGGGCGAAGTCTGACTTGATTTTGTCTATCAGCCCTTCCGAATTATCTCAAGTAAAATCCTCTAACAGACATCTTTTTTGCCCTTAATGTTGTGATATAGTGTAGGTCAGACAGTATTAATGCAGGACAACATTTATTTCAGGAGCGTAAACTCTGACCATTCCCATTAGTCAGCATAAGTTTTTCCAAACCTACAAACTCAACTTGATTTTTCGTCCCCATATCATTTATGTAGCAGAAATAAAATATTTACCATTTTATGTATCTCAGTGATGAATTTAAAAGAAAAATTTGAATTTATACAATTATAAATTCAAGAATTTTTTTGCATCAATCCAAAACATTTGTTTTCCAATGGGTACGCTCGTGAATTCATAAACATGTTTTGACACGGCATTTGAGATATAGGAATGCGAATGAGGGTGGGAGGAAACAGAAGGGGTGAAAAAATTACTCTGACACATTAGATGCCACTGTACGAATGTGAACACTGTTACATTCAAAATTGTCGAACTATCGATACCGATCTCATACAAGATGCGCCTATGAAGAAGCAAAATGTTGTAGAGGTGTCATTTAGAAATCGATACTCTTTGATACTGATGTATGCATGTATTCATACATTGCCATTAGGTATAGATAATCATTGAAAACGCCTATCACTAGTGTGCTCAATGTTTCTGGGTTAACTGCAATTTATGGTATCGACGTTCACCGTGAAGCTCCCATCCGGGCTCGGTCGGCGAGAGCACTGTTTCATATTTATAGGAAGTTTTAACTTTGTTTACTTTCTAATGTAAATATTGTAATATATGTTAATCTATGTTAATGACATTAACTAATACCGCCGGTAGTATCACTACAAACATCGTCGGGTTTGCGTTATCCTATTTAAATGCAAGTTGCAGTTTAATTTTCGCTAAATTCCGTACCGTAAATAACGAAACTCTGGAACTTTATTGTTATATCCAGACTCTGTATGTTTTATGCATGCACAAAGTTTGGCATTAATGAATTTGTAGTATACTTTTCGGGTACTTTATCAATATATTGGTGCACGTAAGCCATTAAGTTGTGTGGGAAACATGGTCAGTTGGATATTTATTTCATTTCTTCGGGGACTCGTCGCGTAAAAATACAACGAGCACACCTTCAATGATAATTAGAAATAATATTTCAGCAGATTTTGCATGTGCGCACTCGTGGTGAATGCATAAATCTGTAGTTCAGTTGGAATATCAAAGTCTGGAGAATTGTCTGCGCTACAGTAAAATAAACTTTCTATATTTGAATGACATTTAATCCCTACTACATAACTCCGATTCCAGGTTTATAAATAAATTATTTGCCCTCTACTTTAATGACAAAACAAATCATAGTCATTTTGATCAATAATTACTAATTTTGATTTAACGCTAAACCTACCAAATTCTAAAAGCAACTGACATGTGTATCCTTATAAAAGTGAGACGATTTTATTAAGTTATAGGCAGAGTTATTCATTTTCAGTATAGTAAGTTGCTACCATTCCATGTAACAGGAACAGGGAAGTTTTCGTCGCAATACCTTCTCATCTACTGACAGCTTTGGCAGGAGAAACGCATGCTTAAACTAAAGATAACGTAGTAGAGAAGGCCCGTATCTTAAATTGTGACATAAATAGTGAGATGATTCTGATCCGTTCGTAGTGCAGCTGTCATTATGCAGCACAATTCAATATTTACCAGAAGAAGTAAGGTAGAACTACATGGTTCTATTCACCTCTAAGAATACTTAATAATAAACAAGTAACGACAGAAGTATGTACTAACAAGAGCGAACATGTAGATATGTGAAGATAGAAAACTTAATCTTATACGCGTATCACATTTAGAATTGGCACTTGTTAGTTATTATATGCAAATGGATCAAAAGTTGTATTAGATCACGATGACAACAATGGCTCAGAATTCTTACTTTCCGATGGTAAGTACAAAAATTCAATTAGAACACGAAGATTATGGTGTTTCTGATATTTTATTCACGTACCTAACATCGAATACTACAATAAATTCCAAACAATAAAATATAGGGCGATTCAGCTAAGTGTGCCTAAATTACATGAAAATTATTTGAATTATATGAAAAGATGGTTAAAACTAGAGTTGTATAGTTTCAAATGTAACATATAATGTAATAATTAGTGTTTTTATATTTTGCATTTTTATCAAGATGTAAAAATCACCCCGAGTTCTTTTATCGTAAAGGGTAAATTTTAATCATATTATTGAAGAGAGTGTTGATTCCCGAATAAAAAACTATAAGGGTATATGGGTCAAATATATCCTTATTGGGGCCTGTATGGCTCATAGTTACCGAGATATTCTCTATAAATGATTTCTATTGCAAGTAATGCTCAAAATGTTCTATTACAATTAATAAGTTTGCGTATTCGATCGATAAGTGCGACTGATACACTTTGAAGTGCCTCTATATTGTTCCTGTGTCACATTGCAATTAAACGGCCAATTGTTGCTTGTTTGTAACATGTTCCTGTAAAAGCTCCTACTTCAATAATTTCCATAGATTCTCCATATGGTTGAGGTCTGTAGTATTTCCCCACCGATGGAGAACCTTGATTGTTTTTCTATAAACAATTTAGAAACCTCTTTCGTTTTATGGCAAGTTGCAGAATCATGCATAATAGTGGGAAATTAGAGTACCTAAGTTTCCATTTAAGAATTCATTGATGTTTTCTCGTAGTGTGACGTGTGACTAGCCTTCTAGTCAAGAAGAGTTGATGTCTTTTTACGGAAGTAGGGATGTTTCAGTTGTCCTGAAGGTTTAGTTAAAACAGTATATAGGTGTTTGGCACTTATTACTTTGTGTTCATTCGATACTGCGTGTTCGTAGGTTGACAAAACAGAAGATTTCGGAGTCTCGACAGTCAGCGTTTCGTTCTTTTCCGGCCAAGACTGATGCTTGGAATTTTTCGGTGGACTTTTATACTGTTTTAGTGGACCATGAGTCCACCAATCAGCGAGTAAGAATTTCTCGCGCTCGGTACGGTGAGAAATAAGGTGTATGCGACAAAGGACCGCGTGATCGGGCCTGCATTCGTGCGGCCAGATGTTCGTAATAAAATAATTTAGACTCTGCATCTATTGGCGTGAATATTGATTTAATGTGAAATTTTACATTGACTAGGTTGTCCTAAAAGATTCATTCGCTACGTGCACGTTTCATATTTTCAGATAACAGATTTCTTGATTTCATCGTTTTCAAACACGCTGGACATTTAATCGTTAAACAGAGATATGAGAAATTTTATTTTTTGGCAAATGAGCAGCTTTCTCGCAGTTCTGGCCCACTGTGCGTCGTAGCGCAGTACGCTTTTCGAAAACAAATTCTCGAAAACCGCCTACCAATTGCTTGTCTAGATCAGTGTATCTTGTTAAAGCAATAAACACCTTAAGTAAGCAACAGGTTCCACAATTCGATAGATTTACCGTTTACAGAACAATGGAACCGCAAAACGAAAAATAAAAATTAACCGTCCACTTTACCTACGCAGTAGAACTCGCTGCGTTTTATTTCGACGTTGCTTTATCATGAGTTAACGGGGCAACAAAGAAATCTATATCGATTTCAGTTTCTCTTCCATTTATCTTCAGCCGCGATAAACTTCTGCAAGCTTTCCACTCCAGTTTGCTTTGTATCGGTCCTGTGTTTCTCCCCGTGAAAAGTGGGTACCCGTAACGAGCACAATTTCCGCGGTGATTTGTGCTTAATTGTCGAGCATTTTATAGGGTCGATGTTTAACCTCCTTTATCTGTAATCCATTTTGCATGAGGCACCACCTTCCGATTAACCGCGCGCGTTCATTGACGCTTAATAAGCGTATAACAAGCTAGGCTTAAGCTGAACTTTATAATCGTATTATTTGGGACGATGTGGTCACATGGTGGATAGCATAATCTGTTCGGGCCGAAAGTGAAGTTATCGATGCTCAATTTTTGGTGAATTTGTGTACACTCGGAGAACGAACCATGATACCGAAGTAAATATTTATTAACTCGCAAATTTCATCACTGGACTGCGGGTTCTTATTTAAAACACAAATTGTTCAAATCAATTGTAAGAAACCGAAAGTTAAGGAAAATGTATTTTCTCTTTTGATCTTCCTAATCCTCAATTCTTATGATGGCATTTTAGTAAATATAATCCAAACGCAATAGCAATTTAATTAGTGGTCATGATTTGAAAGAAAATTAATATTTGAGCGTAGCACATAAAGCTACATTTTATGCCATAAAAGAAAAGCAAATTTTCTAACTGCCTAGCAATGATAAAATCAATAATGTAAACTGATGCGGGTCGTCAGAGACCCAACGGTACCAACTAAGGGTTAAAAAATCGAATATGATGTAACAGTATCTTTAAATTCTTTTAGGTAATATGCATTCAGTTTTGTATTTGAACTGTTCATTTTTAATATAAATATATAAAATACGCAGTCTAGTCACCACCATATATTATCCTCAAAAAACTTATTTATTAAAGTTATGCACCATTCTAGCCAACAATTGCTGCCAACGAAGTACATGCTTTTTGATTTTATAATGGAATAAATTGAAATTTATGGTTGTTCACGTTCTTCATTTAGGGGATTCAGCATCGACGAATAGTACGTTTATTCACCACATTGCATAATGCTATCGTCAACATACTGACTGTATATGTTCGTTTAACACGTTGAATAGCACGGGAATCACCGGTGACATCAGTATACAGGGTGTCCCATAAGGTAAAGGTACCAGCAGTTGACCAGTTTTTAGAAAAACATAAAAAATAAGGTTTCTATAAGTTGTGCATATTTGATGAAAGTAAACCTCGGATGCCACACTATCTGTTGGTTAAATTTTAAAACAATTACATGCGAAGTGAAGTATGCATATTAACAACGGACGTCTAAATTCATTAAAGTAAGTAATATGCCGATATATTTCTATTGCCTTAACGTTTCTGTTAAGAACAGCTGTACGGTTCAGGTTAAAAAATTCATATGTTGTGAACTCTTGATGGCAATTGTTGAAACTAAATGATACTAAAATAATTTCCAACATTATTGCTTTAACCCTCTTTCTAGTATAAGTAGTCAACTTCTGAAGCAATTACTGAATTTTTAAATATGTTTTCAAAATTTTTATAACTAAACTTTTTTTAAAAAGTGGTCTTGTTACATAATCTAGAAGACTTAAAGAGTGTCTTCAGGCATCGATTCTCGCTATTTGATGACAGAGCAAGTGGTTACTATAGTTCCGGTGGAAAACTTCTCTTAACTGGTGAACTACTGGTACCTTTATTTTAATTGGTGGTACAAGCGAACAGGGGTTGATTCTACGTGAGAAAATAAGTCGAACATATGGAACAAATTTTTTTCATTTGACGCCTCGGTTCCGAGAAAATCGAGGTTGAAGATGCAGCAAATACGCGTGCTAATAGATAGGAATTATCAGACGCGTCTGACCATGATCAACCAATTCTACTTCCTGCATATACTAAAGCACGCGAACTCGACGGATCTTTAAACTCGATTTTCTTGAAAATGAGGCGTCAAATAAAAAACATTTATTCCATATTTTCAACTTATTTTCTCACGTAGAATCACGCTTGTGCCACCAATTACGGGACACCCTATATTGTGAATATATTAACCCCTTGCCGTATTTAAACGGGTCAGACTCGTGACGAAGATTTCAAACAAAGTCTAATAAACATGAATGCTATGCCTTCGATTGTAGACGAAACAAAATTTTATTCTTTTGTAATCAATATTTAAACATTGACATAAATGTAGCCGCAACAAAAATATTAATTTTCTTTTCTCTCCTGTGACATTTTTGGGGATAAAAATGTTCTATTCAGTCTAGTCGTAAAGAAAATGATACGGCAAGGAGTTAATACTGAAATTAACTAGATTAGTATTACTATTACACTTACATATCTAAGGAAAAATTGAAGAAAGAATCTTAAGTATCAGCTTTGCGTCTGAAAATGGTATATAATAAACCTACAGAGTACCTACAGACCAACATTTACGTTTTAAAGTCGGCCAAGTCAACGACTTAATATACGGCAGTGGAAAATAATTAAGTCTTGCAAGACCTAATTCACAGCATTACGAGTTATAGAATCGTCACACAGATTACTATTCGTATCTCATTTTAAGAGTAATTTTTATTTTTGCTTATTCTTAAAATTTTGTTATATTCTGAAACAATTCCATTATTACAAGTACACAACGTTTCTTTACTTTCCATTAAAGAAACTCTTGAATTTATTTTTGTAAGGCTTTCCTATTTTCAAAGCTTCTGCTTCACACATTCACACAACGTAAAATGTCTCGGTTGTAATAGTGTAATTATATTTACATGTAGAATGTACTGTAATTAAAGTACACTTTACATTCATTCACACTCGCACACTTTTCGCTGACAAATGAGAGTTAAAAATAAAGGAAACAAAAGAAGAATTAAACATTTTCTTCTTATAAAGATAGTCGCAAATTCTTCTAAAGTTATAAACTTTATTTCTTCGTATAAGGATAATTGCAAATGGAAGGGAATAAACAATATTGTTGTCTTATACTATTAGAATACGAGTTTGGAGAGAAATACTTTATGATTTGCTGTTTTTATTGTTAGGAACTGATGAGAAATTATTTACAATAGTGATATCACAGTGTGATGCTTATTCGGAACAAAAACTTTAGCCTAATCTTGATATACTGTAAATTACTTTAACCCTTAGGACTCGAATGGCGACTCTGAGGCGTCACTACAAATTGCTACACCATTATTCAGAATATTGTTTACATGATTAAATTTGCTTATACGTAATAAATTACTAAATATTTAAATATTGTATGATGTACTATATCAGTTTCTTACGCATGTAATGAAAATAAATTATGTGCAATGGAAATATTCTAGGTCAGAAGAAATGTTTGGTTTTTTAGTTGAAATAGCTCCGAGCGCGAAGGGTTAAACGACGGTTGACCGAATAGCGATCAAGAACTTAAACATTAATGGTCGATACCAGAAAATCATACATACATTCACACGCGCATCGTTCGCAGAGCAATCTATCGGATACATTTCTAACGTACTGGTTTTTGTGTTATAGATGGTTGGTGTTGGAATAGAACGATACCATGCGTCCTAGTATAAGTGCGTAGGCTTAAGGGAAGGTTTTTCCCAGAGACAGAAGGCCCTAGGCGAGGGCGTAAAGTTAGGACCGTCGTCAGTCCCGTCATAGCAGCTAGCCTGAACGCATCTTGTAAAGTAGTCTTTTCACATACAGCTATACAGTCGAACTATATTCGCAGTTTTATCACATTATAAATTATACATTAAATACAGAATACGTGGAAACACTGTCGTGGATTTATTTCATTTCCAACAGTTGGGTTATCAAGATTTGAGTGTTGTCAAATAGTCGTAACTAATCAGAATGGAATAAACAGAACTGTTGTCTTGTAGAGATTTTAGAGTTACAGGGTTTCGACTGTATTCGAATCGTCCAAGTTGTAATCTGAAATATTTCCGTTGCTTTCAATGCGCCTGAAACTTTCTCTCTGTACATCACACTCTGCGCCCTGACGTTTGACTGACTGGCTCTTCTCTGGCCGCCCCATTATATTGTCTCACGCAGCCACGCAATCTACCACTCTTTTCCCACCCGTTCTCAGTTAAAACTTCGCATGCAGTCTTAAGCCGTGTTCACACTGCCTCGGTTTTTGTCGTGCGACTTTGCCATATGGCTTTGTTTTTCCTGGCGGTGCGACGCGGCGGTATAAACTGTAACGTTGGGCCAGCAGGTTTTCAGGTCAAGCGGTTTTTGAAATGGCTTGGCAGGGCTAACTCGGTACGTGCAAGTCCCACTGATGAATTCAGACAATCCATTTAGCTGAGAAACACTCCAAAGAAAAATTCCTTGTTGGTGGAAGAATTTCGAGGCAGATCCGCGGTGAAGATTTGAAAATGAATTTAATAAATTCATTTTGCTTAAGGCATTATACACGTAATGATAAGTACAATCTATTTGTCAGCAATTTATTAAATGATTGCAAAAGTGTCTGGATTTGAAAATAAAGCGTAAGCAGTTACATGTTAAAATAATTGTTTTATTAATCAATTATGTAGTCATCACTATTTTCTATAACCGTCTCCAAACGTGTTTTACAATCTCTTGAATTCCATTTTTGTAAAGTTTACAAGCTGCCTGGTTTTTCTTCAAAGAACGTATTAAGGTCTCTGAAAATCGGGCAGGAAGTTGTGCAATCGTCCAATATTTACAGTCAGTCAAAAAAGTCTTCATGCAACATTTAGAATGAAGTAACTTTCATAAAAGTGGACTTAAGGATTTCAGCTTTTTCATGAACTTAAACCGAACTAATTTACAGCACGATGCGTAAATAAATATTTGAGGAAATTGTAATTAGCAAGAATTGCGAGATAAAGATGGTAAATATTGATGTGTGTCGTAAATGTATAAAATTAAATTGAATCTATAAAAGGTATCCCATCAATTTTCAACATTGCTACAGTTAAAAAATTGTAAGAAGCAACCTTTGCTATTCTTTTTGCGATTGCGATAATTTGCAATTCTTTCCAAGACTTATGTAATAAGTTAATTAATAACTTTTAATATCTCAACAAAAACTCAAGGCGTTTGAACTCATTTGAAAAAAGTTATTTTGTTTTAAGGCAAAAACAAAACATGTAAAACTATTTTTTTCCCACCAACCATAATAGCTATGGTTTGGAAAAACATGATTGGAATATAATGAGCAACTAAACGAAATTTTGAATATAATAATATAATTAGATTATAGTATTCCGTACAAATATGAAGAAATTATAATATCTAATTGTAAGTGTACACTGTACATGTACTCATAACATTAGATGCGTTCCTTCTGAATCAGTGTTTTCATAATTGGCATTATACATATCTTAAAATGCAATAAATCAATTTGACAACAATTTTCTGTAGCCATTCTCGATATTGTTATATTTTACTGTTCTTAGAAATCGAATATAGATGGACTTTTCATTCAAATATTCTCCATAAATTATCATTTACTACATCCCAATTAAAGAATTTAAAAATATTAATTCCATAATTAATGTGTTTATGAGACGCATTATATTACAAATCTGAAATTCCGAATAAATTAGATCGAATGACATATGTATAAATGTTACATAATATCTTCATTATTTGAACCCTCTAATCATAAGGCAAATTATTCAATCTTAATTGATTTTAATTTAGAATCTATTGGTAGAAGACGTAATAAATGGTAGGTCGATAGAAAATATAAATCGGTCATGAAAGTATTAACTCGTCCTTCCGATTTAATGCAAATACCGTCCTTTGTATGCATTAAATATGAGCTATACAGGGTGTCCCAAAAATGTCTGAGTTCCTTTAAAGGGGAGGTTCCTGAGGCCATTTGAAGCGACATTTTCCTTTGCAAAAATGGCCGTTTCGGCTTTGTTAAGGAGTTATTAACGAAAAACACGGACCAATCAGAGCGCGAGCTAGAGGCGTGTTGGCAGAGACGGCCGCGCGCGACAGAAGTCGAGCGATGGTGATACACCGCGGTCGAAAGCAAGGAACAAACAAGAGAAGAAAATTTTTCGAGTCCCATGTCGGATAGTTGAAATTTGAATATGTTGTAGCCTTTAGTAGCCTATGAAGGAATCTCGAAGGATTTTTCGAAATCTTAAAAAATGTTGGTTTTACAGACGTGTAAAGAACTTTTTTTCATTAAATTATAACACTAGAACTAACGTACCGAGGAGAATGAGATTTTAGGAGCTTGTAGTGAACACAGAAGAATATCTATTGAAAATATTTCGATTTGGAAAAAATGGTCTTTTCACCATTTATTTTGCAAATGTTTTAAACAAATCCAATTTTCCTATAGCCGGGACTGTTTGAAAAATTCGAAAGAAAACGAGGTAACAGCTCCAAGTCTCCTCTTTAGGGACCTATTTTTTAAAAGGCAGTCGCTTTAAAATTGACGGAATTAGAATTATTTAAAGCGAACGGTGCACCGCGATATTACGGAGGCGCGCGGCCCCGAAGGCGCGCGGCACGATCAGCTGTTAGATGCGCGACAAGCAAGAGAAGAAAATTTTTCGAGTCCTATGTCGGATAGTTCAAATTTGAATATGTTGTAGTCTTTAGTAACCTATGAACGAATCTCGAAGGATTTTTCGAAATCTTGAAAAATGTTGGATTTGCAGACGTGTAAGAAAAGTGGCAACTTTTCTTCAATAAATTATAACACTAGAACTAACGTACCGAGGAAAATGAGATTTTAGGAGTTTATAGTGAACACAGAAGAATATCTATTGAAAATATTTCGATTTGGAAAAAATGATTTTTTCACCATTTACTTTGAAAAAGTTTTAAACAAATGCAATTTTCCTATAGCCGGGACTGTTTGAAAAATTCGAAAGAAAACGAGGTAACAGCTCCAAGTCTCCTCTTTAGGGACCTATTTTTTAAAAGGCAGTCGCTTTAAAATTGACGGAATTAGAATTATTTTAAAACCTTGCTTACCTTGGTACTCCTGTAGAGCCCCAGCGAGGTGAAAATGATTCCTGTATTCACAAATTATTCTGCGTGAAACACTGAACCTGCCCACTCGTTAAATTCACAAGAGCATTTTAATTATTCGCTCTATGAAATTATCGAGCAGAAGGGGTCAATGTCCTTTCACTGCACGATCCGGCCCACATTGTTGATTTATTCACGATCACAATAAAACTATTCACATATATCCATTGGGTTCACAAACGTTGAAAGAAATCCACACAAATGATTCACAGAAATCCACATATCACGCACAACTAGTTCACATTTGATGCACGTAAATCGATCATTTCGACTAGCCGGTCCGCGAAAAACTGTCCATGAAATCTGTCTGTCTATGCTGACGATCGTAGGAAGACTAGTTCAGAACAGCTGACGAGGTTAACGGCCTTTCAACAGCACACTGCCGATTTTCATTTCAGCAACTGTTCGATGGAACCGTGTTTTCAAATGGAATGGGAAGAGTAAATGACCGCCCCTCTTCAAATCGGGGGTCATTCAGGTATGCTTCTACCACCGAGCGTGGCCATAAACCAGCGCCTTGTGTCGAAGCTCAACCTTGACGATGGCTCGACTTCTGGTTACCAAATGTGTACAATAGGTCAATAAAATGCTAAAAGTTTTAACGAAGAGTAACGGCTTTTTGGGAATATTGCTACTAGCCTCCCCGAGTGACGCACGCGGGGGATCCGCGTGTCCCAGAGAGGTGTTGTCGTAATGTAATAAACGAAGAAAGCGCCTTGACTTCTTCGTGAAAACGTTTAGCATTTTATTGACCTACTGCACACATTTGGTAAACATAAGTCGAGCCATCGCCGAGTTCTTTATTTCCGCATCCTTCGTTCAAGTCAAGGGGATACAAGCGTACCTGCCACCGTACCTGGGACGGTTCCATGAAAATTCCATCGATGGCCATAAACGATGGCATATTTTGGAAAACGTGCAGAGCACGTGGGGCATCGAATGAGCCCAATCGCCTTGCTTACGGTTCGCAAATACTGTCTAACCGCCCGGAAATTTTTTTATATGCAGCTAATTGTAATTTGTTCTCGAGAGACAATTCTTTTTCGATATTAACATCAACATCATCTTCAACGAATTCTTCTGGATAGGTTTGTGTTTGCTTTTTATAAATGTTTTTGCGGAAATTGACGACGAACTTAATTAAATTTGACCTTGTTATTTTCTTTTCTTCCTTTTCGTTTTCTTTATTAAAGTCGTTATATACAGAAAAATTAATTTGTAAATTTCAAATAATAGTAGATGCCCTAAAAAATATTTATTATTTATAGCTAATACCGAAAATACCAGTATTTTACCTTAGCAAATACCGGTTTCACGAAATTGCAAATTAGCACAAAATACCGGTATTCCGTATACCGGTGTAAGAAAGGCTAGTAGCAATATTCCCAAAAAGCCGTTACTCTTCGTTAAAACTTTTAGCATTTTATTGACCTATTGTACACATTTGGTAACCAGAAGTCGAGCCATCGTCAAGGTTGAGCTTCGACACAAGGCGCTGGTTTATGGCCACGCTCGGTGGTAGAAGCATACCTGAATGACCCCCGATTTGAAGAGGGGCGGTCATTTACTCTTCCCATTCCATTTGAAAACACGGTTCCATCGAACAGTTGCTGAAATGAAAATCGGCAGTGTGCTGTTGAAAGGCCGTTAACCTCGTCAGCTGTTCTGAACTAGTCTTCCTACGATCGTCAGCATAGACAGACAGATTTCATGGACAGTTTTTCGCGGACCGGCTAGTCGAAATGATCGATTTACGTGCATCAAATGTGAACTAGTTGTGCGTGATATGTGGATTTCTGTGAATCATTTGTGTGGATTTCTTTCAACGTTTGTGAACCCAATGGATATATGTGAATAGTTTTATTGTGATCGTGAATAAATCAACAATGTGGGCCGGATCGTGCAGTGAAAGGACATTGACCCCTTCTGCTCGATAATTTCATAGAGCGAATAATTAAAATGCTCTTGTGAATTTAACGAGTGGGCAGGTTCAGTGTTTCACGCAGAATAATTTGTGAATACAGGAATCATTTTCACCTCGCTGGGGCTCTACAGGAGTACCAAGGTAAGCAAGGTTTTAAAATAATTCTAATTCCGTCAATTTTAAAGCGACTGCCTTTTAAAAAATAGGTCCCTAAAGAGGAGACTTGGAGCTGTTACCTCGTTTTCTTTCGAATTTTTCAAACAGTCCCGGCTATAGGAAAATTGCATTTGTTTAAAACTTTTTCAAAGTAAATGGTGAAAAAATCATTTTTTCCAAATCGAAATATTTTCAATAGATATTCTTCTGTGTTCACTATAAACTCCTAAAATCTCATTTTCCTCGGTACGTTAGTTCTAGTGTTATAATTTATTGAAGAAAAGTTGCCACTTTTCTTACACGTCTGCAAATCCAACATTTTTCAAGATTTCGAAAAATCCTTCGAGATTCGTTCATAGGTTACTAAAGACTACAACATATTCAAATTTGAACTATCCGACATAGGACTCGAAAAATTTTCTTCTCTTGCTTGTCGCGCATCTAACAGCTGATCGTGCCGCGCGCCTTCGGGGCCGCGCGCCTCCGTAATATCGCGGTGCACCGTTCGCTTTAAATAATTCTAATTCCGTCAATTTTAAAGCGACTGCCTTTTAAAAAATAGGTCCCTAAAGAGGAGACTTGGAGCTGTTACCTCGTTTTCTTTCGAATTTTTCAAACAGTCCCGGCTATAGGAAAATTGGATTTGTTTAAAACATTTGCAAAATAAATGGTGAAAAGACCATTTTTTCCAAATCGAAATATTTTCAATAGATATTCTTCTGTGTTCACTACAAGCTCCTAAAATCTCATTCTCCTCGGTACGTTAGTTCTAGTGTTATAATTTAATGAAAAAAAGTTCTTTACACGTCTGTAAAACCAACATTTTTTAAGATTTCGAAAAATCCTTCGAGATTCCTTCATAGGCTACTAAAGGCTACAACATATTCAAATTTCAACTATCCGACATGGGACTCGAAAAATTTTCTTCTCTTGTTTGTTCCTTGCTTTCGACCGCGGTGTATCACCATCGCTCGACTTCTGTCGCGCGCGGCCGTCTCTGCCAACACGCCTCTAGCTCGCGCTCTGATTGGTCCGTGTTTTTCGTTAATAACTCCTTAACAAAGCCGAAACGGCCATTTTTGCAAAGGAAAATGTCGCTTCAAATGGCCTCAGGAACCTCCCCTTTAAAGGAACTCAGACATTTTTGGGACACCCTGTAGTCACAGGTATATGTACTAAGTTTTCAGAAGTTTATCTAGGTCAACGTTGTCTTATAGTCGGGAGACAGAGATATGGTCAAGTAAAACTTCTGGCGGTTTGCAGGTGTTCCTGGCGGAGCTGGTCGTTTGTTATTATTAATTGTTCGTGCTATATTTCGTCGCTAAATGCATCTTTTATTTCGTACTGTCATCCTCAATATCGTGGTTGAAAGATTTGGAATCAAAATAAAGTTACAATTCATTAATTGTGAGAGCCACGAATTAATTTATACACCCAATAGATGCATTGTTGGCCATTACTAACAGTGTCAGGTAGGATAAAGAATGGAATAAAGATCCGTGTACTCCGTATGTAACGTTTATTTCAAATATATGAACTATATATATATATATATATATATATATATATATATATATATATATATATATATATAAAAACACGGTCGTCCAAGACAATACAAATGAACACACATGAACCCACATGCGTGTTTACTCGTTTTAACCGTTATACGTACTCCACCACTCCTCCTCAAAATGAGAACGTAAATACACCTTTCATTGCTGTCAAATGAAACGATAACTCGCTTACAATACAATGTCGCTAGAGAATACATAAGTTTTAATACCGCTTCACTGCTTTGTTCGAAATACAATGCCACGCCTCTATTTAATATCTGGAAACTTTAAAAAACGAAATGCACTTATCATGACTTGGCCAAGAATGGCCTTTTGTCAACACTTCTGCTATCAGATTTGGAGATGCTTTATAGAAAATTCGTATACTACCGTCTTTTAACTTTTCTCGCACAAAATGATGCCTTACATCGATATGTTTGGATCTACTGTGGAAAACCAAAAACTGTGGAATTTTAGTCAATCCTATCGCACTTAAGTTGTCGTTAAACAAGGAAGTATATTCTTGTCTCGCGATTCCGACGGCACTTAGAAAATTCCGAAGATGTGTGGCCTCTTTCGTCGCTTCCGCCAGTGCCATATACTCCGCTTCCATTGTGGAGAGCGCGACCGTACACTGTTTACGCGATTGCCAACTTACGGGTCCGCCGTTCATTATAAAAATAAATCCAGTACAGAAACTTCGATCTTGTATGTTCGCGGCCCAATCGGGATCTGCGTAGCCTCTTAAAACGCCATCGTCTTTTCGGGAACATATACCTACATCAATAGTATCTTTAAGCGTTTTGACCGCTACACGTATTCCAACATATATTTAAATATTTTGGTCAGGCTACACTAATCATCAAAATGTGTCCTTTTTTTCACAAAAAACATTTATATGCGTCCTTATAGACTTTTGTGTTTATAACATGAATCCGGAGGCGGTTTGTTGCCATTAACCCTAGTTTTTGAGCAATTTGATTTTGAAAAAAGTCAGAAATTCAACTATCACATTTTTTTCTGCTTCAGTTGAAAGGGAAGACGAATGATTCTTACGTAGACAAATTCTGTAGACTCTCCCAAACATGACGATTTTTTTTATTACACTATGAACATTTAAAGATGTGTAAAAAATGTTTGTTGATGTCACATAAAAAGTAAGGGTTTAGCCTAGAATAGAGTCAAATCCTACAGACTTCTGTATTTTAGAATCGGCCTTCAGAGCTTGAAAAACATTTTTCGTTTTCGAGATACAAAGCAAAATAGGTGCGCATGTAACGAGGTTGATGTAACGAGGTTCGGTCAGAGGCGCTCGGGCACCGCGATGGCGGCACTCGAGCGACGCGCCGGAAATGAGTACCACTGACCGTACTTTACAACATTACTACATAGAACTTTTTTGTGTGGGTCTACATTGAAAATTTAACAAATACGTTCTGTAGATCCGTGTCAATTATACGTATTCTGCAAATTTTGTCAAAATTGGTCAACGTTGCAATGAGCTAAAAACGTTTACAGATGGTAAAAATTGCAGTTTTCGCAACTTTTGGCACCTAACCGTAATAAATCTTAGGATTTTTACATCTTTTAATGCCTGTCGTGTTTTTCCGCATCAACCGATTTCGATGAAATTTTTAAAATGTATATAATTAACACAAACTACAAAACGTATTTTTAAAATTGCCAAATATAGGCCCACATAGAAAAGTTATAAAATACAACTTTTAGTATTTTTTCTGTAACGAGAACCATCCGCAATTTTTTCAAAATTCCATCTTCGCGCCACGTGAGCAAATAGTAATCTAATTGTTCCAACTTCTCAAAAAAATCCAAATTGGGAGGGTTTTATATTAAAAAAGTTATCGTTTTTTCGAGAGTGTCCGAACATTACTGTGACTCATTGCATATCTACTTCGTAGTCAAGAAAGTTATGCATTGCAATTGTCAATTATTATTTCACATATGAAAGTAATTCCATTTTTTCCCATTATTTTACATATGAAAGTAATTCTATTTTTTCCCATTATTTTACATATGAAAGTAATTCCATTTTTTGTTTAAATTGTGAGTCCATTGCCAATTTGCAAGTACAGGACAATATTTTCCGTTTTAAGTTTCACAAATTTGTATAAATTCCTAGCAAAAATTTGGGCTATAAGGGTTCTCCGAAATGAAGAACTAATAATGAAAATAACACAACACTAAAGTGGTAATTCGTGTTCTTATTCGAATCGAATTTCATTCGAATAATGCCCAACATTGCTAATGACCAAGAGGATTACATAAAGGAAAGATTGTTCTTCTCGTATAGGTTGTCTGCACGAAGAGCATTTTTTTTTTAAATATGGTACTCGGGACATAATTGTCGGAACGCTTTGTTTTAATTGAGCCAGCGTTTCCAATATTACAGGCTGGACTTTAATGTACCATTGGCTAGAATGCTCGAGAGTCGTTGGAGAGATCCTCGAATTGGATAGAATTTGTACCCTGAAGTTTTTAATAATAACAGTGCAAACGAAAAAGTATTGTTCTCTTAACGGCGAGTCGAGTCTCGAGTGTAATCTTTTCTGTAGGTATTGCTAGAAGTGGGCGCAGGTAAAGGAACGAGCTCGAACGGCAACTCCTCCACTGTTTTCCAGCCACTCGTTTCGTGGAGGATGGAAGACGATAAATCTAGGCATGTAGTTACGGGCATGGAAGACCGTTAACTTTTGATAATGGTTTCGTATTAGCTTCGTCTGGGTTAGTCATGGAAGTTTTCTACTACTCGTGTATTAAGAGGTCACGTTTTGCTGATACGATACGGGGAATTCCCTATTCCCTCATATCTAGATGCTTTCGAACTCGCGCGGAGTACAATTTCCGGTATGTAGAAAATTCTAGTTTATGAGGTTTATGTGGAGGGACCTGATAAACTTGATACATGTTTTCCTACGAGCATGGAAATTAATTCTAACCCCCAGCGATGAGGAAACGCAATTATCGGTGTCTGCGAGCGTAAATCAGTTATAGACAACTCTTAGCCAACGTTTGCTTTACATTTGAATAACATGTAATTTATCAATTTACATGATTTTGCAAGAAATTTATTTCTGTAACTTCATATTATAGTGTATATGTTTTTAAGCGGTTTGCAACAATTCTGACGTTCTTAATTTCTTAGAAGAAGAAGAAGGGAGTTTATATGTATTTATTGAACGCCTATACATTCTCCAATAGCAATATGTATACATTTTTAAACCCTCGCACTGCGATTCGTTTCACGTTTGCAATTATTAGAATTTCTTTGCGGTTCACAATTTCTTATAAGGAGAAGGGAGTTTATATCTGTGGTTGTCAGAAACATCTATTGCGTATTTTAAATAACGTTTTATCCCGCACGTTTTTGTTAGCCGATTTGATAGTGTATCTAAACAACGCAAACCGACGTTCTATATGACGAATGTACATTCCTCCTTACTAACCGGTAATCCCAGTCCTTTGTACCGATTCTGCAGATAGGTTCAAATGGTTAATACTTTTAACGTGTTTCGGGACACGTAGCTGATAATTGATAGCCACACGGAACGGGAGACACGAGTAATTTATAGTGGATCGCCTCCCGGTCTCTGCAAAAATTTGGCACCGTTTCAAATCGTTGTAAAGTTGACCGAGCTCGCGCAGATGTATCGACATTTACTGGCTGGCTGCGATTCTGTTGATAAATTGCACATTATTATTTTCATGTCAGCATGCATGTTTATACAATAGTAAATGCACAGAGGCATTATATTAGAGTCAGTATATTAAACTCGGGCCCCAAACTGCAGAAATACATTGTGTGTAAGCATCCGGAATTGTTAAATAAAACACAAAAAAATTAATTTATTCCTCAAAATTTATTTGCTTGCCTTCAAAGTAAACATCGAGTACAATACAACTATTGCGATCTGACATGGGGGCGTGGACAATATGTATAGCTTTCCAATATGGCGACGAAGTGCTTGGGCTTAACATTGTATTGATATCTTTTCTTATTTTGTTTTTACTTAAAATGTTTGAAAGGAAGGAGAAAACATTGTGTTGAGGGAAAAGCATCGATATTATAGACAAATCCAGCTGGGGATGGCAGTGTTAAATTTAGCACTAACATATTTTGTTATATATTCTAAGTTTGATAAAAAATATTTAGCTTTAAAAGTTACATGAAATGACAGTTTTATTTTTTCAATGTTGACTAAATTAAAAAATATTTATTATACGAATGTTACATAAAATTTGTTTATTGAAAAAAATATGTGATGAGAGTAAATAGACTTAAGAAATAATAACAAGTGACGAGAGTACAGACTTAATAAATAATGACAAGTTTAATGTGACTTCGAAAAGATACATTTATTAAATATATGAAATAAATACATGTACAAAAATCAATAAAGTATGTTTTATCAAATAGTTAATTTTACAAAAAAAGAATTAGTTTTTTCATATACCTTCTAAATTTACAATTATAATCTCATAAATTTCGAATAACTTAGAATTGGTAAGGACATATTAATTAGTCCACAAATAATTGTTCAAATATCTTCTATTAGAGGCACCAATGCCACAGGTATCACTGAACCAAGAATTTTGAAAGTCTCTATACGCTGGTTAAATCATTCAATATGCCCTTTAGCTTTAGCTATTTTAGCTGTTAAAATAGACTGTTCTTGGTAAATTGTTTCTTATATTTTAGAAATGGAGGTCTTATAAATTTCAAGCAGTTCACTTCATACTTTATTTCAAAGTGTGGAAAAGGAGCAATAAATTTTTGCTCGTTATACTATCACAATTTTTCACTGTAATTAACATCTGTTAACACTGTAAACTGCTTTCAGCCAAGCCAAACCAAGCTTAGAGTGTTTCTACTTTTCGGCAGCAGACGGCGCTACTCAAAATGTCAGATCCCAATACCGGCGCTTGACTCAATCCTCCATACATTTTTCGTAGGCTGATTGAGGTATGGCCTTAAGTTTCTTCAACTTTATACTTATACTACCGGATACTTTTTACACAAAATGTAAAAGAAATTATGTTCTCAGTTGTTGGAACTGGTTTGTTCCCTCCACGATGAAAAGGGTATAAATTTCTTACAGAGTATAATAACAAAGCTAAGATTTAATATTTTTAATTTTCTGATATACTTCAGTTAGAGTGAAGAGTAAAATGTTTTTAGTATTTTCAGAACACAGATACATTTCTATTATAAATCGCTAATAAATTTGAAACGTATCGACATGGAAGGATGAATACTATAATTTTTTCTAGAATATGATGAGGATTAATACTTGTTTTTCTTTATCTATGTGCCCCGGATGTGGAATGTGTGATTCCTGGTACTGATAGCAATCTTTTATTTTCCTGTTTCGTCTATTCCGGTTATTCTTCTTGTTCTGTACGTCGGTAAAACATGCGGTAAAAGAACACCAAAACGTGTAATAAATGTATAATATATTTATTGTGAACACATTCTAACCTGTAATAAACACCCACTAATCCTTACAGAAGATAATAACAAAGCTAAATCTAGTAAATTTTTTAGCATTTCAGTTAGATTCAAGGATAAAATGTTCTTAATGTTTGTAGAAGATAAATAAACTTCTATAAAAACATTGCGATTTGGAAGGAACAAATTAATCGGCTTGAATTGCGATGTATTACCAAATAGATGAAACACGAAAATTTGGAGTAGTTTAAATAATAAATATATTTTATCCTTACCTCAAACTGATAATCCAGCAAGTGTCAGAGAAGCCAGAGATATTATAAAACATACAACCCAGATAGCACCGTACGTCCATAGGACGTCCGTTTTACGTCCCGTTTACGTCCATACGTCCCAAGTCCGTGGAGGACGTCCGTTTTTTACGTCCGTGGGACCAAAATTTCGGACGTCCCAGCGACGTCCATTGTTTACGTCCTACGGACGTCCGTGGGACCTAAATTTCGGACGTCCCAGCGACGTCCATTGTTTACGTCCTACGGACGTCCGTGGGACCTAAATTTCGGACGTCGCAGGGACGTCCGTAGAACCACAATTTCGGACAATTACATACTACATACTATATATACGTACATACATATATGTACGTGTACATAATAAGTAAATAACAAATAATTAATAAACAAAACAAATAATAAATTAATAATACACAAATAAATTAAATAATAAAGAAATAATTAATAAATGAAATAAATAAATAAAATATAACAATAATAATAGTAATGTTCTCAAGATAAACTTTGAAATGTTCTAAAGAATTATTTCAAATATTTTAAAGATATTATTTATAATAATGGCAGTAGAGTAGCTAAACGCGGAATGAAAAATAAAAATTTTATACCAGATATACACCTTCCGTGACAACTTCTTCGCCGTCGAATGTAATTCAATTATTATGGCACGACAATTCCATTACCTTTTCGCGGGCACTGCAAACCGTTTATTTCACCTCGACAGATATTCTTAAAAAATTTGTCTAGCAATTAATTAAACGCTGCATCGGTGTGTATGATTATTATTTCAATCGCTCGAGGGGAGTTGTTATTTAATAGCTGCTGATTACTTGCTTTGCTCCATCGAAAATTGTATTCGATTCTATCAGCTTCGATAAAATACCATTTTCAGAAAATCAAACAACGCTATCATCGATATATAATTTATAGTCGTCCCGTTTTAAAATTGCTCGTTTTTGTCATTTGAGATGAGGAACTTTACTATCATGCTTCTACTGAAGGTAATAGTTGTATATATATGCACAGCCCATGATATACGATCAGCAGAGATTGCGTTTACGATTTTCGTTTATTAAAGAACTAAAATTTTGCATTAAAAGTTAGCATTGAAAGCATTCATATAAAGTGTACGCAGAAATCTTAATCCCTTTTGCAAGTTTCTTTTATTCATACACAACATACGACGTGTGTTACCAATCGATAGTGAAGTTGGTTGTTTGACACATCAGTAATTTCAAAGTAGTCTGCAGACTGTTGTGCAAAATAAAAAATGTCTATCTCAATATCAACAGACAGTGATTGAATAGAAAGGTGATTCTTCAATTTTTAGTATTTTTAATTCTTCTTACGTTTTCACTGTTTTGTAACTCACCTATTCAATTTTACCATAAATGTATAAAATCCGCTGTCTATTTATAACCATTGTAATTATTAGTAATTATTCATGAACGATTGAGAAAGACTTTTGCGTAGATCTAATAAATCCACAGTAGCTTTCGAGCTGTCAATCACTGACATAAAATTGTTTTTTCTTCTTTGAAATAGGTTGGGTACTAGAAATATTTCACTAAAAAATTCTTCCGAAAATAAAAATTCGTTATTTCACAACAATACAAATATACATGGCACATATGTAGATCACTGGTTCCGCAGCCTGCGTGCGGTTTACGCCGACATTCCATGTTTCTCACGTTGAATCTGCCGTTGAAATGGCGCTATTTAACAGATCGTGAAACAGTAAATGATTTTTCTGCGTTGAAGCTACCTGAACGGGTGAAAAATTCGTGTTCACGGCGCTTCTGATTTATCACAGACCCCGTAATGGTCGAGAGTACATGATACGATAATTCTTGCGCATATAATGGAAAAGGTGTGAATAAATTGAAAACGCAATCGCAGCGTCAGCGATGTAATTTTTATTAAACGCGAATATTTTTCTGCTTTATGTAAAGTTGTTTCACAGCGGACTATATTTTTCAGTTGTCTCGTTATAATAATCTGTGAAGTAAATTTTTACTGTAAAATTTAGATTCGATTTTTCGGGTATTTTTCAATTTTCTAACCTTTGAACCTTCAGTTTCCTACATTTCTTATCACTTTTGGGCTTTTGCTATTGTTACAGTGGATCCAGAAAATATTCGAACACTAAGGCCCTCTGTCCACGGAGCGTTGAGATGAGACGCTTCAATGCTACGACCAATGTAAAATAATAGACGTCTGCCCATGAAGCGTCATTGTCGCGTAATCGTAGCGCAATCGTCGCGTAATCGTCGCATAATCGTCGCTACCTGCAATCGTCACGCGCGTGGCGTGCGTTGCCGAGATCATCTTTACACGAAGCGTAAAGCAAACTTCACGTTAGTTACGAAAAACAAACACAAATGTCGAGTGACGAGGAGGACGTGATAATTGTTTATAATTATATTCGACACAGAAAAAGAGGAAGAAGAAAATTCTGGTTAGACCCTTACATTTGCAATAATATTAACTGCAGAATATTTGTGGCTGCAAGAGAATTAGCAGAAGACGATGCTAACTTTCAAGCATTTTACAGAATGCATAAAAATACATATAAAAATCTTGTACGAATAGTGGGGCCAAGTATAGAAAGCCAAAATACAAATATGCGAGAATGTGCAAGTCCTGAAGAAAGGATTTTGATGACGTTTAGGTAGGTACATAAAATTAAATTGTTTATAACAAATTATTAATATTATACATATCAATCGAGGGTTTAACTGCGTTTTGGAGAACTCTTTTTTTGAAGTTTTTTTTATACAATCTTACAGATTTCGACCAGAAAAAATCGAAAATAAAAATCTTAATGCGCGGAATTCATTAGTTAAAAAGTTATACGCATATAAAGTTGAACACTTTTAAGTCTTTTTGATAGGTTACAAGGCCGCCATATTGATATATTTGCTAGGTAATACACACAAAATAGGCTAAATACTTCCGAACAAATCTATTAGATGACAGCACCAACACGTACGTAATACATAATAACACATTTACTAAATCAGAATGCGAAGCATTATACCATGGTCGGGCCAGCCTTCTCCGCTCCCACGACGGCCTAACCCCAAACCATCATGGACTGTACCTTCTTTTTTAAATCCTGTATGTGATTCTATATATATTTTAATTACTTGACACCGATAACGACCGATTCCATGATCATTGTTATAAATTTTCATTCCGCACCGATGAGTACGACATTTTTTAAGTTTCCGCAACGATCCACAATCCTGAGCCCAAGTAATTGCTTCTTCATTACTACTTGGCATGTCTCTAAAGTTAAAATTTCTAATACTTGAACAAGCCATTTTAAAATCAACAATAAACTTATTAATAATTAATTTGTGAAAAACACTTGAAATTGCTTATGTTTACAAAGTTTGTGTAACCACTGAATTACTATCTAGTGCATACGTTCAGTACTATTTAGCCGATCCCGCAAATACACCATACTATCTAACACATGCGCTGAACTCTCACAATCTATCCAGCGCATGCGCCGAACAGACCTACCTACCTCTACCACTCAACGAATATCCAATATGGCGACGCTCTAGCCTGTCATAAACGCTTAAAACTGTTCATCTTTACACGCGTATAACTCATAAACCAGTGAATTCCTAATAACCGTACACACATTTTCGGAATGTATTCATCGATATCTACAGGATCACATAAAAAAAAGTTCAAAAAAGTTCAAAACACGGAGTTCTCCAAAACGCAGTCGAGCCCAATTGAGGGCTGAATTTCGAATTGAGGTTCTAGAATAATTGTCAAGGTAAGACTTCGGAAAAATCCTCCCACCCTATTGGCACGAGACTTACGTCCTTCTTTTCGTTTTGACATGCTGATCACGAAATGTAGTTGTTATTTTTGGCGGAAATGAGTAGTTTTCGAGATATTCGCAAAGAACTATTGCTACTACTGCAAGGAGTGGCGTGAGCCACCCCGTTATCGCACCCTGACTTAGTGTGGGTTAGTTTGCTTTTGAGCGAACAATGTTTTAGCGTCTCACCAACGTCAATATTAAAAATCTCAGAAATCCCAATGTTCCTATATTCTATACTGAAAATACCTTTTTAACAAGTTCACCCGTTATATAGGTTGCTCGCCAGCCGCTGCGCCGAGGAGCAGAAAAGAGGCGGGGTCCATGCTGCATACACGCAGCGGCAGGCCATCTCGTGCACGTAGGAATACGCAGGATTCATGTAGTAGTAGCAATAATTTTTCTCGAAAACTACTCATTTCCGCCAAAAATGACATGCACATTTCGTGATCAGCATGTCAAAACGAAGAGAATGATGTAAGTCTCGTGCCGAAAGGGTGGGGCGTCTTTCCCGAAGTTCAGCCATTGTCAATTATACATATACTATACTAAAATATACATGTCGTAAACTAGAGTTAAAGATATTTTGTTTTCAGATACCTGGCAACAGGTTGTACTTTTGTATCATCGGGACTGTATTTTGCAAGAGGAGAATGTATAATATCAAGAGTTGTAGCGGAAACTACGGAAGCAATACAAACTGCATTAAATGAAATTTGTATGCCCGTCCTTAAGACGGAAAAGTGGAATAAAATAGCAAACAAATATTTTGAATTATGGTATCTACCAAATTGTTTGGGGGCTAATGACGGAAAACGTATAAGAATTCAACAATTTCCAAATTCGTGGTCCACAATCTTCAATTATAAAGGATATCATTCCGTCATTCTATTGGGTTGTAGTGATGCAAGTTTAGTCGTGCAAGGCCTTCATAGTGTATTTCATATTATTGCAAAGATGGCTGTACACCTTTCATTCAAACGTCAATAAATTGCCTTGGAAGAATCGTAGATCAAGTTTTAAATCTAGGGCAGTTTTAATCATGAGAAAATTTTTGAATGTTTCTATAGACCTTTCAACTTGTAACATTTTCGACCAAAAAATAGTCTTTAATTTCTCAGTTACTGTGTCATGCAAAAATATTTTACATAAAAATGAACGACGGATAGCAACAGTAAAGGCTTCAAGCTTTAAAACGAGTCCAGGTACACTGTTGTATTATCTCTTTTAACGAAATTGTCACAGTTTAAATATCGACAATTTCTAAAAAATGAAAAATTTAGTGTTGAAATACTTTCTGGATCAACTGTACATATATGCAATGGTAAAAGTGTGAGGTTCGTATGACATAGTAGATAATAAGATTGCAAATACTAAGACAAAATAGTTTGAATTATTTGTGCGTAATTGAAACGAATAAGAATTGCATTTCACGTTTTCACTACATTACACGTACAGTGACTCACACAATCGATCACACACATTTTAAGTTAAAACAACTGTTTTATGAATTGACCAAAAAATTTCAGCTTTTACAAGATGATGTGTAATGAAAATTTTGTAAAAATAAGTTGTGTACATGCTAAAAATGTTCATCCAAGGATAATGTTGCTAAGAACTACGGACGATTAAAACTGGTGAATATTATAGCGTTTCATAGGTCATAAAACAATTACATTAACACCACTACAATTATTTATTGTTATTGATAGACATTTTAATAAAGATTGATGTAGCATTACAATTCTTTGCACAAATCAATAGTATAAATACATGAAAATATTTTCCACTGGCGTTTCATGAAATTCGAAAAATTAAGCAAATTGCTACTATTTAGAGTAATTTTTTATTATGAACGTTGCATCAATGGTTTTCAAGAGGTAAAATGTGATTGTTTAAGCCATATGGATAAAATTATGGGAACTCATTTATGAAGTAAAATGTGAACATATATATCAAACTCGAAGACGTGGGTTGCCAATTAAACTATGTCTAAACTATATCGAAATTATGTAAAATTGCGTAACTTTTAGATGTGTACATGTTTAATGAAGGACTAACTTTTATACTATACATAGTGTCTAATCTAAACCATGTACCTAAATACTAGAGAAGTTGAACAAATTCAAATTCAAAACATTTAACCAATTTTATGTGTCTGTTCACTACTACATTTTGTCAAACCTTAACGAAATTATAAATCATGTTAAAATATGTGAATTTTAAAATAATTAGGAACACGACAATTCTTTTATTTCGATCAAAATGATCAATATTCAGTTATTCATTAAGATAAAGTTTGAAATAAACATTTTTGGTATAAATACAAAGTTACTGGATATTCATCACTTGATGCATTACTTAGAAAAATTGTTTGCAGCAACGTAATTTAAAGAAATGTTTAGGTGATCTAATCTATATTGAGCACTATTTATAATTGATAGCTAGTTTAACAGTTGTGTTATACATACAATTGTTTTTATAAAAGATTGTCATGTAACAGTGAATATTTTTGTTTAACTTTGTTCATTGTCAGGTTTATGATGCACTCAATTTCCGCAGTGTCATCTTCGGTATGATGAAAGACATCACGAGCAGAATTAATTAGTCGAATTTGTTTATGACCGTAAAAGTCTATTGCACACGTATGTCTGCTAGCTGCTCAGCTAGCTGTCCCGTACACACATTGACTTATTATAAACCCACGTTGCAGTAGACGCAGTGATCTTAGCAAATACATACAGTGGCCCACAAGAGTGTTCGTACACCCTTTTAATCAGAATAACTTTCTTAAAATTTAACCAAACCACTTGACTTCTTTTTAGCAATTAAAAGCATTGATTTAGTAAATCACGTGTAAAACAGATTCTGAAAAAATTGCAATTACTAGGAATTACATGAAGAAATAAAAATGGCACTTTTTTAAATTTCGAGCTTCCTGTTTGTGTATCCCAACTTATCTGAGTTAGGTATCTGATTTCCAACTTTTTACTTCTCAATTATTACCGGTCATGAAGAAAATTATAATTCAGAGATCGAAACAAACAGCTACTTTTTATTTTTAACAATATTCTGTTCGAACTGCAACATTTTATTTAACCCTCTTACGTTTCTCAGAAATAATTGCGTACAAGATTCTATGATAATATCTCACCTATTTTTTCTTTTCACTATAAACCAACAAATTATGCTTCATTTATAACGTCATAGTTTAAAGAAACACATCTCACAACACAAACAGAAAGAATTCAATGGATTTACAATATGTAGAAACGATAAATAATATTTACAAGCTGATAGTTACAGTTAGTTTACAAAAACTATTTATTCTCACTAAACTGTTGATTTTATGCGTTTATAAGGTATATAAGTATGCAGAATATAGATGAAAGATTAAGTTTGTAATAGGCATTTAATTAGTTTCATAATTTATTCTTAAAAATTCGTAAAAGCATAGCTTTGTATTTGTGTACACATCAATACTGATACTGTATACAACTGATCTCAAAATTATATTATATTAAATTATATAATTTTTAAATGTTACGTGTTATTGGATTTCGTGTGTTTGTGGAAACTATAAAAACATCAAATTAGCAGTCACTGTACTCATAAAATGACAGTTTCCATTGAAAACAAAGATACAATCGTTCAGTAATTTCATAATTTAATGAAAATAGAGAATTTTCGAGCACATTAATGAACACACTAAAAGCTGAATGATCAAAGGCTGAATTATAATTCTTTTAATTTTATAACTTTATTAAAATTCCTTTGGCTTTTAATCAATCACTCTCGAGGAACTTTGCTTCGTTTTTCTGGTAGATATTATAGATATTTTTATTAAACTTCACGTCAAGCCACATGAAATGTGGCTAAAATGTCGTTTTTCTATCCGTTTCTAAATATCTCAGCGAAAATTCACAACTTACAGATTAAATACACCATAAATATACAAGTTCAAATCCTTCGTAAATTCACTAGGGGAAATTTGCCAAATGCCTGTTGATCATTTAAAATCGTATTCCGCGAATTAATACGATATTTAAAGACAAATACTGTAACTACAGTCTGCCTCTATAATACAAACGTTTTTTCGTAGCAGTGTATTGTTTTGTGCTCTCTAAATGAAATAAAAACAATTTGGTACGATTAATATAACTTTTGTGAATTGTATAATAAGTGGTGTCATCTTATATTTAATGATACCAATTATATGTCTACACACACCAACTGAATCTTTTACATGATATCTTATTTATTTTTTCCTTCTGTACTTTATAAAACGCTGAGAAATCATATAATTTCTTAATTGAAATGACTCTTGTATTCTTTAAGAATTTAAAAACATAAGTGTACTACACGATGTAAGACAATATTTTATGAAAATTTTAATTGATTTCACAGCTCATGTAAAAACCTGAGCTTGTAATGAAAATGTTTAAAATACGTTTTTTAGATTTATGTTAGTTGGATTATACAGGGTGTCCCGCAACTCATGGTCAACCGATTAGGAGGTGATGCTACATGTAAACATGAGTCGAAAAGAAAAAATAAAATATTTTTATGTGAAAGAGTTTGAAAATTCAGCGGACACGCGTACCATTAAAGAAAAATCGGTTGTCCCGTGTGATCATGACCAACCAATTCTACTCTGTGCATTTACTAATGGACGCGAACCCGACGAATCTTTAAACTCGATTTTCACGAAAACGAAGCTTTGAAATAAAAAATTTTATTGTTTATTTTCGACTCGTTTTTACATATTCAATCACCTCCTAAAATTGGGTAACGTTGCCACGTGTTATAAACAGTTGAAGATAGTGAAAATATGCAATTGTTCGCAACTGTCAGTCTACAGCTCCAATAAATCTAAATATTTTATAAAACTTCCACTGCACGTCGTTCGTTTCTGCTGTAACCGATTCGAATGAATTTTTCAGTACGCATATAACTGATATAAATCTACAAAATAGGTTTCAATTTTTTTTTCAAAAACTCAAAACAAAATTTTATATAAAGCGACCATTACTAGTTTTGTACACATCAGCTAACAAACTAGCTGTTGCAACATCTCGAAGAAACTCAATTCGTTCGAACAGACGGAGACTTTTTTCACTGACTGTAATTTACGAGTTGGAACTTATGAACTTTTTAAGATGTTAAAATCTTTTTATTTTACAACTGGTACGGTATTGGCAGCTTTTCCCAGAAATATTTCAAAGACAATAATGAGCGAAAGAAACGAACTTTTTCTATGCTTCGAGAATCCAATTCAGAAGATTTAAATTGTGAATTAATGCTTTAATAGACTTGTAATGAAATTGCCCGCGTACAAACCAATTACACAGACATACACGCGGCGAGATTCCGGAGAACTTATAACTATAACTCCAACTCGCAAGCTGCCATGATCGTGCCGTCTGCACACTATCGTGCATTTTAATCCCCTCTCCGACATTATCCCGGGTATTATACCGATAGGAAATCTTCCCAGGGAGAGTCGAAGTTGAAATGCAAAGAGAGATATTACGTTCTTACGCGGACGCCATTGTGTACCCACAGCCATTCCTGCCTACGTCTAGCATAGCATGGTCTACCTACAAGCTGAGTTTCCTGTAATTTACACGATCTAGCTCGCGGCCGTTACATACTACATGATGTATCACAGGGAAACAATGCTGTCCGAACTATCTACTATTCAACGTTTACGTTTGCAGTATCTTTTTTTTTGAAACCTCTATGGGCGTTTATTTTTGCTTATGCGGGGATATTTACATGTGTACAGCAGAACTTCCTGTATTCGAACTAATAAGGAGACAAAAGTGTTTTCATAACAGAACAGTCACTTTTTCTGATATTAAATTTCATTTATTTAAATCAAAATCAAGAGACTTTACAGATTGTACAGTATTTAATGATCCCATATCTTTTTGGTTGCATATGTTTTTCAACGTAAATAACTGTGTAGACTTACAATCCTTTCGTGCCTCAAACCATCTAAGTCCTACTTCAACCTCGAATACATCGACGTGTGAAGGTACATCCTCGTCATTACCATCAGTTGCAATTTCCGCTTGTGAAATACAATTTATGGGTGTGATATGCTAGCATCTATAGAAAGCTACTGCATATCATTTTCAGTATTAATACTCCGTCTGTAACCTTATTTTTATCGACGTCGCCGCCGCCGCGTTGCACCGACTGCATATTGGGGCATTTGTGTTCACAATCAATTCTTTTCAGTTCTAGGTTTAAAAAAGAACTAAAAAAAATGCTGGAATACGTATTGAAGTCCCTATTTTTATATATAATCGTTGGAACGTCAAATGTTTAAAGCATTAATGGGAAAAAATAAATATTGAAAAGAAAAAAATTCAAGAGTAACGTTCCGGACATAAACGACCCAGATTGCAGACGAACACTCAAAGATTTGTTTTTAATCTTTCTGATACCATGTATTCTAGCGAATTTTATTTCACCTTCGCCACGTTTGTGCTCTTTAATCACTTCTTATTTTGTTTCAATACTTATTGTTAGCACCACGTGTTTTACAAACATTGTTCCGGTAACAGAACATTCATAGAATAAAACGTTCGGATATTAGGGTACTCGGATAATGGCGGTTCTGATACGGGAAGCTCTACAGCAGGGATGGGCATTTTTGTCTTAATTGAGACAAAACCGTCCCCACCATAGTGTCCTCTGTCCCCCACCAGCATCCGCCGTTACCATAGAAGAAGGAAGTGCTTCGCCCGTCGCGAGAGAGGTTGGTGGGAGAAGCAGACGTTTGAGGGGCCCCTACCGTGCCCATCACGGCTCTACACTATTGTATATGAGTGATTAAATTGCTTTATTAACATTATCACAGTTTCGTGGTCTCTCTAATTAGATATGTCTCTATACGCGTAAATTACATTCTTTTAGGCAAGTGAATTAATTTTATTTGTTACGTTTTCTTCTAAACTGCGATTGAACTTCATTATTTATTATCAAGTAACACCAAACAATCATAGACACTGAGAATGAAAATATTTCATTGTCGCAGCTTAAGAAAGGTCTACATTTCAATTTTTCTTGAAAGGTTCATATACACGACGTTATCTTTTTCAAATGATAATTTTCCTCAAACCCTTAACTTTCAATATACATTAAAATATATTCAAGAAAATTGGTGCACAACCGGTATCTTTACAGATTGTAGTAATAGCTCACATCAAATGTTGCTGAGTATGTACGTTTACATCGTAATGTTATAAAAGTATATATCATAGCATTTAAAAAATTTTACTGAATCCTCTTCTAAAAGAAAGATTTATGTACACTGATTTGCGAAATTGCTCAAACACATTTTAAATCAGTTCTTTATCATTATCGGCCTGTAACTGCGATTTTCACAATTTTTATTCGTTTATCAATTTGAATTAATTTATCAGCACGTACATAATTGATGTTAATCTACTAAACATATTATTAAAATTCTCATTACAGGTTCAGAAAAAAAATGGTAAAAACCAAATTTTATTGTTTTTTTTTTGGTGATTCCGACTAAATGTGACTTTCCAAAGTTTTCATTACAAGACATTTATTAAAATATAATAGATTAAACTATAGATCTTCTAGCTTCTTGAATATGAAAATTTAGCTTTTCTTTAATTTATTAAACGCCGAGTATGATGTAGACAAACGAGTTTGTTTTATTTCTGAAACCTTCGTGTAGGGTTATTTCTGCTTACATAAGTATACTTACATAGGTATACTTATATATCTATTGTATACGAGTGTGTAAATTACATTATTAACCTTATCATAGTCTCCAGGCTTCTATAATACATGTCTCTATAGTATACATAGATTACATTCGATTACATTTTTGGGAAGTAAAGTCATCAAGGCGAGCTGTAGTACTTAGTTTTACAATTAAGGCCTTCATATTAAGCGTTGGTTGCAATTTGATTGTTTGGTAGTTGTTGAGAGTGGGAGACTACGTGGTTTATATCTTCACACTCATAGTTGCATTTGGACTGTTCATAATATTAACGCAAGCGAGACAACCTGCTAGATTATAGTGGTCTAATTCGATTTATTGCGACAGTAAATTCTCTAGGTAATTTTCTGCGTGAATACCATGGGACGGAAGTATTTTAAGTATGCAATCTAACTCTCCTTTTGTGTATTTTGGAAGTGTCTGTGAATAGAATTTTTGGTATGTCGAGAATATTCGTGTTTGTTGCGACATTGGCTAAGTTGTCGGCTCTTTCGATTCTTTCACTTATGGGACAGGATCCAAATTTTAATGGACTTGTTGCTCGGGCTTTCTTAGATGAATTTATTATGTTTTGTTTTTATTTCAAAAATATAAAAATTAGTTTTGATACACATTTTGAGAGATTGAAAAGCTTGGGGAGCACTCAAGGAGCCTGAGAAAATGAATATGTTTTGGTCTTTATCGTACAGTGGATGATGTAATTTTTTGTCAACACTCAAAAAGTAAGTTCATAAATTATAATTTATTACGTTTTCAGAAAGTTGTAATGACATTTCTGGTATAGAAAAAATCTCTAGTTAGAAAATGTTGAACTTTCCTTTTTCAAACTCGTGTCCAAAATTGAAAATGAAAATGTTATTATTTACAAGAAAAATATTTAATGTATAAGTAATTAACACTTCCGTTTAACATTTATTACGTTTATTTATAATATACATTACCTATAGTTTAGTATAATATAATTCCAACCATTCCACAGTTACTATACCATATCAAATTAGTATCGTTATCGTTTTCTTACGAAATATTCGGACGTCTAGAATGCTTACACGTGTTCATACACGCATAGGATTGACCATAGTCTGTGTTACTACAACATTATTCCACAAAGTTATATATAACTATTTAAAGTTCAAACTGGAACAATTTAGTGTGAAAACATGAAAACATTCGGAATGCTTATAAATATTCACAAAGCTGAATTTTTATGGAATGATATAATTTTATTGGCTAGTACTATATGTCAGTAGTAAAAGCAAACATAAATCAGACGCATAGAAAGATGTTCAAAATTTGCGTAGTAAAAGGAAACAGAAGCACTTTCCAACTTCTGAATTTATTTCAGTTCCAGAGTACGGATTTTTATGCAGATAACATAAAAATTTGTTTATAAAGTCCGAGATTGTGGAGAAATTTTTTACTATGGCTATCGCTGCTGTAACAGTAATTTATGCAAAATTTTCATACAGTGTGAAAATGTATTTAGTTTCCATGTGACAATTGACCCTGTCCACAGTGTTACCAAACATTTATTTGTAACTTATAAACGTAAACATTTCATAATAAAATTAAAAGTATTCGGTTTCACCAAGGTTTTAATTAAAACCTGATTACCCTTTCAATACGATGCGATGGGTAACTATAGTCACCCGCCACAAAACGCCCGTTATAAACGACTATACAAAATTTTGTATTTAAAAATACGTTTATCGAAAACTTATAAATACATTCCTAAAAGCAGAGTCACAACCAGTGTCGCCAGATCGGTTAAATCGTGGGGAATACAGTTTACCACTTCTCTGATGACCAGAGTAATACGTGACGCGGCACGTCACGTGACCAGCCTACGGTCTCAGTGGGGGACGTTGGTGTGTGCTCATGGTAGTGAAATGGGACAGTGGAAGGGGAAAAGGAGGAGAGGAAATAACATCCAGGTTTGGTTGTTTCTGGCGACACTGGTCGCAACACCGTTTCTCGGACGAAAGACTTGGCGCCTAATGCTGAAGACCGTGCGCAATGTGTACACTTTTGGCGCGGCGCGAACAGTGTGACGAGTATATGGGCGTTCGGGACAAAACTCATAACTTCTAAACTACAGTATTTTATCGATAAAAGTCCCCAACACGGGTCTGCGCAGGGCCATTTGTACGCGAGGGATATCATTGTTTCAGGTTTGCCGAACGTAGAGAAGGATAGCCGAGCTCGAGAGGCCTCGGGCAACGAAAAATGTAAACATAACTAATCCAAATTTCGAACTCCTTTATTTTTCATTATTTTTTATGGGACTTCGATGACCATATTTGTGGTATTTTTTTAGTAAAAATCATACCAAATATGATATAATTCCGATAATATTTACTTGTGTAATAAACAATTAAAGTTTCGGGCATGAGAAAGGATAGCGTATGGGAAAGAAAGAGACGCGGAGAGTCGCAGTCGGCCTCACAGTTCATAGGCTCGCGCGTCCTCATAATGTATTACCAAGGAATAACTTTTTTATTATTACGTATTTTTTTATGAGACTTTTGCTAATAGATTTGTGACATTGTTCTGATTAAAATGATACCAAACACTATATGATTCGGATCATATGCAGGTGTATGGTCATTATGTATAGGTCAGGTACATAACGTCGGTGAGGCAACAGTAACAGACAATGATAGTAAATAGTAAAGAAAGGGACACTGCAATTCGCATCGTCTCGTTGAAAATATATTGGATAATATGAACAATTGCAAAATATGTCCGGTCCTTTAATTTAATACATTTAATACAAAATATTAAGACAAATTGTTAATATTGTAAAAAAGTTAGTTTGCAGTCCGGAAGGTCTTATGATACTACACATAATTGGTGAAAATCAAATTAATCAGACAAACATTTATGAAATGGCATGTGTTTAAAGACATTGCACCAAAAAGTGGAACAAACTTCAAGCACGATTATTAACAAGAAATTAGAAATTTCAATAAATATTATAAAGAGTATTAAAATCTACTCTTATGAATACTTTAAGATAAAATAAACTATACATTTTAAACTTCAGTTTTTCGACTTTTGTCCATTGCTCGTCACACTGTGGCGGCGCTTCGTTGAACGAGAGAGCGTGCGCGGCGCGGACCGTTGCGTTGTAGCGAAGGGGTTGATGTAAACTCGTCAATTTGTACAGGTGGCTCTAAAAATTGAATCACCAACTGTTTATGTTTGCTACTCTCAAAATTTGTATAAAATTCACGATTTAATCATCAGTTACAGAACATACAGTATCAGGTGAGTCACGAAACAGTCACCAAGGTATTTGACTTCCTTCCAGAAAAAGCTGTAATTATCTTCTTTCTTTTAGTTAACACCTTATACATTTTATCTTTATTTTCATGAACTACGTGCAAAATCAATTTAGTGACACAGTATCGTACAATCGATCCCGAAAGTATTGGTACACTAAATTTTGAATTCTGAAGAAATCATCGATATTTGAAATGTGAAAATTTCGTTGAAAACATTAGCACAATAATAAATCTAGTCTCATTTTAAAGATTAAGGGATCTACTTTCTCAAATTGTTTTTGATTTTTTCCTAAGACAATTTTACACAGCGTGACAGGTGGAAAACTGAAGACATATGAGACAACATATGTTTTCTCCCGAATACTACCAATTGAAGCGTCTCCAATTCAGTGAAAAAATGTTTCGTGAGTATATCTTTAAGAGATTTGAATATTGAAGTTCATAACGACACAAAAGAACTTGATATACGATATTTTAGTCGTTTTATTAAGGTTTAAATTGAAAGATGTACAGCTAACTCTACAGTAACACGAGGTACATCACCGAACTTGGCCCACATTTTTGTTTCATAAAACAGTGAAAAAAATTGTATATCAATTTTTAAAATGTCGTTGCTAAGGGACGGCTTCAATCTTCAAATCTATGGAACATTCATTCACGAAACATTTCTTTAATATTTTTACAGACGTTTTAACTCGGAACATGTTTGAGGAAAAATGAGTCTTCAGGATTTCATCTGCTACATCATGTAAAAGTATTTTAGAGAAAATTAATGTCGGTGTGGGAGAGTAGAATGTTTGAGCTTTAAAATGAGCCCAAGTATATTGCTTTCCGATTGGTATTTACGAAATTACAACAGGTTAAATGTCGTCAATTTCTCGAGAATTGGGAATTTTAGTTTTAAATAAAAATCATTTTTGAATCCACCGTATGTCACGTAAATTACCTAATTCTTCTTGATACTGTCTATTATGTTCGCGACTAACATGCGTAGTCCGCCCCACATGACAATTAAATTAGTGTAAACTCAGATAATATAAATTATGCATGGTACAATGGTGCTAATTCAGTTCGCTAATGTGAATGGTTCTTTTCAACGTGTTATCACGATAAGATCCGCACACCCTCTTTTCTTTAATATGTTTCGCATTAAACTGCAGCGTGAACGATTTGTTGACGTATCTTAGATTGCAGGTAATTGACCCACAAAAAATCTTGATTATTAGCACGCAAGCAGCCGGACTACTTTCTGGTATACGCTACTGAAGCAGGAAGAAGCTGAATTACATCGGTGCCTACAAAATTTGCAATTAAATTGAAAAAGTTTCTCAATATTACGTTATTACTTTTAATCACTTCATTTATAAATCCTTAAATAATCCTTGGATTTACAGTTCATAAAAAGATGTCTGGTAAAATTGATTTCAAATTGAAATAATAAAAATAAATTTTTCGAAACACAACTCCAATTCACATATTGTAGATGAACTGATATCATATAGATTAACGTACAACGTGGGCAAATATTGATATACTTTGTCTGATAAACAAATATTATAAAATTTACTTCATTCAATTACGAATGAATAAGAAGCAATTAAGAAAAATTAAAGAACTGTATGCACAGTTATGCAAACTTATTTATTTTTTTTTTTAAATTTTAAGCTAAACATATTCGAAAATTCATGAAACACTTTTTATTTATTTAATAACTTATTGAACAATTGATCTTAGAAAGTAATATATTATTTACTAGTACGAGATAATCATGAAATAACTAATTAGATATCAAAATAATGTGATGCTTATTTATTGCATATATCATGGAAAGAATATTGTATCACAAAATGATTTCTTTACTTCCTTATGGAAGTTCATAGAATAGATAAAATGATTATAAATTGCAATATGATTACAGAAAATACACCTATCACCATCCTCGAATTCTTAAATATGTTGAAAGATTAATAATTACATACTAAAGTTTGGAAGCAGTTGCGTCTTTTCATTGACAACGTCCCGTGTTAGTATTCTAAAAGTAAGTGTAACCTCACATTTTAAAAGTCCTTTCTTTCGTTGAATGTTATACATTTTATATAGTAGAACCATATTGTTTTATAAAATTAATAAATAGAATGCCAAGAATTTGTTGAGACATTATTAAACAAGGTAGCGAATGTGATAAATCCAGAATTTAGTAATAATATTTTCATTTCTAACGTTTAAGTTAATTCTCTTATGTATAATGTAAGTATGTATTGATTTGTCACTATAATGAATAAGATTATTAATGCACTAAACAATTCGTAACTAGCATTTTTAAAATTTTGTGTCACTGCTCCCAAACATTTGAACGGTTGTGTATTATGCACTGTCAATCTGTTTAAAACTTTCATCTCAATATTTTTCGTAGATTTCAAAATATTATAAACCACACATTTATAGTTTTTTTAATTACATTTGTTTATAGACGCGTCAGAATTTGAGTCATTAGAGACTGCAAGGTATTTTAACAAATTATACCATTTCTAATTTTTAAAACATATTATGGTACAATTGAATATGTTTCAAAAATTCGATAGTATTTTCTAACGCATTTCGATTACAAATGGCAAATCTGTGAAAATAGAATTTGCAAATAAGTCATGATAAACGTTTGCAGACCGGTGAGCTTTCAATGGCACCACATTACGAATGTTCTCTTACAAATATTGTCTTCGTAAATTGCCAGTTGTAAAGGAATAATTTTTAAGTGTGAACTTCCTAAAATTGTAACGTTTTTCCATTGTGAATCTCGAAGAGTAGTTCGCGATAAATTCAATATGACAGAGCCGTTGCGTTGGTGAAAAGAAAGCATGTGATTTGAGCACTATTTAACGCTATTAATCGCGTCAATGTAGTAGAAGTAGGTCGAAAGCGAAACTGAAAAGCAGGGAAAGATATTATACCTTTGCACTGTCACACGCAATCCTTCCGGAATGGCGGTGGCTGATGCTCGTATCTCATACGTTTGCGTGTTTCAGTATTCATTCTTCAGGTTGGCGCGCTACTACGAGAAACAACGTGTATTTGCAGCCATAGGCTCTTCCAAGAGCACCTGGAGGAATTTGCATGAGGTAATATCTTGACTGATATATTCCGGCTTTTGACAGGTCGAATAACGAGACAGATGTAGCCCAGGAACTTATTACAACCTTCTCTTTTTTTCTGATTGTGCCAGCGAACGGAAGTGCGCGCAATTCGTGTCGCTTGCTGATGCATCGTAAATTATGTACACAATTGAAACTATCGGGTTTACAACCGGAAAATTCTGTTGTGTCTCAAAAATCATGTTTAATATTAGAACTACGGGACCCGGAAAGATAACAGTTTCAATTATTCAGATTGTAAAGCTGCGGTCATAGGGAATCATTCAATGCATTAATTTTCATAGAAGTAATTTAACCCCTTTTCGAAGAAGTATTCCTATATTTTCACTAATGGTTAAATATTGATAATAGAGAAATAGAATTTTATTTCAGTAGACCAGAAATGAATAACATACATATTTAGATTTTGTTTGAAATCTTCATCACGAGTATGAATCTGTATTGCAGGGTAAGGGGTTAACATTAAATATTCGATTCTCGAAAAATGGCCTACATTTAGCTATCATAGCTACATACAAATGAAGGCTGTTCTTTCTTTTGGAGGACCAGATGTTTTTAACTTTCTTCAACTCTTTTTCAACTTTTTTAATGTAATCCTGTAGATATCGATGAGAACATTACGAAAATGTAAGTATTATTGTTAGAGCGTCGCCATATTGGATATTCGTTGGGTGGTAGAAGTAGGACTGTTGAGCGCATGCGCTGGTTAGATGGTGGGTGTTCAGTGCATCGGCTAAGTAGTAGGGCTGTTGCTTTCCTTCGAAGGTGATGAGAATCGAAGTTTCGAAGGTTCGAACCTTCGATTCGTTTCCAGTTAACGGATCAAAGAAATAAATTTTCATAATTTGCTTCTATATTCACTATTTGAATTATTTCAATAATTTATTGTTAAGATAATATATTTATAATTTGAATTATCCTTTCGACAGCACATTGTTAAGATAATTGTTTAAATAAATAAATTTTCACAATTTGTTTCTAAATCCATTATGTGTTAATGTAAATTTTCATATTTTGTTTCTATATACATTATGTGAATTATTTCAATAATTCATTGTTCAAATAATTATTTAAAGAATGCACAAGCATGTACATAATGAATATAGAAACACATTTCTATAGATTATAAAAATTTCTATAGATTATAAATTTTTATAATCTATAGAAATGTGTTCGTATATTAATTATGTAAATACGTGTACATTGTCTAAACAATTCTTTTAACAATAAAGTATTGAAATAATTCAAATAATGAATATAGAAACAAATTATAAAATTTATTTATTTTAACAATGTGCTATCGAAAGGATAATTCAAATTATAAATATATTATCTTAACAATAAATTATTGCAATAATTCTAATAGTGAATATAGAAACAAATTATGAAAATTTATTTCTTTTATCCGTTAACTGGAAACGAAGCGAAGGTTCGAAGGTGCGAAGGTTCGAAGCTTCGAAACTTCGATTCTCATCACCTTCGAAGTACCCTTCGTTCCTTCGAATCCTTCGGAAAGTAACAGCCCTACTAAGTAGTACTGAGCGCATGCACTAGATGGCAATTCACTGGTTTAGAAGTTATACGCGTGTGAACATAAGCAATTTGTAGTGTTTATCAGAAATTAAAGTGTCGTCACGTTAGTATATTCACTGGCTGGTAGGATCTCAAAACGAAGGTATGGTCCAAGTTGGTTTGGGGTTAGGTCGTCGTGGGAGCGGAGAGGTCCGGCCACGCTTACAATGTTCCGCATTTATTTTGATTTTCGAGTTATTAAATACAATGAAATAATTATAAATATGAGGAAATGTAATACAAATATAAAATATGTTAACTATAATTATGCAAATTTTGTTCCTCCACACTATTATTCATGAATATTCGGACACTTGAATCTTTGCTAAAAATTGCTATTATTTGAACCATTACAATTTTGTGAAGAAAAGTCGTATAACAGTCTACCTAGGCTCATTTTTAAGCGCGCATCCTCCACTTTTAGCTGCCATAGCTAGTTATTTCTGTGATATTCATGTATCACGTAGCGAGGCAGAGAAGGAATATAAGATTTTTTCGTCGAAAATGTTGCAAATTCAAACATATAAATGTGAAAACTATCTTTAAAATGACTCTTCAACAGTCGCTGTACAATTTTTTGGGACAGTTCTGCTAGCTTTGAAAAGTGTGGAAAGTCTACTTTTGGGAAACTGCTGATTCTCAATCACTTAGGCACTTAATGATTTTTTCTTTTAAAATTTTTGACAAACTATTGGCTTGTACCATCCTAAATGGATTAAAAAAATGATGGTTGGATTGAATTGTCCGAATTCTTTTGTTCACTTATAGTGGGTCCTAGAAGTATTTGAACACTAAGTACTTGATTCTCGAAAAATACCTGCATTTACACTATCATAATTTCGTAAAAAATTATCACACAATCATAGAATTTGTACATATTTTAAGGCTAGAAGCCTCTATTCTCATAATCCATCGTTGACTTTATTCTAAGACTTTTTTCATGATCTAACTGGGACGAAAAAGTGAAATCTCGTTTCTTCTTGAAAATGTTATACATTTGAAAGTCTATTATCTTTGGAAAATTTCTCCGTGATTGAAACCACCATAGATTTAAAGATTGAAACCTTCTTTTTGCAACGATATCTTAAAAATTGACATAAGATTTTTTTTAGTTGTTTTATCGAGCTTTGAAAGAGAAGTGTGCCGTCATCTTCAAGATAGTATAAGTTACGCCATGAAGGCCTTATAAGACAGAATTTGTTCATTTTTGTTCCATAAAACAGTGAAAAAGAATCGTACTTCACTTTTTAAGGAGTCATTGTAAAGAGGAGGCTTCAATCTTCAAATCTGTGGCAGTTTGATTGACGAGAAAAACTTTTGAATGTTTTTGGAAACGTTTGAATTAGCAGCATTTTTTTTAGCAAAAGTGGGTATTTTGTTACCTACCTGCTACATCAAGTTCACACATGACTGTATATATTATTAAAGATAAATATCTGAGATCTGATCTTACATACTATTATACGCTTGAGCACGCGGAACGCAAGAGAGCACATGCTCGGAGAGAAGGACTCGCAAGAAGAAGGAACTAGAATGTGCACGCATCGCACATTGGTCGCACGGACACGTATGGCGGGAAGAGCAAACTGCTTCATCATAAAAATATGTTAGATACAAATGATTATTACTTTATGAAAATAGGGGCATGAAGTTTTAAAATGAGCCCATAAAGTTGTAATACTATTTGTTTTTACGAAATTATCACGGTTTAAATATCAAAAATTTTTCGAGAATCGGAAACGTAGTGTTTCAGTATCTACTTGTAGGATCTACTGTATATACATATATCGTAATAAAAATCGCTAAGATTCCGAATGAATGCACTCTTGTTACTTTTATATAGCAATGTAAAATAGTCACTTTACTACTGCGTAGATCTGGTGTTAATGGAAATTCAATTTATCATTTTATAGCTGCATAATATTATTTTCATTATTATCTACAGACTGACCCAAATCGGGTAACTTTTAAACATTGCTGTAACAATTGTTTTCTTAGGTTCTCTTAAAGTCATATCAACGTCTTTCTTTTTACCGACTAGGTAGTCTGTTATGCTATTTTTGTCAATAATTTTGTTTGTTTTGTCGTAATATGATGCTGAACCCTCCGAAAGTGGAGTCAGGGTCTATTTTGATCCAGATCATCAGAAGCATCATTTAATCACTCAGTATCTAGCGAATTAATAAAATGAACAGCAGCTGCGTTAGGTGCAATAGAAAAACTAACGTTTCTATATGAACACCTACAAAAATATGTTTTAAATAATTGGTAAATAAAGCAGTGAATGGTCTTGAACATTCTCAATTACATCGTAAAGTTATAAAAATGGTTCGCCGGTCGAAGGTTAATATTGTCTACAGTGCTAATAAATATATATTTGTAATTTGCACACATCAACAGTTTATACAAGTGGTTCTAATTTCTTTATCATCCACTATAATGTGACATAATATGTGATGAGTTGCGCAGGTTACTATCACAATGATTAACACAGATTACGAAATAAAGTTATTTATTTGCACGTGAATCTGCACATGGCACACAAGTAATAAGAGTGAGTCAGAAGTGAGAGCAGTTTAGACAACATCAGAAAAGGAAGAAAAAAAACACTGAATCTTACCAGTACTGCCAGTCAGCGGAATATTTAATGAATATTTCTTATTGCCAATCTAACGATATAACATTATAAAATGCTAGTAGACACTCAAAATGATAGCTTACAAATGATAAATTTTATTTCAAAACATATAAAAGAAACGTGGGTAATAAGTATAAGAAAATAATAACCTAGAATATTAAAACTTATACATATATGCAGGTGTTGAAACGGTTCTGAAAATAACTGTTTGAAGCAGTTCTTGATCGGTTCTGATTGAAACAGTTATGAAGAACCAAAATGATGTTGTAACTGTTATGAGAATATCGGTTCTCGCTTATATCGGTTACGGTTACGGTTCTTGAGAACCGATATTATAACGGTTCTATAACTGTTATTTTTAGGTTCTGGATTTCGGTTTCGATTTCGGTTCTTCAGACTTCAGAACCTATAATATGTCCCGTATCGGTCTCATATCGGTTTTGCAGTTCTGCAACTGATATTTTTTGGTTCTGTATCGGCTATGCAGGGTGTCTCAAAATTCCTTCAACATCCGGAAATAAGAGGTTCCTGAGATCATTTGATGCGACATTTTCCTTTGCAAAATTAGCGTCCGCGGCTTTGTTAAAGTGTTATTAACGAAAATCACTGACCATTCAGAGAACCTCTCTCCCTCCAAGCCCCTCCCTACCCCCTGCCCCTCACGCACACACGCACACACACACGCACGCATGTAAAGGAAGGATAATAACATGTTACAAGTTCCTACAACAAACCGGACGGATCAAAAAAATTAAAATGAAAACTCGCTGAAGAACCGAAACCGAAACCGAAATCCATAACCGAAAAATAACAGTTATAGAACCGTTATAATACCGATTATCAGGAACCGTAACCGTAACCGATATAAGCCAGAACTGATATTCTCATAACAGTTATAATATTTTTTCGGTTCTCGTAACTGTTTCAAGAACCGGAATCGATATCATAACTGTTTTCAACCCCTGCATATGTGTACAACGATAACATTCTCAATTTTGAATTATAATGGAAGTTTACCGTTTCTTAATAATTAGTGCCTTGTGCAGCATTACGTTCTATGTGCGTCCTCTGTTTGTTAATAACAAGTTATCACACCACGACAATTAGTTGATTAATGAAGAAACTAATTTGCGGAATATGTTTCGTAGTAAAGACCTGAAACTTTACTTAAAGTCTCTCCCGCGTTCAAGGCAGGGATCCGCTAGATAGCCTTAGTAACGAGTCCTCTAGCGGGCCTAGGACGAAACGCTTCCTTCTCCTTCTTCCATCTTTTCATAATTCAGAGCCGCTATAATACTTTCCGATCAAATTCTTCTATGGAAGAATTTCATAGTAGAAGAGGTTTTAATACGCTCGAAAAATAAAAAACTGAATTTAGTGGATACCACCTTTTTGACCTTGAAATGACCTTAAGCAAGAATAATCATGTTGGAGCGGATAAAATATGGAAGTTTAAAATTTACGTTTCAGCAAAGATTATGGGTTGTTTACAGCGGGTTGACCTTTACCTATCATAATAAATGTTCGAAATGTTGACCATCCTCACTTATGCAATATTGCAATCTTGCATTAAATGATGTGCAGGCATTGTGGATTTCCTGAGACGTAATTGAAGCAAACGCTGCAGTAATTATTACGATTTTTATTTCTTACGCTACCGGTATTTTTAAATTGTTTTACCACAACGGAAAATGCGTGTAACGAAGGACAAATACGATTCACAAATTTTTCACGATACAAATGTACTGCTTGCCTCAAAGATTGGTGGCTTTCGCCAGAAGTGAAAACCATATCGATTCGTTCCTGTACAGTATAACGCATTGTTATCACTTTCACGTTTCGAATTCGTATAATGCAGAAGGAACAACGTACTTATTCTAACCGATTAACCTTCTGTTAACGATCTCAATGATACATACTCTAACATAAACATATGCTGTTTACTATGAAAATTATTTCAAGTATTTATTGTGGTTTATAAATGTCCACCCGACGTAAACAACGCGTGATCTTTGCTGAAACACGTAAATTTTAAACTTTCACAATTTATCCGCTCCAACATGATTATTCTTGCTCAAGGTCATTTCAAGGTCAAAAAGGTGGTATTCACTAAATTCAGTTTTTTATTGTCTATCATACTATCGTAAAAAAATATACTATTCTATTTAAAAAACATCGGTGACCTTGAAATTTCATTAAAAAACAAGACATAAAAAATTTTTTTCTTTACCACTATATTTGCCCCCTGCAATAGTGTCACTTTGTCCTCTGAAGTTTTCTGATAGGAGTGTAAATACGACAGATATTTAGGTGTTCCCATTTATGTGAGTCACCCTGTATATATATATATATATATATATATATATATATATATATATATGTGTGTGTGCGTGTGTGTGTGTGTGTGTGTGTGTGTATGTGTGTGCGTGTACATTTGATAAACATTGAAATATAATACGTTTTAAAAATATTCTAAAACCTCTTCAAATGGGCTCATTTGCGTCTATTCTATTCTTCTACAAATAAGTCAAATGGCTGTAGAACCTAGAGAAGGATAAATGCACGAAGAATACTAATTGCAGGTCGAGCATATAAAGAGAACTTCTTCGCAGCTCGTTGGGCAAATTTTCGATTTCGATTCGTTTGCGTATGAAAATTCTACATTCTACTATTTTTCGTGTAAATTCATCTTTCCTGGTTTTTATTACCAGAATGGTAACACTTCCTATAATGTAAAAGGATTCATTCAAACCTTGGTGTGATTCATGAAACATAAAGCAAAAATGAATAATATGTAACAATAAAATCTGACTTTTCAATTATCAATGCATCTTTGATATACGATAATTAATATCTCCCAAACTAATCATTTTCGACATACATAGGTTAATATTACCTTTGTAAATATATGTAATATTGCCTACATATCTAACCTAGATCTTCATAAGTCCTTGACGCGTCCACCTACAAAAAACTAATTCTAGTATGTGCATCTCTAGAAACCATTTAATCTCCGTCCAAACATTTCTCGCTGCGAATAATGATAATGATATAAATCAAGGAGGCAATACTGGTGAACCACCCTGCGAATGTTTATGCAAAATAAAATTTGGCTGAATCTATTACAAAAAACCGGAATTCATTTTTAAGAAATATCTTTCTTCCTGTCATGATCTAAATAAGTTACTAATAGATAAATAATATGATATTACAATACAGAATAATATATTAATATCTTTAATTTCTCGTAATTTTCTACTGCTTTAAATTTCACCTACTCATTTTTCTTATAAATGCGTAAAATCTGCAGTCTATGACTATGCTAAATCTTGATTTTGTTATAATGATGTTACAGTGACTGCTAATGTGATCCTGTTCATATCTAGAATGCTAGTGCGCAATTAAATTGTAAGAACGCTCGTTTCCTACAGAGGTAAATATTTTGAATTTACAATTAATGTTCGTTAAATGTGTAATATATTCTCCAATATTAATGCCATTTAATCGATACTTGCAACTTGCACCAAGGCAACGTCAAAATTCTGTTCTACCTATTACGTTTCCTCATCCACTGCTGTAGAATATAACTATATAATAAATCTCCTATCCCTATTATCGTAACAAATTTGCACACATATTGGTTAAGATGGAATAACGAGATAGAAAAATATAGAAAGATTTATTGCGTACGTTCACTTAGGCTGTGTAGCATGCGGAAAACGCGCACGGAGAACTTGTGAAAAATCTCTCTTGCTACACGTAAACATAGTGTACGCGGGACGCCACTAAATTATGTTAAGAGACCAATAAGGCAAAGTTCTTCACAAAAACGTCAACGCTTATTCATTGGAGTATTAATGAGAGAGGTATTGAATAAATATTTGAAGCTTTAAGAACCTGTTTACGTACTTAATGAATTTTTTAACAGCAGCAAGTAACTCAATAAGTGCAGAGGACCATGCAACAACCCTCCTTTTGTAATTTACTTCACGTGCTCCTACACACTGCTACTTCTACTCGAACAACGTGTATCGAATGTAACGTGGAAGCGAGGAAACTCCGAAGTTCATTTATTGCTTCCTTTTTGTAACTCTACGCTCACTTTTAATCGCGCAAAACTTTAGCACACTTTTAGACATTATGTTGTCACCGTTAAGTGATTTATTTAAGTTGTTAAATATACTGATTTGCCATATACAGTGGCGTGCAAAAGTATCCGGATACCCTTTAAAAACCAATAACTCTTTCAAAATTGGTTCAAACGGGTCGAGTTTTTTCCGCGATGTTAAAAGGGTTAGTTTACTAAGAAATATATAAGAAAAATTAATTAAGAATCACCATTGGTCGAAATTGCGAAGAAAAAAGTATTGGTCATGCTTTTCAACTTTTTTATCTTCGCTTAAAATGAAAATTTAAAATATGCTTTTTGTAGATCTAAGTAAGTTATGTACATGCAACTTTCATCAAAATTGGTTGACGCATAAAAAGGCTATAGGTATCGAAAGAATCTTTGAATATTGGGCTTACGATTAATTTAAATCGCAGTTTCTTACCATTTTTGCCATTTTTAATTATTTCTGGCTCATAGCAACCATTATCGATTTTGATGAAACTTTGGGAGTATGTATTACTTGCTTGCAATTAGATTCTTACAAAAGGCATATTTTAAATTTTTATTAATTTTTATTAATTTTTTTAATAAATGACTAACAACAGTAAAGTAATTCTTCTAACATGAGTGAACATCTAAATGTAATAACTTTATACTAAACGAGACTAAATGTCATAACCGTATCCAGATACTTTTGTACGCCACTGTATACATATGCAGGTAGCTCTCGTACAACACGGCGTCCTATAACACGGTTTCGCTCTAACACGATAGGATAAATTGCGGGAATCCTCGTATAGCACTGCAACCTATAACACTGTTTCGCTCTAACACGATAAGAAAATTGTGAATACCATTGTACAACACTGTACTTCTACAGCACTGGATAACATGATTTTTGTTTAACACATTCAAAAACTAAATTACCTTAAAATAATGAAAGGAAGGAATAATGAACTATATATAGTACCTTTACATGAAAATGTATAAATAAATTATAATTTACTCATTTATAACTCTATTCCGATGTTATAGCGGAAAGGCGTCATGCACAGTTTACGCGCCATCCTCGGCGACACTTGCCGTCTCAGAGATACAGTGTTGCGGAACGTCTCGCCGTATCTAAAAGGATAAAGTGCAATGCACTTTAAAAAATTTTGTTTTAAAAATTAAGTTGCTTATGTGGAATTAAAAGAAAATGTTTGTTATAAATGTTATTCCCGTTACACTATTATGTATTTACTAATGCCGTAGCTTCCTTATTCATCAGTGAATATTTTTATCAATTAGTGAATTATTCCCATAATATGTAGACTACGAATTTTATGCACTTATTAGAAAAATGGATGAATGAAATTTCAAACATTAGGAAGATTAAATGAATTTAAGAACATCAATATGTTATGTTCAACTGGAAAACATCATTTAAAAAAGAAAGTTCTTTCTATATGGTTCCTACATGTCTTACAATCAAAAGAGAAAATTTTTATTTTGGATAGAGAGCCGCAGTCCACATCAGGCATGGGCACGGGTGGAGCCCCGTCAAACGCCTGCTTCTCCCACCCAACTCTTTTCCATGCAGCGCGCGCTTTCTTCGCGATCGCGCATGTCTACCGCCTTCGTTGTCCCCACCATACGTATCTTCGTGCCTGACCCCAGGGTTTGGCGAGACCTGCGCGAGACATGCGCACTACTCGCGGCGGGCGATGCGCGTTCTTTCTCCATGGCAACGGTAGATACTGGTGGGGGACAGTGGGCGCTATGCTGGGGACGGTCTTGTCTCAATTGAGACAAAAATGACCATTCCTGGTCTACATAATATGAAACGGTTTAAATATAAAAAACCTTCAACTTGAAATAAAAATCTAGGAGTATAAATATTCATATTACATATACTGAAAGGTCGTGTAAAATATTAAGGAATAATCAATATTAATGTGCGACATTTATCTATGCGGCAGAGTCAAATATAAAACAGCAGCACGTTCGATCCACACTAAACCTCATTACTTGACTGCGGATCTTTATGGCAGATAACATTTGTCTGCATTAATTGCAAAAACCAGAAATTAAATGACAATTACTATCTTTAATAACTAAAATAACCTAGTATTTAAAAACCTTTCTACATCAATACATAAAATCCGCAGTCTACTTATTACACAAAAAAGTATTAACGCTCATACTAATGCAACAAGTTCGTCCTATTTCAAACAAATCACAAGATCAAAATAAAAAAATATTTTTCAGGACTATTACAGTAAGCTACTATGCGTGAAATATAAAAATAAGTGTCTTTCTCGCAGCAGTGAAATGAGCCACAGTGAATAAATATATGTATATATTCATCTGCAAATAAAAATGGAAGTTAAAACGGACTTAACACGAACAGACCGCAGCGTGACGACAATGTGTCATAGTAGTAGAATATTTAAATTTTTTCCTCGGAGACTGAAATATTTCTACATATGTGCAACTGTTTTCGAGAAATAACGAAGTAGTCCGTCGTTGCGAGCTTTCTCATTTTAACCGACATACGGCACAGTGTTTATTGCCTGCTATGCAATGCGCATGTCGCTAGAAGCTGATGACACTGGCGCAAACATTCGACCTCCCTTTTATGACCTTCGCCGTTTAGTTTATCTACACTTTGACCTACCACGTTTGTCATTCTACGGATTTATGGGCTTCGTAAAGTCCCACCGTAGCGTGCTCTAAGTCTTTCTTTCGCGGCTTTCTCTCCAAAGTATTCTGAACAACGTTCCTTTGTCAACATTCTTCGTGGAAAGATTTAGACGCTTTTATCCCTAATGCACTGTTTAGATAATCGTTACAGTAATATCTTTTTAATGAACCCACGTGTATTCTTCAGGAATTTGGAACCTTTATATTCTGAGGATTGAGTTAAATCACAGGTGATATTCAATTCTGGTAAAATAGAATTTAGATTGACAGTAAATATTCATTATTGACAGACATAGATATTTTACAGTTTTAAAGAATCGTATTTCGTAATTACTGTAACGTGTGCAGTATGGCATACATATGATGCTCCTATAAAATCATATTTTTATAATTAATCCTTTAAGATTAATCTTCTCGAAATAAATTACGTTGCTTAAAGTTCCTTTCCCTTGCGAATTAATTATGATGTAATCTAAAAACTTATTTACTCAATTAGTATTCAGAAGATGTGATTTACATAGACTCTCAAGCTTGGATTCGGATTTATGATGCAAACTTGAAGATTTTATTTAACTTTAATTTGTATACTTATTCAAACTGTAACCAATATTTACGCGACATTTACAGACCATACATAGAATTCAAGAAGGAACAAAAAGATTTCATCAAGAATATTTTATTTTTAACACTTGTAGTTGTTGTTTATAATCAGAATAATTGTTATTATGTTGTACGACGAATCTTATCAAATTCAGAAATTGAATTTGAAAGCGACAGAATTTCATATTCAAGTTTCTCTAGAATGATGCCACAGACGAATAAAAATGATTCTATTCGTTCATTAGTCACCCCATGTCCGCTGAAATAGCTAAGATTACTATTTTAGGGTTGATGAGAATTTAGATCGACTCTGAATTTTCGTTTTTGACAGAAGTACGGTCAGTCACAAAAGTTTCCATACACCGTTCGAAATTATGTGACTGTTTAGAAAGTGGACCAAATGACTTGAATGTTTTTAAAAACTTAGCAGAATTAGTGTATTAAATTATGTATAAAAAAATCTTAAGAAAGTGTAATTTTCAGGAATTCCGAAAAAATTTTACAACTTTTTGATCTGATTCTGTAATGAAAACTTGAAGAAATTCAAGCAATTTGGTCAACTTTTAAGTGGACTTTTGTCACTGACTGTAGTAGGTATTTGAAACTTTTCAACAATCTTATTTCGTAATGATCATAAGAAGTGCAGTGAAATGTTTTCTTTTCCATACTTTTATTATTCTAACTCACCTACCATTGAGTACGTGGACTAGGACACTGGCTGACTCAGCCGAAGACGGGGCACATGTATAATTTCCAGAATCAGCAGGTAACGCTCTGGAGATCAAGAGGCGTGACGTTCGCGTTTGCTTTTCGGTAACCACGCTGATCCCTCCTCTTTGACTGTAATTTATTACGTGATCACCTTTGTACCTGAAAGCGAACACTTTTCATTAGCGTGGACCATACGGATCATTTTGATGAAGAATATTCTGCAAGTACACGTCATTTGCATCCGCTGTATGTACTCCTTATTACGGAAAAGCATATGTGGGACGTTTCCTCGTTAAGAGGCTGCATACGATTGATGAAATAAGGAAATCGACTTTTCACAAATAGTATATTCTGTAAGTACGATCCTTCTGGAATAATTAAAAATTAATTTTAATTTACTTTGTAAACCTGCTTGATTTATAACCTCGAATGTGCAGTTATATGTCATAGTAGAGTAATACAAAACTAAAAATTTGAACGTGTTTTTCTCTAAACGAAGTTTTCAAAATTTGTACCAGAAATATCTGCGCGACTATTGGAACAATTTGGATGAAATTTTGCAATAACATTCTTATGACCATTACTTAATTCCTGACCAAGCGGATATTTTATTCGTACATTTTTGTTTTTTTTCCGAAACAAAGAAGCTGAAAGCTTATGTTAAAAGTTTTATTATACGATGAAATAGGTGTAGTTTTTTTCAAAAGTTGAGTTGTTCAAAATTGTTTTCGACAAGGACCAGCCTCTAGATTAATGCGAAATTATGGAAATATTGTATTAGACAAAACCCTACAGACATCGTATAATAGGATGTACACATCGATTCTTTAATAAAACATAATTTTATATATAAACAAATCGTTCAGTTTCTTTCATTTTTCAACCATTCAAACGTATGTAACCCCTTAAGGGAGTAAAAAGAAATATTAATTCAAATTTCAAAATGTTTAAACACGTGATGCAAATGATGTACATACATTATATGCTATACCTTGTATGATTATAGCGATACCCAACATATTTTTAAGTATAGGAAAAACAAGAAAGAAGGACCCAAACAAGTATTATCTCCTCGTACAGAATGGCAAGTTGTAAAAATTGCAAGTAATACGTTGTCAAGAAATTATAAACAAATGCGAGCTTGATGTTTCCCGTTGGACTATTCAACGTGTTCTTAAACGCAACCGCAACAATAAACGATAAAAATTCATGTCTGTAATAGAGTACGCTTTTGAAAACACGAATAGAAATTGGGATTGTGTAAATTCAGTTTAAACATTTATAAAATTGAGGGCTGGTATCATATGCATTGTTCTCCACTTAATGTTGTCCTGTAGATTATTTTTTCTGACGAAAATAAATTCAATCTCGACCGTCCAGATGAGTTTAATTCATACTGGAGGCACCTTCGGAAGTAACCAGGGTATTTTTGCAAACGCATGTTCGCTGAAGGAAGACGTATGGTGTGGGATGCATTTTGCAGAATGAATTGTTCGGAGTGCATTGAAATACTCGAAAATCGTTTGTTATACTTTATTTTTGCATTGGAATCAAACTCCATGAACGTATCAACAGAATAATGCACCAATACATAAATATCGAGAAACCGCAGCGTGGTTTGAAACTTTCAATATCAATTAATTAAATGGCTAGCATGTTCCCCGGATCACAATCCTACGGAAAATTTGCGAGGTACTGTGATACAACGTACAGTGAGAAGCAAAATTGAACTAATGAAACCATTTTTTCAGAACATTATTACTCATGAGTTTAAGGGGCACATGATTTTACATTCATTTGAACATAAGAAACGATTAATATTTTAATTCTATTACATCTTGTTACTAGATTTTTACTGTATTACACTGTATTTATGCAAATAATCAGCTGTTCTCAAACGTTTCACAGTTGAAAGAAGCTGTTATTGAATAGCAGAATGCAATTAGCGAAGAAATGTTGAAAAAATTAGAGGCATGCCTGACCGTCTTTTTTAATTAATACGTAAGAGAGAAAGTTCCAAACATAATTAAAATAATTCATTTTAAAAACTTGAATCATAATTCAATCATTTTATTAAAATTTATACTGAAGTTCCGAAAACCGATCAAATCGGATTGACCTGAAATTTTGCAAATAGCCTCATTTTGCAGTACAAACTTGATTCCCAAAAGGATTTTTAGCGACGCGCAAAAAACATTGTTACCATTATCTACGTAACCGACATAAAATTTTCTACTTTACTGTCATAACGCGGCATAAACGAGCGATCCTTTCAAACAAAATAACTTTCAGGCTTGAATCAGCATAAGCTGTCAATGAACAGTAATTATAATATACAGAATCATATACTGGATCTCAAAAAGAAGGTATAGTCCAAGTTGGTTTGGGGTTAAGTCGACGTGGGGGCGGAGAACTTACAATTTTGATTTCGTACATGTGTTTTATGTCACACGTACGTTGTCGGCCTGATTACCAAACATAACCCAAACCAACATGCTTACATAGGTCTAATTGAGTTATAACTGCTACAAGTTATAACAGGCAATTCTAGCAGTCGCACATATACAGTTGTGCACATCGTTTTACTGCTCCAAATGACTTTTTTCCTTAATACTTGCTTCATTTCCACGTACATACATGTATTAGTCATGTTAACCTTCAACACTTACAAAAACTGCTATATTGTTTTTATTCATAACTATGATGCAAAATATAACTGAAATTGTAAAACGAAAAAATAACTTTGGAGAACGCAAAAAATATCACAATAATCCAAGCGATTTGCCGGTAGAGTAGAAGACTTTATGCCGGTAAGGTAGATAACGATAACAATTTTTTTTGCGTGTCGCCAAAAAACGTTTTGAGAAACATTTTTTTAATACAAAATGAGGCTATGTGCAGAATTTGAGGTGAATCTGATTTGGCTAATTTTCCGAACTTACGCTAAAATTTAATATAATTGCTATTACATTCTAGTTTGGTGCAATAGATGTGAACTAATCCAATTTATGTTTCATGTTTATAATATGTTGGTCTCATTCCATTATATATATTTTGTTTTCAACTCTTTTCGCGCCATGCTATTAATATTTAGACAATATTATATGAATGTTCGAAACTCAAGAAAATTTTTGGCGGTGGTATAGTTATGCTCTTCACCATATTAGAGCAGTTTCTTCGTTTCAATCTCCCGCCCGGTTTTAATCACCTTCAACCGAGAATTCCCTAGGAAATTACCAACTATTTGCAGTTTGATCATCGAAGCGTTCAATTAGCGCGCACGGTGGGCACAGAGAAAGAAAAGCAATTCCGATTTTCCGTCCGCCTATCAGCATCGTGTTACGCGTTCACTTCATCCTGTAATCGAGACCTATGGAGGACCGTCTCGATGATTCATGGAGAACTTCATTGGTAAAGTTCGGCTGTGTCGCGCAGTAAGCGTGCGAATTCGGCATTTATGTCTGAACGTAAATTGAATTCGGGAAAGTCCAATTAAACTTACCAGTAAATGAAGGACGGCGGCTCAGGTGTCTGCAGTACGACGCAGGTTAGATTGATGTCGCTTCCGCTTTTGATGTACAGCTCTGAATTGCCGTTGATCTTTGCCTTCGAGACTGCAAGCATAATGGACCCAGCATTAGATCAATACATTTCTCGAATTAATGCAGATGCCTCGGATTCCTCGAGGCGCAATCGACCGTAATGCTATAATGAGTTAGTAAATCTAATGAGTCGTGGACTGAAACAAATCTATGGTTTCGCTCGACTGACAGACAACAAAGAAGCGTAATCACTCAAAGTGATTCGCTTGTGTTCTCTTGTACAAAAGACAAAATTGCATTTATCGAAGATTGGACTGAGTTATTTGTTAGCTCCCACCAAAAGATCAACCGAGGCTACCGACTTCAGTACCAGTACATAATTACTGTTGAAACTACATTCTCATTATTTTTCAATGGAATTGGTTGCAAACCATCGTTTCAACGTTTCCTTCAAAACAATTCCTACACAGGCACTGTGAATATTGCTCCGCAAAAACTTTTGATATTATTTTGACAACGCACAGTGTGTTGTCTATATACAGTATGTCGAAAAAAGAAAAGATTAAATAAACATTGATTTTGTGAGGGTGTCCAGCGTGTTGGCTTGGCAGTAAACGTGTTAAGTAATACTATATATTCATATTTTCAAGAATCATAATTGTCTAAATGACTTAAAAGAGCACGTAAATTGCTTCAATTCATTAGAATATGTATAAATCAATCATAAAAGCGGGGAATTTTATTTTTATTCCCAGACCCCCTTCACTCGACGCACTGTGCAACGGTTTAATGGCTAACCAACCGCCCGGTTTAATGGTTATTAAGAATTCAGCTTAACTGCACGTGTCGCATATAGAGTGACGAGCAGAATAAAGTTTAAAAAGTGGACGATGCAAAAAAGCGCCGCAACTTTGCAGTATGGGACTGTAGATTAAAACACCAATGAATTTTTCATAGATATATCACGCGATGTAATAAAAAATATATGAGAAAAACACATGGTATTAGGGAAGTACCTTACCCTAACTTAGTTTTTAATTATGTGTAACAAAAATTTTTGCAATTGCTTTGACAACTACTATGAAGTGAGGTTGTTCGTCCATCGTTAGCTGCAACAATGCCTCATTGTATCTGAAAGACATGTACAGGGTGTATAAAAATTATATGTCTCGGCCAGCATAGCGGGATTCTATCTGGATCGGTGGAGAACCGTAAAAAAAATGATCCGCAAAGTTGTACTTGACCCTTTTTCCAAGGTCAAAATTTTGTTGTATTGCATCGCATAGTACTCGTAACGAAGAACAAGAGTCTCAAAGAAACCATGAGTTTCAAGTCAACCATTCTCTTAAAAACGACTTTAATGTTTCGTCAACTATTTTTTTCCACATGTCTACAGGGTGTATCATCTTCAAACAATCTGTAGACATTGCGGTCTTACATCGAAAATGGATTAGTTTAGAAGTTATGTGTTTTGTTCCGAATGCCCATATCCCTGTCACACTGCGATTCCGTGGCGTCGCGTAGTGCAAAAGAAACAAAAGAGCACCTGTTATTTTCCCTACCCGGTCCCACGGGCGGAAGAGAGGGAAAAGCGACGGCCGGCTTAGCAGCGCAGCGAGGCGAGGGGCGGAAGGTTAAGGGGCCTGGCGGGACCCGCATATGGCAACGATGGTCGTGACATATAATTTTTATGCACCCTGTATATGCCATTTTTGATAAGTTAACTTCTTGATAGGTAAAAAAGTTAGACTTCTGAGAAATTAAACATGATACGAGATTAGTTGTATTGGTGAGATAATATTATACTAATTTAATGACAAAACATTATTGTTTTCAATTTTTTTTGTGAAATTTTTATTAACATATTTGTAACATTTTTTTTATTAAGATGGGACCAAACATTACATAATTCTGAGCATATTTGCTTGTTTAATTCCCGATTTGGTAGAACCTTGATTATCCGAAACAATGATATCCGAATTCTCCATTTTCACACCTACGTCGTTTAATCTAAAGCGATTCATATATGTAAAACACGATTTATTGCACAAATCTGTTAAGATTTGATGTAACACTATACCTGGGTAGTTCTATTATCTGATAATCGGTTATTCTGTATCGTCAATTAAACAAATAAATGCGATCCAAATTGTGTCATATTTGTTGTCATATTAATCCGAAAAATGTCACGAATCTGTTGGTGAACGCTTCATTAAAAAAATGATTAAAAAGCGACAAATGTTTTGTCATTGGATTAGTATTGTCTCGCCGATAGATCAAGAAAAAAGTGTATGTGATATAAGTAATACATTCAGTTCCAAAATTTGTACATATGTCTATCGAGAGATAACACACAGTAAGTTCACACATAGCTGTACTGGTATGTGAATAAGAGTTTTAATTAACGCAAATATGAATTACAGTTTCAGAGTTTACTAACCTACGACGCTCAAGTTAAAAGCCTGGCTGATTTTCGGTTCGGTGGAAACTTGACACTCATAGATTCCACTATCCCGAACCTGTGGTGAAGTAATCTTCAAAGTCCATTCGTCAGTTCCATCGGTGTGCAACGACTGGAAACGCTGGTCGTTTGTGTATGTTAGAACTCCTACGGTAAGTATGTGCAAGTCTCGTTGTCTGATCCATGAGACCTGTAAACAAATCAGAATTTTTATGTGAATACTTAAATGAGTACAAAACTAGCATCAGTATGAATAGGATATATAAAGCTGATTGCGAATGAACAACAATGACAACAATGGCCGATGTACTTTCTTTTTATAATTGTTTTAACGCCGCATCAACTGCTGAGGTTATTAGGGACGGGGGTGGAACAGTGAGATTTTGGTGCGGTAATCGGCGAGTGTATGATGCGTGAAGTGAAATGAACAGTTTATTAAGGTGGGCTCCAAACCACTTTGGGCAACGCAGTATAATATCACATAGAAGAATTTCCAGAGGTGACGCGCGTTTTTTTTTAAATGGCATTTCTTTTATTTTGTTGCCATTAAATAGGAATAAAAATTTGTTCTTATTGAGGCGCAAGTTAGACACTTGCCACAGGCGCTTCATACCCTCCTTACGGCACTGCTCACGACCACAGTGTTTGAAGTCGCGCGCTCTATCCACTGAGCCTGTGTCATAAAATATCGAATATTTTGCAAGCATGCCAACTTAGAAAATGTTATGCATGTATGGGCTTTAGTAGAAATTAAAGTTTGATGCAGTAACTTAATTATTGAATCAAATATAGTACACTGTTGTACTTTTTACTGAATTAAATATTATTTTTTTTTTTAAATTATATATTCGACATCATTTCTACATGGTAATTACAGGATTATTATATTACATTGATTGAAGTAAAGCATTCGCGTATTAAAATGTAAAATTATGCACGGAGTGTAATATAATCGTGATCAAATATAATTTGAGCTGAACTGGAAGCAGAAAGTTAAATGTCAGCGAAATGAGCATAAATTGTACATTTGATATTCGTAGAGTAATCAGCATAATTGCCGACATTTAAACATATAAAGAATGTACTTGTATCACTACCGCGTTATAGTGTGATGATACTATCTCAAGGATTGTTCAATGAATATCTTGATAAATTAAAACCTCAAAGTAAAGTCGTTACAATTTTCATGAATGTGATATCGATCAGCGAACATTAATAAAAAAACGCAGATTCGACAATTTTTATAATCTAATCCAATTTCAAATGACCGGTTTCACATTTTTTATTTTATAATTATTAATGTCATAAAGGTGATTCCATTAGAAATTATTAAATAAATTTCTTCACTCAAGCACGTAATGTTATAAATATTGCTAGAAGTTGAAATAAATTTAATCGTGTGATTTTTATAAACCATTGCATACCAAATGCCTTTTGTGCTCGGTACTATTAGTGTTAAAATAAAGAAAATCAACAGATTAAATGTAATATTTTCTTCTTCTTCTTGCCTTCTTTAACGTCGCACCGACATCTTGGTCATTAGCGAAGACTGTATTTCATTGTTTAAATTGCACACCACATGTCTGTAGCTTTTATGAATTTTAGTTTTAGTAGGTTTGTACTGTTTTATTAGATTTTGGCATATTGTCTGTTCCCGGAAAGGTGTTTTTTGTTCTATTAAGTATGGACTGGGACTCATCTACAGGGTGTTCACGCTATTACTAGCCTGCGTTTTTCTTGCAAACAATTAGAAAAAGATGAAAGAGGAAGAAGTAATACTGTTTCTTGCAAGTAACGAAGTAGCGTATATAATTTTATGTGTTTGCCCTATTTTTCTTCTAAAATAAAGGTGCCCCTTCAATTTTTTAAATGCAATACTATACAGGGTGGCCCACATAACTCTTAACAGATCAATATCTCGAAAATTATGTAATCGATTTTAAAGTTCTTGGTCTTAAATTGCATGGATCTGAAGGGCCTTTCTAACTACATAAATGTGAAGTGGCCCCTCTTCCCCTTAAAGGGGGTCGGGGAGGGTACCTTTATAATTTTAAATGAAACCCCCTATAAAACGTTACATATTCAGATTCTACAGGAAAAAGCAAGTAAATTTTGTCTAAAACATTTTTTTGTCAGATATTTCCATGATGAGATATAACAGTTTAAAGTTTCGACTTGTACATAGGTACTTACTTGAAGCGCTCGAAAATAGCGTTATAATTTCCGAGCGCTTCAAGTAAGTACCTATGTACAAGTCGAAACTTTAGACTGTTATATCTCATCATGGAAATATCTGACAAAAAAATGTTTTAGACAAAATTTACTTGCTTTTTCCTGTAGAATCTGAATATGTAACGTTCTATAGAGGGTTTCATTTAAATTTATGAAGGTACCCCCGCCCACCCTTAAAGGGGAAGGGGGGCCACTTCACGTTTATGTAATTAGAAAGGCCCTTCAAATCCATGCAATTTAAGACCAAGATAACTTAAGAGCTATGTGGGCCACCCTATATATTTTTTTATATCATATGAAAGCGTGTGTCAAGTCACTTTAATGTAATTGAAGTGAGGCTCAGTACTAATTGAGGATAATAGGAGCTCAGCTGATGTTCACAAAACCGGTCATTGACGAAAATTTCGTTTACGTAAGTGGAATTCTACTGTAGTTACTATATTTATCGTCTATTATAATAGAAAAATTGTTTTAGGTACCTCATGATATGTCAATCGATCTTAAATTACATGATTTAACATTTAATGTTTTTTTATTTTTGTAGTTAATCATGTATGTAATGAATATATTGTTGTGAGTTTAATCAATTTATAATTTACTCGTTTCGTTTATTTCATTCAACGTATTCTTGCAAATGATTCTAATTAATTTTGTCCTTTGGAATTTGTATTTGGTGCTGTCCATTCTCGAAAGACCACCCACTAACATCAGAAAAAATTGAAGACAGCTTGTGGTTAGACTGGTATGTGGTATTTGTTATCTGTGTAATTTTCAATTTTGAGCCGATTTGAGACGATTTTATTGGAATTAATATTGGTTTAAGTACTAATTCTAATCTCGATTGTCTTTCAACACTAATCTTGCTCTGACCCCTGATTCTAATGTGCACATAATTGTAATCTGAGGCTACTCTGCCTAATAAATGAATCTTACCAACACCAAAGCAGGTGTTGCAGTTACGAAGAGAAAGATAAAAAAAAATAGGAATGAAAACAATTTGTATGAGATGCAAGGTGCCTTTTCGTAAAATATGTTTCGCAAAATATCATGTAAAATGAAAAAACATAAATTTATAATAGTATTAATAATTTATAATAATATTTTTAATATATTATCACAAAGTTTAAACTGATAAAATACACAGATGTTCTCCCGTATCGTAAAATTGTCTCTGTGCCTCTTTTATGAACATGTGCTTCATACTTTCTTCCTTTTTTATCATCTACAAAACATATCTACAAATTCTGTAATCCTTTTATTACGATGGGAATGTTTGCACATAACAATCTAGTCTGAAAATTGAAGGAAAGAATTAGGTGTATGCAAAAGATTTGGGTAATTTTTAATCGTTCATACATAATATCCCGTAATTAACAACGAACTAACCTCAATTTTTGAGTATGGCGAGATTTGGCTGTCAATATAATTATTAACTATAATTGCGGCACATGAAAAAGATCGGAAATGCAATTAATACCGGACACGGTTGGTTTATTTACACATTGGGATAAAATAACGGAACGTCAATAACGGTCATTATGAAGTGTAAAAACAAAGCAGGCTAAACATATAATAAGCAAGAAAGGCATACACGTACGAACGAGAATAAACCCTTATAACCTATTTATTGGTTAAAGCGTATTTATTGGTTAAAGCGTGGCGGAACAGAGGTAAAATTTATGCTTCTACGCTTTGGTAAATCCAACGAGGAATTATCGAGAAAATCTACCATCTATTCGGACGCGCTTTGTCTATCCAAATTTCGCATTACATCGAATCGCAGGAAATCGCATTTCGTCGGGGGGGCGGTTAGGGGCCGCGGAACAACCGTGGGCGAGGGGGGAGAGAAAAAACTTTCGACAAAGCTCTCGACGTGAAAACATTTAACTGATCCACAATAATCTTCGTTCGCCGCCGCTGACCGCTATCGAACTCAATTATACAGGCACCGAATGTTGAGCCTGTAATTTTTCGCCGCAAAAAACTTTACGGTTCAATTTAACTTTCAGTCAGATATAATTAGAACAGGAGCACGCGGGAACCTCGGGAAATGGATGGCTTATCGGCGGAACGTTTATTCTCCGCGCTGAACGATGTTGAGAACAGAGAATTGATCCCCGAAACGTCTTCGCGGGAAATTAATTGTAGCAAGAAGTTTTCGTTTACTAAGTATCAATTAGAGACACTGTACAGATATTGCCCGTCATTCGATCACGATCATTAGATTCAGATGAAAAATTCGATTTTATTATGTAGTAGTAGAATGTAAGTATAGTCTTGCGTATTCTTGTATATTCCAGCATAAATGTACTTGTACATTTCCAAAAAGTCGAAAATACTATGCTAGTTTATGATAGTACATTCTATTGTATTGTAGCTATTTCAAGTATATTACAGTATATTCTAGTATATTCAAGCGGTATATTCTAGTATATTCTAGGGTATTCTAGTATAGTCGAGTATATTCGAGTAAATTCTTGTATATTCAAATATATTCATGTATACACAATACTTCTTCTATGAAACTTCTTCTATGAATATACCAAAGATTATTGTTATTAGTTGATTCGTTAATCGTATTACAACATTGTAGTCGTCGTCCAATTCACTTGCACACAAACCCGCTATTACTGCAGTATAAATAAAGCATAATGATGCACCACCTGTGTAAATTAATCGAAGTTTTACGTGATCACCTATTGTAGCAAGAGCACGATTTATGGAGAGACATTTTATTATGAGGCGAAAGAAATGCAACTGTGGCAGCTCAGCAGTCACTAATATTGGACATTTATGCGATAATTTATTATTAATGCACTGATTTACAATGCTTACTTTGTGTTTGAGGAGAATTTTGGGATATTATTTCGAAAGGCACCGGTGGCCAATCGATATGAAATTTTGAGCATGTTATGCAGAATGAGGAAGGACCTCAAATATAAAATTTTAACTTCGGGAATTCACGTCATTCGATTGTTCGATGATTTCACTTCATTCGAGCGTTCGCGACCGCTTTGTTTGAATTTCGATCATATTGTCTCTCCCGAGCGATGTTTGCGTCGATTCTTCATTGTCATGTTATTGTTACGTTCTTCACCTGTTTCGATTCGAACCAGATTCCATTGTCTAACCGCTTTCTGTACATTCAAATTTCCTACTTTTTTTGGATCTTTCGATTGCGTACGGCGTCTACTGTGCTCGCGTCGCGCTCGCCACAGGCAGTCGTCTCAACTCTCTTCGACGAGACACATCCTTCTTCTACGTTCTGATCTCCGAGATAAACGTTGCTTCGCACCGATTGAACGCGATCGAGCTTGTTCCTCGCGTCGCGTTCCAAGCTCAAAGTTCGAACCTCGCCTCCGGTCCTCTGTACGACCACTCATTTTGTTGTTCTAATAAACTAACTTTTGTTCGCGACGAGAATTCACCTGATTTACCTCGTTCCTCCACGTCCGACCGGGAATTTACACCTCCGCGGTTATCCGTCACTCCGCGCTCAAATCTGAGCGGTTCCGGGAGCGGCTACACTCAACAACCGCCAAGCCGCAACAGTGACCATTCGAGCCATCGCCTAACTTTCGTATTTGTTTCGCCTCCTTAAGAGTTACGCGTCATAAATCTATCACTGACGAAGGATATTCCCGACCGAAAAGTACAGTTCTCGGGTTACCTAGCTTCGCCCTCGGAGGGAGTCGGGTACGATCCCGCGCTTTCCTCGGGACAGGCTCGCTTAGGGCCGATCTAAGAGTCATCAAGAATGCACTGATTGGGGCATGCAGAGCTCGGCAAGAACCAATCAGTGCACTTCTTCGGCATGGCAATGGGTGTCACCGTCTTGACACCCCGAAATGGAGGACCGCCTTCACGATACAACGAAGGGTCCTCCCGAAACCGCGACATTCAGTCGGTCGCAATCAAACAGTCGAAGTCGAACCTTCGCTGGTATAGATCAATGAAACCGAACGAAGACACATTCGAACGAGACAAAGAGTCTATCGAAGTCGACGTCAAGTTCATTCAACGATCTCGTACAATCGAATCGATCAAGATTCGTAAAATTCAAATGGAGTTAATCGTCGCGAACTCCCACGCGTATAAGGCAGGGCCTGCTAGATTAGCCTTACTGACGAATCCTCTAGTAGGCCTGGGACGAAACGCTAAACCTCACAAATTTATAAATCGAAATAATCATTGAATCGGCTATCTAAAATTAATTTGGCGGGTAGTAAATCGGTGATTTCAGAGTTGACGTGTCCGTCACAATCAGGCTTAAAATTTACAACTTTAAGTGGATACGACGCATCCGCGCGTCGCTCTCGAGATTCGCACCGAACAATGTATTGAAAATTTATAAAATGTGTATTATAGATCTGTGGTAATTCTATATATTCTGAACATTTCATTAAAACCGGCCAACGTTGCATTTGAACTACATACGTTCATAAATGGTACACATTGCAGCTTTTCGCTATTTTGGACCTCTCACTGTAATGCATCCAAGAATTCTTGGATTATTCAATGCCTGTCGTTTTCTCCCGCATCAACCGATTTCAATAAAATTTTTGAAATGTATATGATTGCCACACTTCGACAAAACCTATTTTTTAAATTTTCTATATAAGCCCGTATAAAAAGTTGTAAAATACAACTTTTCACACTTTCTTTGCAAACCTGACCAATTGTAATTTTTTCAAAATTTTCCAAAAAATCCAGGTCGTAGGGTTTAACATTTAAAAAGTTATCTTTTTAAGAATCTTCGAATATTTATGTGTCACTGTATATAATTTTGTATATTTTTAGAAAGTTTTAAGCCCTTTCCAGACTGACAGACAATTATCCGCGGATTGTTCGCGGGCAATCCGCATACTTTAAATATGGTATGTTGATAGTCCGCTTACAATGTACGTATAATGTCGGCAGATTGCCTGCGGATTGTTCGCGGACAATTGTCCGTTTGGATAGGGCTTTTTATGCGTAAAGCATTTGAAAAACTTCTCTTATCAAATGTTTTTGAATTTTCGAGCTGCTGAAATTTCCTTGTTAGTCAATGTCATGTTTTCTGGATTGCGAAAATAGTTGCGGATTTCCTTCAGCATCACATCTTGCTGTAGTCGACAACAAGACAAATTTGATGGTATATAATAGCGTGATGTTCGGTGACTTTGAAACATATACTTGCACAAGTTTGCCAAGTAAACTTCAGGTTTATAGAAGTTTTGGTGAATCTGCAGAGAATGAAGGCGTTCACAGGAAGTCCTCGGTTATTAATCAGCTAATTTTATTATGTTGACATAAGCAGTCATGAAATTACTGTGAAAAATATGCTTACTCTTGTTGAAGACGAACACAAACGTACACAAATGTATATTTCTCGACCAATTCTGTGAGCGTACACGTTTTGTTGGCTAATATAATATACAGGGTGGTCCGTTTAAATAAGAACACCTAAATATCTCTTCAGGTTACTGTGATGTAAAAAATATTTGTTACGTAATGTGCGAGGGTCATTTTTTTCGGAGTTGTCAAGACCATCGATGTTTTTTGGTACATAACTACATTTTTTTTTATTGCATCGTGTAACTGATAGAAAAATACATTCAGATATGTATAATAAGATGACCTTGAAATGACCTTGATCCTCGAAAATTAAAGTTTTACCTAGAACTGATGTCTATTGAGATCGTAGGCTTTGACCAAGACTCTACATCAAGAGCGTGAATGTAAATAAACATGTTTACTGTCGCAATACCGATGATACCTAACGATTTGAAATTCCGATCAGTTTCAATTTATCTATCCGTGTATCGACGTGCTGTTTGAAATGAATTACTCAATGCAAGAGAAAGTTGATATGGTATTCATTTACGGTAAAGCTGATCATTGTTTAAGGCAAGTAGTTCGAATGTATAAAGATTTTCCAGACCGTAATTATCCATCACTTTCTACTTATAAAAAGTTGATCAGTCATTTTCGTGAAACTGGTACTGATGTGAAAAAGCGTGTAAGAACCAGAACTGTTACGAACGAAAGAAACAAAATAATTATTGTCGATAAAGTTAACGAAACTCCACATATGAGTTTAAGACAACTCGAGCGTGAAACTGGCATTTCTAAAACAAGCATAATACGGATATTGAATGAAGAAAAATTTCATCCTTATCGTCTATCGTTACATCAGGACCTTCACGGAACAGATTCTGTAAATCGTATGAATTTTTCTCGGTGGGGTTTGCAGCAATACGAAAATGACGAATCATTTTTTAAAAGTACTATTTACTGATGAAGCGTCTTTCACCAACCATGGACAGCTACATAAATCTAAGAAACATGCATTATTGGTCAACTGACAATCCACACTGGCTAAGATTAGTGGATAAACAAAGACCGTGGAGTGTAAATGTCTGGTGTGGCATATTAAATAATCAAATAATTGGTCCTTATTTCATAAACAGTACTTTAAATGGAGAAAAGTATGCAACAATCTTGCAAAATGACCTACAAATGCTTGTTCATGACGTACCACTAGATATCCGTTTAAGAATGTGGTATCAGCATGACGGTTGTGCGGCTCATTCTACACGCCTTGTCAAACAAATTTTGGATTTAAAATTTCCAAATCGATGGATTGGTCGTACCGGAGTTGTAGGATGGCCACCGCGTTCACCAGACCTCACACCAATGGACTTTTTTGTGGGGAAAATTGAAACAAACAGTTTATAATGAACGACCAACTACACCAGAGTATATGAAGAACCGAATAGTTAGAGCTTGTGTTGATATTAATGTCGAAACAATTGAAAGATCTGTACAGTCGATCATTGCACGTTTCAGAAAATGTATCAACATAGAAGGACGCCATTTTGAAAATCTCTGATGATAACTTAAGAGAACGTGAGTGTTATTTTAACAGGTAACACATACACACATCTGTTGATCGATGTTCTTAGTGTGATAAAAAATATTTTCTTCGCATTCATAGGTTCAGGAGTCGTGGCCGAAGATATTCGACATCAGTTCTAGGTAAAACTTTAATTTTTGAGGATCAAGGTCATTTCAAGCTCACGTTATTATACATATCTGAATGTATTTTTCCAACAGTTACACGACGCAACAAAAAAAATGTAGTTATGTACCAAAAAACATCGATGACCTTGACAACTCCGAAAAAAATTACCCTCGGGAAAAAATATTCATGCCAGATATTTGGTCAATTGACATCATGCACATTACGTAACAAATATTTTTTGCATCACAATAACCTGAAGAGATATTTAGGTGTTCTTACTTAAACGGACCAACCTGTATGTACGTACACAGTACATCAGTGCTTGATTGTAATTGGAATATTATTTCTCAAACCATTTTTTAGTGATGTCAATACTTACAATATTCTACAATGTTCAATAATATCGTAGTTGTTAGAACTCATAGTTTTAGACTTCATATTTTTATGCCTCAAATCCAAATCAAGTTTTAAAATGATCCAGGAAAAGAACAATATAATTTTATTAGATGCATAAATTAATTCATGGCCCTCACAATTAAAAAGCTGTAAGGCATTTGAAATCCACATCTTTTGTTCTTCAAATTAAGAATTCATTAATTATTAATAAGATGGGGTACATGCATAAAATGCGATGGAAAATATTTCCAATAGTATAATATACTGTAATTGTTTGTGAATAATCAACAAATTCGCGAAGAAGTGCTACGTATTAATGTGTATGTCCATTACCATTTATCAACAAGAAAATACAACAAATTTTGAAGACCAATTAAAATTAGTTACCCAGATATTGAGATAAGGGTTAATTGTCTGGAATTTCGCATAGGATATAGATAGAGACACTCATAATTTCAGGTCACGGGTCAATGCAGGATTATTGCTCAGTTCGCGTCGCTATACTTGCACGATGTCAATCACAGATTCAGAAGAGGAATAATTAAATTCTGCATAATGCAAATAGTTAAAATCAGTTTATAGCTTCCTCATATTTTTAATCATTGCGGTCTTATTTGAAGCCTTCTTTGAATGTGAACAGGTAAGTGGCCAGTCAGGATCGTATTATGTCTTAAATATTACAAGATAGACAATTTCTCAAAGTATTTATGTATTCATGAATGTTATTCATAAAAATGTGAATAAGTATCGTTCAATTAATCTCGATTTAATATCTCGGACAAGAAGAAAATACTTGTATGTATAGTTGATAACTTCTTAATAAGTTGACAGCGGATGTTCATATAAAATAAAAATTTTAAGCGTTAATTGCAAGACACGGAACCAACATAGACATTTATTTCTTTACTTAACGGTTGTAATCAGATGAAGATAATAGAACTGCTGGCTTAGAAATGTTAAGAAATTCATTTTCATACCTGACCGTCAGTGCTTGCAGGTAGACAGCTGGATAAAACCTAATCTCTAGAAAACTTGTACCCACTTCAAGCGTTTTCGCAACCAGCCAGCAGCCACCTGATTATTTTAGAGCTGATCCTTGAAAGTACTATAACGAGACGTAAAATGGAAGAAATTGATTCCAGATTTTCGCTTTATTTTTTCATGTAGAATCACCCCCTCCCCCCCCCCCCCGGCTGTACTCAATACTGGAATACCCTGTAGGCATATGGAACAAAATAATTTACGATACATGAAAATCGTTTTTCAAGAAAACTTGGAGACTTTTGTTCCTCATGACGAGTACTATACGATGGAATAAACAAATTTTTTACCTTGAAAATCTACGTTGTAATTTTTGCGACAAAAATTTTTATAGACCTTCACCGATTCGGGGATGTAGAATTACACTGTGATGTTTGCGAAACTTATTGTTTATACACCCTGTACAAGAGTGACCGTAGGATTTTGGTTTTCGCCTTTCATAGCGTTTTCAAGGAGCAGCTCAGCACCAATCAGGGAGCTGGCTGCGAGAGCACTCGAAGTTGCTATGGTTTGAATTTTTCCCAGGTGCCCATGTACACGCAGGCAGTGACAGAGAAAAACAGTGAAAATAAATTTCTTATAATAATGCTCGAACGATAATGTTTCGAAGTCACCATCCCGCACGCCTTGAACGGCATTGAAAAAGAATACATAAATTAGAATACTGTAACAATAAAATAAAGGGTGTTAAGTGGAAATAGTATTTACATTTAATCGTATAACTACTTGTGTGGACGCGAGAATTTGGTTAGTTAACCATTAATTGGAGTATCTTAGTGCATATCGTCGAGAAACAATGTTGTGTATTTTGGTGGCACTTAGCGTCGCGGAATTTTATAATCATATACTGTATTTACATAAGTACACAATTATATACTACTTACGTTTAATACTCACAATTATCTACTACTCAATTGAGTCTGTCAATTATGTGTCCCATTCGTTTCGCGGACACTCATAGATTTTTAAACTGTCAGATCGTACAACTGTTACTCGATAGCGTTTTTCTTCTACTACCTCTTTAATCACAACAATATTACAAAATAATAAGTATCACGTATTACTATTTGCTCGCATAGCAATCGCTTCGCAAAGGGCGAAAGGAATACAATAAACGAGAGAATGATGCAATTATGATAATATATAGTGACACATGAAAGTGTTCCCATGCCCATTAAAATAGTACAGTATTCTCCCCGTGAAGGTCGCAAAGGTCTATGCCAGGGCTGGACAATTTTGCTTCAATTGAGGCAAAACCGTGCCCAGCCCTGGTCTATTGCATGAATGTCTAAGTTTTATCCCCACCACTGGGGTGATCCACCTTGGAACTAGTCAAGCGGTAAGCAGGCTGGACGGTCAAGCCAACGAGAGGTCGAGTATCGGTGAGATTCACAACAATACAAGCGAAGCACAAGATTACAACTTTTATAATTTTTGATTTTTGTTTATGAAACTTTTACTGTCGAATTTGTCTCTTTTTTCTAATTAAAATGACTCTAAACACGATATAGTTACGACCATAATTATTTGTAAAACAAGCGATTCAAGTTTCGGACTTCAAAATGTTAGAGACACGTATTCTGTAAATGTCAAGTCCGAAACTTTAATCTCTGATTACACAAGTAATTATCGTCGTTGTTATGTCGTGTTTCGTGTCTCTTTAATAAAAAAAGAGACAAATACGATAACAGAAGTTTCATCCACGAAAAACTAAAAATAAGGAATCTTGATTTTTTAATTTAAATGGCTGAGCTGGTACGTGTCCTTTGATGTTTGCTGAACGCCCGAATCTCAGTTCCATTTTCTTTTTCAATCGCAATCATTCTCTACGTTCGCCACACTACAAAGAATGTAATCCCTATTCCATGAATGTCGCGTGGCAGGTCTATCAGAAGCTACGACTCTTACCGAGTGCCAACAAATACTATACAACCGTTTTAAAATCGGACCGTATGCCCTGACTTTTTTTAACAATTTGAAGGATTAGTTTACTAAATGACGTGCAAAAAAGATTTTGAAAAAATTGGAATTGGTAGGTAGCAGGAAAAAATAAAAAAGGCACTTTTCAAAATATTTTTATTTGAGCCCGTAATGAAAATTTCAAATGTGCTTTTTCTAGATTTATCAGTTATGAACACGCTGAAAATTTCGTCGAAATCAATTAACATACACATGAGCTACAAACGGTTACAACTATACGCTTTGCAAGGGGATACTTCGAGTGTCTACGTGGCAACGGACAACGGAATCACGACGAACAACTAAGCGAGAAACAAAGGAGTTAAGAGAATAGAATGGATCGTAACAAACAAAGGAATCGAGACGACCGAATGGACCGTAACGATCGAATACTTCGCAACGAACAATTGAGTCACGGCGAATGGATAAGTTACGACCACTGGATGATTGGAGACGATCAATTGAAACACGACAATCACCTGAGTCTCCAACATGTTGTAGGTTGATTCGTTACAAACAGCTAATTCGCAACGAACAATTGAGCTACGTCGCGAGGATAACTGACGACGATTGGATGATTGACGACGATCGATTGCAGCACGACAATAGTATGACTCGCCATCATAGGTTGATTCGTGAAAAATGGCTAATTCGCGACAAGCAATTGAGTCTCGACGACCAGATGATTCTCGACGTCTTGATGAAACGACGCCTCGATTACCAAAACCACACCTAACTCAGTCGCCACTGGATGATTGCTCGAAATACTGTGTTCCAAACTCGTCTTCGTCTGTCAAAACATTATCTGCCCGACCATGTTAAACTAATTGACGTAAGAGTACGTCACGTTACGTACTCCCCGACGGTGATGAAATTGTGGCTGCTACCTCCTATGCTCGTCACTAGATGGACAAACAAACAAGACAACAGCTTTCCCGCTAGTACCTGATTCGTCGCAGATTCCAATATATACAGTTCTAAGCTGTCCTTACGATATCCCTGTGTCTAAGGCAGAGCCCGCTAGATAGCATTACTGACTATTCCTCTAGCGGGCCCAGGACGAAACGCTCCCTTTCCTTTTCCTTCTCTCACGTATTTTCAACAGCCGCCAAAAATGCTAGATAATGGTCCAGAAAGGATAAGATCTTCAATGTTGGAGGTTGCATGTGCCTCAACTTCAATCCTGGATACGGATGGTGTTAAGACGTGCTTATTATCGCCGGCTCGTATTTCGGTTTGGATCTACGCTACGGTCGATTTTGGACAAGTGCCATTGTCGAAGGGTTCCTCTAACGTCTTGGAAGAATTTATTGTTTTATGACCCGGGTACGTCTGGAAACTATCAGTTGACCATGGGAAATCAGACTAGCCGTACCGCTCTTAATGGCACTTGACGCAGCGTAGGCCAACGCTAAGCGACAAGGAGGGCCTGTGGCCCTAAGCCTAAAATGTTATTTCCGGTGAAATCACGGGAAAGCGAGTGTTGTCTGTTTGGCGACACTCGTCGCAACGTATATTCGTCTATAGGCGTTGCTCTTCTTTTGGGAGATCACTTGTAGCCTCCCAAATAATATTATCATTGGCTGGGGCCTCCACTATGTTACATTTTGTGGAGGGAGTTTTTCACCCCCATGAGCCTTCCTTACTTCTCGTGCGTCAGTTGTGAGTCAGTTGCGAAGTAGAGTCTAAAGATACAACGTCTCTACTATACAGTCCTTCATATTCAGTTTTATTAAAGTTATCCGAAAACCAATTATCTTATTATTTAATTTACTTCCCTTTATGCGTGTTTCTCAGCGGTTCACAAATTATTGTTTGAGCACTGACACGACACAACAGATGGTTCACAGTAGTGCTGCTACTAGCTTGTATCCGTCATTTTCGGTTTGGTTGCGCGATCTGCTGCCCACTGTTCTGCTGGTACAGCTATTACAATTCCAGACGACCGAATTGCTTTCAAAAGCAACGGCTCCTCTGCAAAATCTTATTCTAATACCGCCAAAACTCACCGGAGAAGCGGTCCAATAACCACTGACGATGTCAGAAGAAATGCGATCACGTCCTTAAAGATGAGCGCGATCCTACGACTCTACGACCGCTGAAGAACAACAGTACGATTCCACGATCGTTGATGACGATAGAGAAGTTGTGCGGTCCTATAACCGCTGATGCTCAAGTAGCGGTGACCCCACGACCGCTACCGTCGAAATGCGATTCCACAATTGCTACACTTTTCCAAGAGCGATCCCACAATCGCTGTTCAGATCCGATGATCTGGTTGATGATCGAATAGTTGACCCGACTCGAAGGATTAAATGTTCGGTCTCGAAATCATGGGCAAGGCGTTTCGATCTATAGCGACTTCAGACGCTGAATTAATTTTGCGTTATTATTTTTAAAAGTGGACTGAATCTTGCGGAGGTATATGTATATGTATAATGAAACACGAGTACTCCTAAGTCTTGAGCGACAGCGATTCGGCTCTATATGGATATACGTACAAGACTGACTGTAGGATTGTGTTTTCGAGGACCAGTTCAGTACCAATCAGGAAGCTGGTTGTAAGAACGCTTGGAGTTGGTACAAGTTCGCTACGTGCTGATCAGTGGTCGATTTTATCTTTCTGCGGGCAAAATCAATAACGCTTATAATCCTACAAACAGGATATATTTATTAATTGACTATAAACTTACAAATTACAGTGGTTTAATATCTTGGAATTAACATCACAGATATTAATTGGAAATAGATAATTTTATTGTTGATTCAATAAAACTTGTTATCTCAGGATTTGATGATACTCACAGTTTGGCACTCTTTGTGTTGCGATTGAAGTGATTCCTCGGACAAATGTCCAATCGGTACGATGAATAGTTTTATAATATATGCACTATGTTCATGTCTCCCTCATCACTACACTTATCGAAAAATTATTTCTTCCAACCAATGCTCTCTTAGATGACAAATAACTTTCGTAAGAATATTTTTTTATAGGTTCACTTCTTCGTAAGATATTTGACGGTTTCCAGTTGAATGGAACACCCTGTCTATGTTCTAGGTTGATTTATTTCAAACGCTGCAAAAGCCTACAACTAATTTCGCGTGCCACAGTTATAATAATATGTACTAAATAATATCTAATCCGAAACATTATCTCCAAAGACATCCGAAAAAGGTTGGGTAGTACAGTGCTTTCGCGATGAAAGCAGCGACCTCGGGTTCGAAACATTGCGCTCAATGCGACAGACATGATTCCTCGAGATTCCTTTATCTTTTGCCACCAGCGTCGATCCGAGCAACCAAGCCAATAGGCACCAACGTGAGACAATACTAATTCGATGATAAAACTTTTTTGTTTTTAATAAATTTTTGTGAAAGTTTCACCAACACATTCATGACACTTTTCTGATTAAAATGACACGATATAATTTGTATTATATTTACTTGTTTAATTGACGGTGGACGGGGATAATTAGGGATAATTTTACTGTGCTTATCCTATACAGCCTTATATTACTTATCACGACAACACTGTAAATTGTGAAATCACAGATGTGTCATTAACTAAACGCTGTACAAATATTTCCATCAATATTAAAATCCCTTCAAACTATATGCTTAGGTCTTCAAATAGTTTGGGACCTGCGAGATTTAGTAGAAAATAAAAAAAATTAATTCCAATTAATAATAATGAAATTCCAATTATTTATACTTGTTCCGTCGTTAGTAAAATTGTACAAAAAATCTTATTAGTTATAAGTAGAAGACACTTATAAATCAAATTACGCAAAAAATTTCAAGTTTGTTATATGTATTTTCTTCTATTTGTGTCTGCTGCGGTCTGTGGAGCATTTTTGAATCCTGCAGACTTTGGCGCGTTTGCACGAGGTATGCCGACTAATTTATTAATCACTCACCACTCGGAGGATCACCTTCCCTTGCGTCAGAAGGGCAAATAATTATACGATAATATTGTTGTATTCATTTAACGAGGACTAAGTACAATCGTGCTATAGCTTTGACTAGCAAAAAATGAAGAAGAGTGTCAAGCCGTCAAAAATATGTCTCTATATGCACCCTGTGCCTCCTTTCTCCTTGTCGATTACAAGGCCTTCTCCAAGGAGGGGGCATGGTTCGCTAGGGTGTACGTTTGGCAACAGCGCGGCGCGAGTTTTCCTCAGGTATGACCAAATAGTCGGAGGTTTGACGACGCACGTGTTGACTGGCAACGGTGGAAACTCTGAGCTTACGGCACATCTGTTTGCTATTGAGGGTTGGGCAGATCAAGAAGGCAACGAAATTAGCAAACAATGAAAAACTATATTCAAAAACATCTTCAAAGACCGCTGTCCTCCAGCGGACGATAAACCAAGGCAGTACAGGCGTCAACAATGTTTTACTTTTAAGAAGAATCGACCACTAAGCTATGCGCCGTAAAAATTAATTTCTTAACACTTTACTCGAACGATAATGTCTCGAATCCAACAGTAACCTTCAGTAATCGATCCTCTCAATTTCTTTATGAAACACAGTAAACGAGCCATTCCTGTAAGGATGTACATCTCTGAAATACCCTTAATTTCAACGATTTTTTAAAAAATCACATATATTTCGACTCAGAATAAACTTTATTAACCAAAATATGATCCATTACAATCTATACGTGTTTGCCAACGATAAATCAAATTTTTAATTTTAATTGAGTAAAACTCTGGTGTTCTAAAATTTATAAGGACGTTCTGGACAATTGTCATCTTCGATGCTCTCATCTGCGCTTCGAAATTTTTTGAACCACTCTTGCACCGTGCGTTCACATACAGTATCTTGCTCAAATGCATTGTTAATATTGCGTGTCGCTTCCGCAGCCTAGTACCCTAATTTGTACTCGTATAAGAAAATTACACGAATTTGCTTTCTATCCATTTTGAAATCAATAACACTGTCCAACACCAAATTTTCCCTAATAACTGTTGGGCGGTTCTTATAGAGTTTTTTGCGCTGATTCCGAATCTGCCCTTGCTTTTTCGCCTACACGTACAGTTTTTGAGAAATTTGAGTTTGAAAAAAGACCTATTTTTCAAGTTTAAACAAATATTGTGATGTTATTATAAAAGATATTGGTTTGTTCTTTGCAGCAAAAGATTCTGTAGACTTCCCCGAATACAGTGATATCCAATATTAATACATTATGAATGTTTAAACATGTTTAAACAATCATTAAAGACGGAGAGACACCATTTTTGCACCAATTTTCGAGGATATTTTTGAATTTATCTCAAAAAAATAAGGGTCCAGCATAGAATCGTACTATATCACGTGATAGAGCAGACTTTTATCTTGAGAAACCTCCCTTTAAAGTTTGCAACATCGACATTTTAACGGAACCAGAAAGCAAAATATCTTCGCCCGACATGAGTTGCGGCCAGTGGTGCTCTTCCACTAGCGCGGTCGTTTGTCGGGATACGGCGCGGCGCGACGTAACGGCGATGCAATGGCTATAAGCGCGCAATTATGTCAGCTTATTTATAATGAAATATATATAATATATATAATATAAATAATGAAATATACATAATATATATAATATAAATAATGAAATATACATAATATATATAAAATATATATATAATATAAATAATGAAATATACATAATATATATAAAATATATATATAATATAAATAATGAAATATACATAATATATATAAAATATATATATATAATGTATAATAATGTATATTATAATTATATTTCACATTAGCGATATTATATAGATTTCTGTATTATACTATTCTTTTGTTACGAATGATCTTTTTAGTATGAAATATACTATGAACAAGAGACTAACATTAAAAAGATACATAAAATAATTTATACAGAATAAATGTACTAATAAATAATAAACAACAATAGTATAAGATTTAATAAAATTTAACATTTAAATAAGCTGACATAATTGCGCGCTTATAGCCACTGCATCGCCGTTACGTCGCGCCGCGCCGTATCCCGACGAACGACCGCGCTAGTGGCAGAGCGCCACTGGCGGCAACTCATGTCGGGCGAAGATATTTTGCTTTCTGGATCGGTTAAAATGTCGATGTTGCAAACTTCAAAGGGAGGTTTCTCAAGACAAAAGTCTGCTCTATCACGTGATATGGTACGATTTTATGCTGGACCCTTATTTTTTGAGATAAATTCAAGAATATCCTCAAAAATTGGTGCAAAAGTAGTGTCTCTCCGTCTTTAATGATTGTTTAAGCATGTTTAAACATTCATAATGTATTAATATTGGATATCACTGTATTCGGGAAAGTCTACAGAATCTTTTGCTGCAAAGAACAAATCAATATCTTTTATAATAACATCACAATATTTGTTTAAAGTTGAAAAATAGGTCTTTTTTTCAAACTCAAATTTCTCAAAAACTGTACGTGTGGGCGAAAAAGTAAGGACAGATTCGGAATCAGCGCAAAAAACTCTATAAGAATCACCCAACTGTTATTAGCAAACATAAAAAAAGTTGAAATTTGTTGGACAGTGTAATCTAAAGTCAGCACTTAACAGTAAAAAGAAAAACATACCTATAAGCATGTAGATCGACATCTGTACTGCAAAATGATATTACAAGATAACCAAAATGGAATGAAGTTATCTCCAAACTAAGCGTTAAAGTGTGACAACTGAAAAATCGACATTACTTTCGGATCAACCGTACGCCTATGCTATTTTCTAATTTTACATTAAGCATGCCCGTGAATGCATATTAATGGGTTTATCTCGTATAATTAATGTGCTCAGACCGTTCAGCCATATATAGGTCAGAACGGTTCTGACTCAGGTCTATACATCACACGTGTTTGAAGTTTGAATACAACGAATAATGCCCACATGAATAATCATATAAGTCTCTTGGAACAAGAGAACATATATAAAATTCGTTAGACATAAGAAAACTACACAACATTTTTGTTTTATTAATAATATGATATGTCTCACTTGTAAAGAGCATTTAAATTACATTGGCTAGTACTGAAGTCAAGAAAACATGATCAACACTATCCGTACCGAGCACAAAATGTGACTGGTACATGTTGTTTTGTAAAAATTGGAAGACTGAATTTATTTAGATTTCTCGCAAATGTTATAGTAATAGATATTTGAATGAAGAAATTGATTTAGTTTCTCATGGAAGAATCTTTGCCATTTCAGTAATTATAAAATAAAAAATATGAAACCGGTCATTTGACAGATAGTAGTTCAGTTAGTGTTAGGATAAGGGAATAAAAGTGTTAGAATATATGATAATTTAAATGACTATCATTTGTATGGAAATAGCTTTTAGTGTTGAGAGGTGAAAAATATGTTTGGTTGAATATTTTGGAGATTAACAGCTCCATGTGCTTAAAAAGTATATTAAAAACCGGCATTAGCTTGTTAATTTTTCAACCGGTTGGTAGTATTATATACTTTATAGAAAACAATTCAACTGTTGTTGTAGGTTCCAAAAACCTACGTTCGTTCAAGTAATGAATGTACAATACTTCTACAATTATTAACGACTCGAATTTGTAAAAATGCAACAAAAGTTCAATCATAGCTACTTTCAAAGCGCAAACTTCTAGTTTTTTCTCTGCACATTTGGTGCCTGTGGTTTTAAATGGGCTAACATTTGGTCAGAAAAATATAACAAAATATACCATTTTCAAATATCGTTTAAAGCAATAAAATTTGCTAGAATTTACTTTGTACAATTCATTATTTCATAAAAAAATAAACAATTCTGCTATTTGCAATGCTCTGTTATCCCTAGTAATTTCCGAAACATTCAATCAAATATGTTTCTCATCACTAGCTATGGCAGCTTTCAACATGATCGATAGTATAGGAAATCGCCTTTGAAAACGAGGTTTTCTATTGACATCTGTTTCTTCGATATGATATCGTAATCAACGTGAAGATGAGTCTCACAAACCAAGATATTGTTATCTTATAATTAGAATTCAATGAACAGGAAACAAACTGAAATTTCTTTTATGTTTAATTAATGTTGATTAGCTAAGTCTAATACATTGTAGCTTTTAAATTCTTTTAATCTATCTCCTGCTTTGAAGTGCACGTACTCATTTTTATCATAAATGCATAAAATCTACACTCTACTAAAAATGATCTTAAAGACTAAGATATTCGATGAGAAACTTCAAAATTTGCCGGTTGTAAAGATATTATTGCATTAAATCTTGAAAGAATAATATAAAATAATATCCACAATTTAGGGATATACAATTATAAATAGAATATTTTAAGAATTTTTTCTTAATAAGTTTCGTGAAAATGTTCATAGAGATGGCAATTTTTTGTAATTATAAAAACAATTACTATTCCAATACGTAGGTTTAAAGTAAACCTAAGTAGACACTTTAAAATGAAAATGCGTGAAAGAAGGAAAAGTAATAGGAGCGTTTCGTCCTGAGCCCACTAGAGGACTCGTCAGTAAGGCTATCTAGCGGGCCTGCCTTAGACACAGGGATATCGTAAGGACGGCTTAGGACGGTATTGTATATAGGAATTAGGGCTGTTACTTTTCCGAAGCTTTGACTCCTCGAAGCTTCGAAGGATTCGAAGAAACGAAGGGAACTTCGAAGGTGATGAAAATCGAAGTTTCGAATCTTGGAAGCTTCGAACCTTCGAACCTTCGAAACTTCGAACCTTCGATTCGTTTCCAGTTAACGGATAAAAGAAATAAATTTTCATAATTTGTTTCTATATTCACTATTTGAATTATTTCAATAATTTATTGTTAAGATAATATATTTATAATTTGAATTATCCTTTCGATAGCACATTGTTAAAATAATTGTTTAAATAAATAAATTTTATAATTGGTTTCTATGTTCATCATTTGAATTGTTATTTCAATAATTCATTGTTCAAATAATTGTTTAGACAATGTACACGTATTTACATAATTAATATGCGAACACATTTCTATAGATTATAAAAATTTATAATCTATAGAAATTATTGAAATAATTCACGTAATGTATTCTTATTGAAATAATTCACGTAATGTATATGAAAACAAAATGTGAAACTTTATTCATTTAAACCATTATTTTAACAATAAATAATTGAAATAACAATTCACATAATGAATTTAGAAACAAATTGTGAAAATTTATTTATTTAAACAATTATTTTAACAATGAACTATCGAAATGATAATTCAGATAATAAATATATTATTTTAACAATAAATTATTGAAATAATTCAAATAATGAATATAGAAACAAATTATGAAAATTTATTTCTTTTATCCGTTAACTGGAAACGAATCGAAGGTTCGAAGTTTCAAAGCTTCGAAACTTCGATTCTGATCACCTTCGAAGTTTCTGAAATCGAAGCTTCGAAGCTTCGAAATCTTCGACCTTCGAAGGAAAGTAACAGCCCTAATAGGAATCGGCGACGGATCAGGTACTAGTGGGAAAGGCGTTGTCTTCGTCTGTCTATCCATGTGGTGACGAAAGTAGGAGGTAGAATAGTGGTTTCGAAATTAATTCGATACCGGCCTCGAAAATCCTGAAGCTGTTCTTCCGAAAACCGGTCAAAACGTATTGACCTAAAATTTTGCACATAGCCTCATTGTGCATTAAAAACATGTTTCCCAAAATGATTTTTGGCGAATCATAACAAAAATCGTTATCATTATTTACCTTATTGACATAAAATTTTCTACTTTACCGTCAAAACGCGGCATAAACGCGCAATTCTTGCAAACAAAATAGCTTTCAGGCTTGAATTCGCAACAGGCTGTTAGTGAACAGTAATTAAAATATACAGAATCATATACTGGATGTCAAAAAGAAGGTATAGTCCAAATTGATTTGGGGTTAGGTCGTTGTGGGGCGGAGAGCACGCTTACAATGTTCCTCATTTTTATTTCGTGCATGTGGTATTATTTTCATGCACATACATATATTAGTCGTTTTAGCCTTCAATACTTACAATAGCTGCTATATTTAAAAAAATTTTTTGGTTCATAACTTTATTGGAAAACAAAATATAACGGAAATTGTACAACGATAAAATAAATGTGGAATAACGCAGGAAATATCACACTCTTAATTCTCTCAATTCACGGTTTGAACTGAATCCGAAATCAGAATTCATAGCAGATTCTATAAGAATATGAAGAATATAATCATTTGTTTCGTCCATCGCGTGTACAGCAATAGAAGGTAAGATAGAATATTTTATGTTTCTAAGGTAGATAATGATAACGGATTTCGGGAAATATTTACATTAGTGGCTTCCTCACCGATTTTGATGACGTTGAAATATGTTGTCAAGGTCATCATTCTGAACAACTGTTTCCTATACATGTTACCGCCGCTCAGCTTTAGTTTCCGAGATATTCGCAAAAAAGTTTCAACATCTCGAAAAGTGATCGGAGTAGGTCTGGGATAGATTTGAAATTGTGGCCGCCGATAACGCGGCCACGGTCACAACTTAAAACGACTCCAATCGGTTGAGACCCACTGTCTTGTCTGTTAATGTTTACGAACTGAAACGTGAAATGAATCGTGTCGAACTCGACTCATTTCATTGTCAGCTGTGTTAGCATACAGAGTATTAAGCATGAAACTATACGAATTCTTGGGTATCTGTAACAATCAAGAACATATATAATAACCTAGTATATAAATATATAAATAACCCAGACCTAACCCAGACAATATATTTCAACATCATCAAAATCGGTGAGAAAGCCCCTAATGTAAATAATTACCCGAATTTCTTTTGCGAATCGCCAAAACTCCTATTAGCAAGCATGTTTTTAATGTAACATGAGGCTGTGTGCAAAATTTCAGGTGAAATTTGACAAAGTGATGGTACCTAAACAAGTTTACCTATTCAATTTTTAGTATATTTCTATGTTTACTTATGGACCCTCCGTATGCCATGCCGGAGTCGTGAACCGTCGCCAAAGAGGTGATGATAAGCTTGACCGACCGTCAATATTTATTAGTGAAATATCGGTGTGAGTCAGAAATGACTCCGGCATAGGCCTAGAACTCGCAGGAGTTTGAGGGTTAATGGAAAGAGAGAATTTTTTTGGCAATAACAGTATGAAAAATGAAATTTGAAAACTATGAGTTTACAAAGTGTAGCCATTTCTATCTGGTTTAATAATTTGTTTATTTCATATCCTTCAGACAAACTGATTCCCCAGTTCTTTTGGTTCATCGAAGTCGTTATATGCACCGAGCTTTTAATAAAATAAAAATGCTATTTTACAGTTAAATGTATCATTGCTCGTGTAAACTACAATTTTGTAAAAACATGTTTGTTATTCGTCTTACAAAGAATATTGGCACATAGGTTTGTCTATTTCTACAGCTATGTAAGTCATTTATCATTTCAGGGTAGTTGAAGTCTGTATCTATTGTCTGACTGTTTTCAAAACACGTTACACCCGTACGTCTTAAATTTTTAGTTAACAGCTTCGTTATGAGTTACTGAAACAAAATTATATTTGGCGTAGTCAACTTAATTTTGTAGACGTCATTATTTCAAATCGTAACGCATCAAGTAACGTTTAAGTGGTATGCGACATTTCTTTGTTAAAATATTTTCCTATTCCATAAGAGGGATACGTTTCATTTAATAAAACATTGTACAACAAATACGACGACCGTTGAGCGAAACAAATGACGACCGCAGCTTCGTTAGAAGGGAATAATATTCTCATTAAAATTGCATTTCTTCTCGGTTTCAATACTGGCGAGGTTAAATTAGATGTTCATTGTGACATAGTGTGTAATGATGGTGGTCTGTAAAAACAAGTACCTGCGAGTTTGCATAACGTTTCGCAGTTTAAATGGTCATCATCCTGTGAACTAGGGCCCGCCGGGCTAGAACCGTGAATAATGTATTTTATAATGAATGGGAAAGTAAACGAACCTTTGAAGCTGTATTTTTTCATTTCAATGCCGCTTGAAACAACGAATGGCATGAAGCTGTCGCACGCAACGACAATGCACCGAGTGTTGCCACATTGATTTTACACCGCGAATATAAACGCCTGGGCCGGCGCAGATAGAGAGCCGAGCACGCGGCACACACTGGCAGAAGTGGGTACGAGGTAGAGAGAAATTTGATTTATCGTCGATTACGATCGGTGATTGGATTCCAACGGGTTCCTGTGTGTCGCGCGGTGATGCATGACTAACGCCGATAACGAGTAATGTCACTATTTGACGGTGGCACGTACTTATCCGTAAAAATACTATTCATTAAGATGCTCGCGCACGACAATCAACGCTATTTCCTTCATATGGAACATTTTTTTGTACGGAAAAATTTCGTTGCTTTAAAAAAGCATCACTACGTACAATGTACATCTTATTATGTGATATTTAAGTAGTACACTCCGCGACAATACTATAAAACATTATACAGAACCATACAAAGCTGTGTTATAACAAAGAATTTGTGCCTCCCATACATATAGTATTATTGCTTACTTTGTGTTGGAAACCAGAATAACTAGGTTACCGATGGATAATTACAATCGCGACATCTTTAGAAGTAATTGTAATGCGGCGTACGTGAGGAAAAGAGAGAGAGACTCACTCTGTATACAACCGTCAGTGCGAAAAAGTCGTTTATGTTTATATCGTCCGTAAAGTGTATCGTTCAGAATAAAGATATATACAGGCAAAGGAAAGAGTTCGGAACACGGTGTAAAACCTACTCTACAACACTTTGTAAAAAGTATTTTTTGGTAATCCTTAATTTGTAACTATAAACATTCTAATAATAAAATTAATAAAACTAAAAACAAATATTTTTAGCCACGACAAACCTATAAGACACATAATGTTTTTTGTAAAAACTGAATAAAAATCCTTTATTTTTATTGTTCATTGGGAGCATATACTGCCACTTTTATTTTTTATAACTTCCAACAGTCTAATTTAAACACTTCCATCTTTCTTTGACACACATTTTTAATTTTTCTACATTAAGATATATTTCCTGTAGACTATACTTTTTTTTAGCTAACATCCCTCGACAGCTTCTTATAACGTTTAAGCCGGCTGGCCTTACAGGCCATGTTAAAATACCTACTTCTTACTTTCGAAAGAAGCTTTGTTATCTTCACTTTACGTAAAGCTGCGTTATGATATCAACTTTGTTTTGATTGCATTATGTTTATGTTTTGTCAGTTACTGGTTGACAATGTATATATCTATTCTACTATTCATTTTTACACGAATAAACTTTATAATTGTTCTGATATGGTACCCTGTAACCAGCTACAGTCATAACACTATCGCCGCGTATTTATAGATTTGAATCATGATGTTCTCTTTCTCTAAATCATAAAAGTAATAATTTGGATCATTATGTTCATTCAAATTAAAATGTTTTTCGTCAGCAAAACTGAATCTTTTCCGTTTTTTGTGCAAGTGAGTCTGTTGTTCTGCAACCCTAATTGCGCGTTCTTGTAGCGGTATTTAAAATGGCATCTGGAGATCTGGTTTCACACCGATTTTTAGTGTTATTTGACGTACTATCAGTACAGAATTCAATGCGTGCATTAAGATGACTCGTCTTTCCCCTAATAGTATTGTTTTTGACGATCACTCGCGTTTTCTAAACGAAATACGTTTTATTGTGTAAATAATTAAATAGGACGCAACGTTTTCTCCCTAATATCTAGGAAATTTTACTTTAAGAATAAAGTTTGACTATTAAAATATATAAATCACGCTCACTTCGGTTTAATTTGCCTTTTTCTCATGCAGAATTTTGTACAAACCAAAATATGACCATTTTACTACCACTTATAATAGTGCATGTTCGCAGCTCTTTCAATCAAAATTCTCTTCCAATACTGTTCTGTTTGTCCATTTAATAAAGGCTGTCTTATTTATTATCTGCAAAGTTATGAAGATTCCCGGAGATCAATGAGTCAGAGTAATGGCGTCGGTGTCGGTACAAAACTTTAAACTCGTTTTTCTCGCAATGTACTTTTTTCACCTAGCGTAGATAAAACGTTAAAAAGTATGAAGCCGATCACTCTGAAACTTTGACAAGCTATTCCGCATACTACTAGTTCTTGTTGCTACCAAAATTATAATTCTATGTTCAAATTATGATACTTTTGTTAAGAAATTACCGAAAAGGAATAAAATTTCGGAATATGCTATTTAAGCATTCGTCATTTTGCCACTTTTCAAGATAAATTATTTGTTTTGTTAACGGTGATAACGATAAACATACTCATGGAGAATTATCTTGATCATTTTATTATAGTGTATCTATTGTGGGCGTGCTATTTATGTTAACTAAGGTGACCTTGGTTTCAGTATGTAAACAAAGAATTTTCGGAATTTTTTTATCGTCACTTTCGCAACACTCGATACCATTATAGTACGGTTCAAAACAATTTCTATTACATGGCCTTAATAGTGATTGAAAATCTAGTACAGTCCCTTAATTCCTATCTTGCTAAACTATGATGCGTGGAAATAATGATACTAATTATGAACACGAATATAATGCAACGCTTTTTACCAAAGAACAAAAATACGTCATATTAAACGGGAATAGAATAAGTGAAATGCAAAAGTTACATTTGATACTCATTTTATTAATTGAACCATTTGGTGAATCATTTGATATCACAAGAGTTAAATGTTCCAGTCGTCGTTCTTATGAAAGTTCAATTTTCTAGTGTTAATGAACGCATTGGTGGACATATTTATTGTGTATAGTATACTTGATATAATTTGTAATATCTTATATCAGGAAATATTAAAAGTGCTGTAGAGACGTATCTGCAAGCAGAGTAAATTCAAAATAGCAATTAACAAGTGATACGAGCAAAAGGTTTTGAACGAATAAGTTCATTACAAAATTAATAAGTATCGAATGTAATTTCTTGAATTTTTTCATTTATGCATGTTCCGTCTTAACAATATTAACCCCCTCCACCACGAGTTGATTTACGGTGGCAGTGATTAGAACTTCATTGACGTTCATAATTTCTCAGAAGAAGAAGGAAGTTTATATTTATTGAATGCCTATGTATTTTCCAATTGCTATATTTTGACAACAAAATAGAATTTTATTCAAGAGATGTAGCCTCCTCGAATATCCCAAACCGTATACCGAATTTTACGGGGTTAGGTAGCTTGCGAGGATACTGAGGAACACCAACTGGCGAAGTTGATTGTTGATAACAACGCCTCGTTGAAATCAGTGGACAATTGGTAGTGGTAAACAATACAGGGTGGTCCTATTAAGGTAGGCCACCTAAACATCTCTTGAGCTTATCGTGATGCAACAAATATTTTTTACGTAATGTGCATAGTGTCAAGGGACCAATATCTGGCGTTATCTGAAGTTATCAAGGTCATCAGTGTTTTTTGACGCATTACTACATTTTCCTTTATTATTGCATCGTGTAGCCGATCGGAAAACACATTCAGATATGTATAATAACAGGGCCTTGAAATAACCTTGATCTTCAAAAATTAAAGTTTTACGTAAAACTGATATCTATCGAGATCAAAGGCTTTGACCAAGACTCGACAATCAAGAGCGTGAATGTAAATAAACATGTTTACTATCGTAATACTGATGATACTTAACGGTTTGAAACCTTGATGAGTTTCAATTTATCAGTGAATCAACATACTTTTTAAAATGAACTAGAACTAGAATCAAATAGTTTATCATGAACGACCAACTATATCAGAGGACATGAAAAACCGAATAATTAGAGCTTGTGCTGGTATTAATTCCGAAACAACTGAAAGATCTGTACAGTCGGCCATTGCACGTTTCAGGAAATGTATCACCGTAGAAAGACACCATTTTGAACATCTCTGAACATGATAACTAATGAGAAAGTGAGTGTTGTCTTAACACATCTAATGATCGAATTTTTAGTGTGATAAAAAATATTTTCTTCGTATTCACAGGTTCAGGAGTCTTGGCCAAAGATATTCGACATAAGTTTTACGTTAAACTTTAATTTTCGAAGATACATGGTCATGTTATTATACATATCTAAATGTGTTTTCCGAACGGCTACACGATGCAATAATTAAAAAATGTAGTTATGTGTCAAAAAACACCGATGACCTTGAGAACTCCAAAAAAATGAAATTGGAAAAAATATTCTTGCCAGATATTGGTCATTTGACACCATGCACATTCCGTAAAATATATTTGTTGCATCACAATAAGCTGAAGAGATATTTAGGTGGCTTTACTTAAGAGGAACACCCTGCATATATTTCAAACTTAATTCGCGGATTAATACAAGTTCGCGTTGTCGTAAGTTTGTATATGCATAATATTCGGGTTCTTGATCGTGTTTTCTATGTCGTGATTTAACACGTTCGACGTGGCGCGATGGTTCGAGTTCTCTGTATCGCGATCTTTCTAGTTCTGTCGATTCTGGTTGTGTTTGGTCTATTGTCTACTCGGTTTGGTCATGATTGGTCGTGTCTGAGTTTCAGTGGTGGAATGTTGCGTTTTATAATTTGTCGTGGTTGTGTCTATGAGATTTTGTGTACTGCGGTGGGAATTTGTCAGGAAAATTCGTCTCATTTTGTCGATGTCGTAACTTATACGTTCTCCGCTGGTCTTCGTTTAATGCTCTGTCGCACGTAGTATGCGTATGTCTAGGTCGTGATATCGGTAGGTTCATAGATTGTAAACGGTTTCACAGTTTATCTTTATGAATTAATACAGTATTTCATCATTAAAAGTCGCCAAATTATGAACAAGAAACGTCGCCAAACAAATAATAAAAATAAAGAAGTTTCGTCATTGGATTAGTAGTGGACCCACCCATATACTCGACCCGTACTATGTTACACTTTTCAGCGATTGAGGCCTCTTGAGCTTCGTTGTCCTTTTCTACGTTCGGCAAAAGTCAAAGAATATTATACCTGGGAGAATAGTAATATCTGAACATTCGCCGCCGCCGGCCGGACACGTGGTGATGACGATTATCGATGAAATACTGCAATATGAATTATTGTCTTTGAAAGTGGTACAAGTCCATTTTTGGATAGTAGTTTTAGTCCGATATAGATATCCTCCTTTCATATTGTTAATCATACAGTCAATGGCGTACAATATCCTCATAAGTTAATTAAATGATGTGGCACTGTAAAATGTTATCGCAAAAATGTTCTTGTTGAACATGGAAAAAATCCATTCGTAATAATGATAATTGATACAACTTTCTAATCGCATTAATTATTAATTATCACGACTTCAGTGTTCACTACACTTAAAGTCTTTACAGCGGATAATAGCTAATTGCTTAAAACGCAAACCCTTAAATATCTCAATGTATGAAGAAATGGACTTATACACTTTCAAAAACAACGGCTCATATACGTGTTCAGTATCTTAAAGATGAGTTTGTTAAGAGCGAATGCTTGTTGTTTTTAGATATTGCAGCTGAAATGTGAAAAGGTGTAATGAATTCGACTGACACGATTTGAATTTAGAGACAATGACTTTAACCGTTGTAACGGTTCGGGTTGTCGCGGTGACGATATTTTCGTCTCGGCGACGTTTCTCCTCGTTGCCGAGTAGCTCGTCGAGCCAGGGTTCGCGGCGAGGAGGACGGTCGGTGTGGAACGGTGAGGTTAGGATGCTCGAAATAAATACACGTGCTGGTATAGTTTATAAGCGAGTTGCCGTTCGCGGTATCGGGGCTCGCGTCGCGGAGGATCGGTGCGGACCTGGTGAGAACGCGGTGTCGCGGTGGTCGGAGAGCAGGGTCCGCCCTGCTCGGAGACGGTCGGTGGGGGAAAAGAACAGGGCACTCCCTGTACGGTGCTGTAGGGAACGTGATGTTGCGGAGGTTCGGAGAACAGGGGACGCCCTGCTCGGTGATGGTCGGTGAGGAGGGGAACAGGGTACTCCCTCTTCGTTTCAGGACGGTAAGGTGCGGTGCGGTGCGGTGCGGAGAAACTTACGGCGGAACTCCTTCGGTGACGGTGTGCGTCGGTGACGGTGTTTTCGGATTCGGTGTATGTTTTGAAACGTCTTGAGAAAAGTCAGAGGACAGGTAAGGTATGTTAGACGGTCCGGATTCAGGTCGGTTTCTCAGAGCGGTCCGGATTCCAGTGAATTAACGACTCCGTGCACCGGGTTATATGTACGCGACGGCTCCTCTCTAGTGGCGAGAATCGCGATACGCGTCGTGGCCATCTGGCGGCGGCGCGCGTGACTATCGGTGTGGTGCGGTTACGGCTTCGTGACAGACAAGGTCCGTTACACCGTTTATTTCGTCGTCGAAAACGAGACTGATACACTCGCGGACGATACATAACGATCAAGGAGATCTTAAACCGATAGACTGTTATGACAATACATTTAAAGGTGATGAGCACGTTTAAAGAACGAAGATACACACTTAAAAGTAGAGCACATGCCTCGAACAACATACACACTTAAAAGTGAACACAGATACGGACTATACTATCGAACTTGGCGCTAACAGAGTCTGACTCGTTGCCATAGTGCAAAGAGTAAATATTGTGCAGATATTTGAATTAATGTACATACTAATAGAATACAAAATTTCAAATTTTTATGTTTTCATATTTTCAGTGAGTTGAAACACAAATAAGTTTTATTATTTTGATGGAGAATCGTGTAGCAAATTTGTCGTTTATAAGTTGGCATTGCGTGCAGTGTGGGACTTTTTAGTGATGTTAGGTTGAAGTAAGGAATGCGCAATTTTGAATTGTTCGCCCGAAGCGCGCTCTCGTCCGTCGTGCGTTCGTTCGAGAATGTTCGTTTGGCATGTGGCATCGTTCGAGGCAAATCCTCTGGTTTTTTGTTTTTTTATAATCCTTAGTAATCTAAGGTTTATTTTATATAAATAAAAGTTGTATATTATGGTAATACCGTTTAAATCCCACAACATATATTTAACTATTATATTTCATTAGTAAATTACACAATTACATTTAAGCAATTGTGTAATCTGCTACTACAAATACAGTAAAAACAGTAAAAAAGGTCAAGAGAATATAAAAGTATGCTTGTTATTTTTAAATTATTCAAATTATTGAGGGAAAAACTGAATTTTTTATCTAACAACGATACTTAGTAATTAATGGAGAAAATTTTTATTTTGCATAAAGATGCGGGCTCGACTGCGTTTTGGAGAACTCCGTGTTCTTATCTTTTTTGAACTTTTTTTATGTGATCCTGTAGATATCGATGAAGACATTCCGAAAATGTGTCTACGGTTGTTAGGAATTCACTGGTTTATAAGTTATACGCGTGTAAAGATGAGCAGTTTTAAGCGTTTTTGTCAGGTTAGAGCGTCGCCATATTGGATATTCGTTGAGTGGTAGAGGTAGGTAGGTCTGTTGGGCGCATGCGCTGGATAGATCGCGAGTGTTCAGCGCATGTGTTTGATAGTATGGTATATTTGCGGGATCGGCTAAATAGTATTGAGCGTATGCGCTAGATAGCAATTCAGTGGTTACACATGCTTTGTAAATATTAGCAATTTCAAGTGTTTTTCACAAATTAATTACTAATAAGTTTATTGTTGATTTTGAAATGGCTAGTTCAAGTATTAGAAACTTTAACTTTAGAGACATGCCAAGTAGTAAAGAAGAAGCAATTACTTGGGCTCAGGATTGTGGATTGTTGCGGAAACTTAAAAAATGTCGTACTCATCGGTGCGAAATGAAAATTTATAATAATAATCATGGAATCGGTCGTTTTCGGTGTCCAGTAATTAAAATATACAGAATCACATACGGGATTTCAAAAAAAGGTACAGTCCAAGATGGTTTGTGGTTAGGTCGTCGTGGGAGCGGAGAAGGCCGACCATGGTATAATGTTTCGCATTTTGATTTAGTAAACGTGTTGTTATGTATTACGTACGTGTTTGTGCTGCCATCTAATAGATTCGTCCGGAAGTATTTAGCCTATTTTGTGTGTATTACCTAGCAAATATATCAATATGGCGGCGCTGTAACCTGTCAAAAAGGCTTAAAAGTGTTCAATTTTATATGCGTATGACTTTTTAACTAATGAATTCCGCGCATTAAGATTTTCATTTTCGGTGTTTTCTCGTCGAAATCTATAAGATTGTATAAAAAAAACTTGAAAAAAAGAGTTCGCCAAAACGCAGTTAAACCAAGATGCGCAGTCTGATAGAAAGGTGTAATAATTTGCTTGAACGTGCTCTATTTTTATATTTAACTCTGAAACAGTGGCTCATTACTAAATGTTACACATCCATATCGATTGAATGATATTTTTAAGAAATTAATGTTACGTCTGGTTCAGAAATAAACTGCAGACTAAATTCTTAGAATAAGAATATGTTTTTACTTGCTATTGCGAAATTATTCACGTTACGACCTAACAAATTATGATACATTCTCCTTGTATAAACGATTATTTGTTTGTAGAATGACATACTGGATTGAGATTTTAATGTAATTCTGACCCTAACCAGAATAATAATTGCAACGAGAACGTTTCCAAATAAGTGACTGTTACACGAATCCCGGCGCAAAGATCGAACTAAGAGAATTCATTTTCGTTTCAGATTCGCTGTAAGAAGATCCCGAAGAAGCTGAGCTCTTTAAAAAATCACGGGGGCAATCTCAGATATTCACTTTGTCCATCGTGTGAAAAATTAAGCGGCGCTTTATCCGCTTTCACTTTTCCGGGGCGTCGTTGCCGGCGCAAGAAGCAGAGCCCTCACTGTCAGGAGGGTTAAAATCAGGTCCCAGAATCGCGGTAGAAATTGTGAGAAAATCCCCGGTCGATGAAACGAAGGGAAAAGTCAGAGTGAAAAGCATTGGCGGATGGACCGAGCAGGAGCGTTTCATCAGACGGCTGCTCATCCGTGAAACACGACGTCTCCGTGCGCTCACGTCCCTTATTACATGGGGGTTAAGGCAATAAGGTAACTCGAAACTTACAGAACGATCGCCAAGATTGCGCACCCTGCAGTGCAGGTGAGCGGTTTGCCCGACGGTCGTCGTGGTGTCCCTTTTCGTCGCGTTGTCGAAGTATGGCTGGCTAAAAGGTTGCTCCCAGTAAGAAGATTGATGATATTCCACTACCGCTCCTCCGCTCTTCACCGCGCACTCTGCAACACCAACAAACGTTGTCGTTACTTTTCGAGGTACGCGAAATTATGTGCAAGGTGAGTGTATCAGTAAGTGACCGAGCACCAACGAGTGACCGTTTTCAAATAAACACCAACAGAAGGAGACTTCAATTAATAATTTGTAATGACTGTCGGTATATACATCGAGCCTGAAGATTCTTCCCATCACCTGTGGCTGAGAATGCTGAAGTTACAATTAACCTAAAGTATGTTTTCCTACGTGTATTTTTAGTATAGCATGAATCACTCAAAATGGTCATCTTCGATTTTAACCCTTAAGTAGGCGGGTGAAGTTTTCTATCGTTAGTGGTCGGGTGGGAAGTTTTAAACACACCAGACAAATTAACATTTCTAGGCGTAACAGACGAGACAGTTTTATAGTATATCTTAGTATTAATAATATACAGGGTGTTAATTTTAATTCGAACACCTAAATTATTTCCGCTACTATTAAAATTAGGAAAAAAGAACTAAATAAAATGTACATGGTTTTAAGGCGCGCATTAGATGGTAATAGAAACCAAAAGAGTAATATCATCTTATTTTATTAGTTGCTGAAAATGCTGGTCGTCCGCAGCGAGTCTGTACACGAGAAGTGAATGACTGAATGTCATTTCTTATGGCATTTCTGCTATTCATAGTACAAGTTTGATTCATGGTGTTTGAACATATTTGAATCAGAAAAATTTTAACAATCCACTGACCTTGCGTACAAAATGCTAAGACAAAAATTACTGAATTTAATACTATCGTTAATGCACGATTACTTTTATCGGTAAATATATAGAAAATGGGACCCAGCTCCGATGACCTTCATCTTCACATAACTTGTCAAGGTCAACATTCCGAACAACTTTTTCCTATACGTGTACCCGTCGCTCGTTCTTAGTTTCGGAGATAATTGTATAAAACTTTCGTTAAATTTATATTACAAGTACACGGTAGTTAAAATGAACAGTAATTAAAATGTACAGTCCAAGTTGGTCTGTGGTTAGGTTGGGAGGGGAGGGGGCGGCGGCTTCACCCAACACAGAGGCTTACAATGTTTCGCCATTCACATGAATTTCTGTATGTATTATCGGGCCGATCTAACGGCCCAGATCTAATCCAAAACTAACCCAAACCTTTTTTTTACGTCGGTAAATACTTTACGTATACGCCGCCTCCCCTAGGGGGATGGACGGTTCGGGGAACGCCCACCGCTGAGAACCCTAACCCTCAAATAATCCGCGGGGAACAACTCAATCCCTCACGTAGGGAGCGGGACCTGGTATCTGGAACTTGGTTCTCCTCCCCTATCGTCATGGAGGTGTGGCGGCGGCGTCTGCCACCGCCCACCTCCAGACGTTTCTGTCGGAGAGGGGTTCGTCCTTCGAGAACTAACCCAGAACTAACCCAGACCTAATCCTAACGAACTTCAAATCGGCAAGGTCATAGATTTTCAATATTTGATTTTTGAGTGTCCTTCATTAAAACTTGCAGAATAAACTGTACTCGTATTCTTGATTTATTTAAAGATTTCTTGCAAATATCTCGGAAACGAAGACGGAGCAACGGGTATATGTAGGAAAATGTTATTCAGAATGTTGACCTTGACAACATATTTCACGGGCAACGCGATCGCAGCTGCGTCCTTTTTCTATATATGTATTTACCCTTTTTTCGCTTGCAGGTCACTTTCCCGGTTCGCCGTGTATCGCTTTGTCTTTTGCGAGCTCAGATAACATCCACCATCATAAATCGCCTGGTGCACATATGATTTCCCATATGTCAACCGTATTCCTTTCATGACCCAACGTGATCACTGAGTGACGGTCCGAGTCACTAATTGTTGACGGTGTATTGTGTTCTAGCTGTTCCTTATCTTTCTCTAGCACAGGTAATAGTTCCTCATCTTGGGTCGCTTACTACAGATTTTGTTTTCCAAATGTCGACCATACGCCCTTCGCGACCCAAGGTGATCGCTGAGTGATGGTCCGACCCAAGATTTCTTGGAACTCTTTTATACCCGACTATATTGGTGAAATTCGACGACTACACACAAAAAAAGACCGTTCAATTTGCTTTCTACTAGAACGACTCTTCTTTTCCCTTGTGGTTTCTTCTATTTATTAACACCCCTACCCTGCATATTTGTGGTAGAGAATTCGCCCCACCAGAATATACTCCTCATTAATTCCCAACTCCTAAACTCGAATACTAAATGCAATATATTGTTATCAACGCATAATGTACATACAAACTTAGTGGCACAATGAACTTTAACTGAACATAAATCTGTTCTTAACAAACGTGAAAGACTAAAAAATTTACTTTTCACCATATAATTTGTTGACAGAATGGCACTTGGGACCATTTTAATTCAGAGATACAAACATACCATTTAAATTCTATTTTTCTAGTAACCAGTTAAAATCACTAGCTATTTGTATTATATGTCTAATAAAAACATCAACGATTGATTTCAAAGAAATAGTTTCAAAAATATTTAATATAAAATTAATGTGAAATGATCTGTATGAATCTACTACAGTTATGGCTGCCATGAAATCGTCAAAAGCATTCGCTTTATGAGGATTTATAAAATCTCCTGCGTTTTATATTGCTCATATGCACTCCTTGCAATGACGCATTTATATTTGTTCCGAGACCATTTCTAAAATCATGTCTCATAGAATTCCATAATGGATGAATACGTTTCAACTTTCAGTATTACATGTACACTATTCATAAAATTAGAGAATATAAGTGTTGCATTCCCACATCATTTTTCATTATTGTTTCCTTTTATTGCACCTGAATTTATCATAATATTTATAAGACACCCTTCATATAACTCTGCAAACAACCATTTTGCCAATCGGCATTTTTAGAAAGTTAAACACGAGTTTGAATTTGGTCACATTTTGCATAATTTCCCCCTTTTTTTCAATTAAACATATGCGATTTCTAATCTTTTAGACGTGTGGAATGATACTTTGACAGAAAGCAATTTTCATATCTTTTATAAATTATGTTCTTTGAAGTTTTTCAACAAGTTATTGTTTGCTTCCAGTTATATTAAAAGCCGATAGATATAAATTATGATACAAAAACCAGATATTTATAAACTATAGCTTTTATTTCATTGTAATTTGTTGTACAATAACTTATAACATCTACTACATTGACGAGTATCATATACTTACAATAAGGCCAACACTTAATTTATAGTTTGCTACTATATAATAAGTTACTAATGTATTTTAGAATTACCAATTCTTTGAACTACTGATTAATACCAAATTCATCGAGTATCGCTCTCTGATGTTTTGATTTGGACCGCACGTGCTTTGTTTTATTGTTACTTCGATCCGAGGATATTACACGAGGCAGAAGTAGAATTGCAATACAGAATTTCCATCTCGACTGCGTTCTGTATTCAAACATGTAGATTTAATAAAATATTCCACGTTGTAGACGTACCAAATAGTTTTCCGGAAAAAGTATTCATAAAATTGGTATTCCACACTGTTTAATGGCTTCTTGGTTCGCGTAAATTGTCACCGATCTTGTTCACATTAAAAATCATTGTATGGATTATGATTCATTTAGCTGTATATATTACGAGCATTAATTAACTTTTCGGAATAGTGTCTGTAATTTTGTTCAAATTTGAATATGTTATAGGATTTAGTGCAGTGGTTCTTAACCTTATGAGTGCTCAGCACCCACTTGGATCTACAAATAAGTTCTCCCACCCCCTTAAAAAATTAAATGTTTTTGTTGTTTCACCGGGGGTGCACGCAACGCAAGTTAAGAACCACTGCTTTAGTGACACATGCACGAATCTTAATGGATTTCTTCGATATCTTAAAAATTGTTGATGTTACAGACGTGCGAAAAAAGTGTCAATCTTTCTTCATTAAATTATAACAGCTGACTTAAAAAACAGATGAACATGACTTCTTAGGAGCTTATAGTGAACACATAGGAGTATTTAATAAAAATTATTTCAGTTGACAAAAACGTTTTTTTCACCATTTATTTCCCAATTGTTTTAAACACGGTTTTATATATGCGGCCAATTTAAAATTTGCGAAATCAACGCTGCACCGCGATATACCGCTTTGCAAATGATTTAATACCGTTATAAATTATTGAGAAAACTCAGTTTTTGTCAATAATATTAATCCTTGAAAACATTTATTATCACTGCTCAATGGACATCACGCGAAAGCGGTAAATACATTCCATTGGGAAATTATAGGAAATAATTTAATAAAAAGTAAAATACGAACACTTTATTCGTTGAATCTCTCTTTATGGGGGAACTTTTGATATATTGGTAAATACATATATTAATGATACATGTTTTATGAGGTTATGTGCGCCAAACTATTTTTCAATTGAGAAAGTCGAACTATATTCATATCTAATTTTTAATCCATAACATTTGTATGATTACCGGGAACCATGAAATAAAATAATTTTTTCTTTTTTTTACTTTTAACGGACACTATTGTGAGATTTTTGACAGAGCAGTAACCGCGAGCGGAAAGCAGTGGGAATGCGGAGGATAGACAATAGCCTTGATAATCGCATATGTTTACACGAAAACATCAGTGCTATCCGTCTGATTGGATAGTCTGATTCGGTATTATGCGAGTATATATGCTTGCTTTACAATGAATGACTAGTATATTGTTTGGCAAATAAGGGAGATCGTCTGCCATTTTCATAATGAAAAGAATAATATTTTCAATTATATTATTAAAAAAATAGCGAAAACTTTGAACGTTTTAATCGAAATAATCGATAAGCTCGAATATCGCGAGTTGCATGCATAATTTGTTTAAAATTTTCCTCTTTCTACGTCTTATAACATTATAGTGTACATTAATTTACATTAAGACAATAGTCATTGGCAAAATGGAAATATGTTCTGTGATAGATAGGAAAAAAACATATAGGAAGGATTAGTTATGAAGAAATCTTTAAGAAATTGATTTCACATTCAATATTAATTTGTATCTTAAATCATATGGAATTATGACTTATCCCTAAGTTGAATCTCATCAAATTATCTTACTGTAGATTTTATGAATCTAGATAAATGAGTAAATCAAAATCATAGTATAAACTCGAGAGAAATTGGAGATCACTGTTTTATTATCTTTCATATATCACCACTGCTAAAGATAGAAATGAATTTCTATTTATTTTCTGCTTGATGAAATCGTTGCAGAATATTTTTACTTTGCATAACAATTCGCAGTCTAATTATTACAAATACATTATCATTCTTAGGAGCTATCGTTAGTAGGTTAAACAATGAGAAAACGATGTGAACAATACTTGTTTGGTATTCTGAATATATCATAACTTATATAAATTGAATTGAATTCAAGACGTTTGTGATTACTAAATGGCCATATTGATATGTATTCGGAATATCAGCATACAACGTGTCACAAAAACTTCCTTGAAAAAGGGTAATTCCTGGGGTTATTCTAAAAACCTTTTTCGTTTGCGAATATGTCATTCATTTTCGATTTATTAAGGGGAAAACACGGGTCAACCAGAGCACAGCCACAGCTAACGGATTCCGGCTCGACGTGGCACGGCGGCTGATTTTACTGAGCCGTAACTTTGTTGTCGCACCGTGCTCGAACGGTGAGCAATACGATCGAGTCAGCATGCGTGCAATTATTGTTCGGTTTTAGATAAAAATAATTCGATATTGTCGTATAAGAGAATTCAAAGCAGCAAATGCATTTACGGCTGAATGTGCGAGTTTTATTTAATTAAATTGTTACTCCTTCTCTTGCTCACGATTCGAGCACGGCGCGCCAATAACGCTCAGTAGAGTCAGAGGCCGGGTCACGGTCCGTTCCGTCCGAGCCGGAATCCGTCAGCTGTAGCTGTGCTCAGGTTGGCACCGTGTTTTTCGTTAATAACTCGAAAACGAAGCCATGTATGACATTTTCGTAGATGGTAAAGCGTCTTAGAATAACCTCAGGAATCATACCTTTCAAGGAACTCGAACATTTTCTGTACACCCTGTATAAAATAGTCTATAAAAATTGAAAGTTCAACAGACTTTACTAAATTACATGATAACTATTTGTTACATGAAAAAATATTTGAAACGACAGTTGCATGCTTTCAAGAATTATTTTCTTTTGCTTTTTTATCGAGATATAAAAGTTATCCTGAGTTGCTTCATCTTAAAAGGTACATTATAATATTGTAAAACGCTAATAGTTATTGAGATACAAAATCTGTGCATCGAATGATAACAATGCCCTTGCCTGTTCTTTAACATTGTAGCATTCGAAGGGTATCTTATTTTCTGTAACAATTGTTAGACATTTAGTTCGAAATTATTGCCACGTTAGTTACGTGAGTAGAAGGAATTTATCTTCAAAAGTTACCTTGCTACGATAGAGAACATTTTGAGTATTACTAGCATTAAAAATGATTCATAGGGAAGATCTCAGTAACTATTAGTTTCCCACCCCATAAACCCTTTCATATTTTTATGCAGGATTCAATTCTCTCGTCAGCCACAAGATTAAATTTTGCCCTTCACGATAAAGAAACTCAATTTTATATCTCGATAAAAAAGCAAAATAGAGAAAACCAATCATAACATTGTATTGTACTATAGAAACCATATAACTTTCGTTTCAACCATTTCTTCACACACCAAATTGACAGGTAATTTAGGTAAAACATTTAACTGAATCACTCTGTATAGTATACGTTTGTACAAATTTTCACTTTCAATAGCGGATAATACCACGGTTTAGATATCTCTTTTATACTAAATTTCGCTACTAAGAATTTAATGGAGTTTGTTATCTAGATTCAATTAAAAGATGTCTATCTGTTTGGAGGGAGAGAGAGAGAGAGAGAGAGAGAGAGCGCAAAGTCTTTTTAGATTTGTTTCCATGTTCTTATCGATTAACTTCGTGCGCTTTCAGCTCCGTTCAGTTAGAATTTCCTTTTGAAGCTTTATCTCCTGCATTTATCCGGCATATTTCTCTATTAGGGGAAAATGTTTTCGGTTATCTTGCGATGTATTGAGTGTGCCCTACCTCGGGATCTGCGGCGTCCGTTTTTATTTCATAATTTTCCGGTAATTTCATATTACCGTCGCATTTCGACAAAGACCTTTTACACAAAATATGGAAAGCAGAACGCATAGGCGTTCGCGATTGGTTCGAAAGAATACTTATATAGACCTTCTGATAGCGGGTTTCCATTTATTTAATTGGATTACAGTCTACAAAGGAACCCTTCTGAAACTTTTACAAGTCGACACAGCAAAGTGATAATTGCCATCGTAACATAATTATCGAATATGTAATTGATGTTCCTAACGAACACGATGTAGACATTCCGACGTAAGTTTTTCATTTATTTATTCAAATTACAATGTGCAAAGGCACATTATTTCAACTTTCACAAGTGATAATTAATAACTTGTGTACTGAAATAAAAATACGATAGATTTCCATTTCATTCATATTTTGTTATTGGATAGAAATTTTTCATTAGAAAATGTATAGAAACGTGTATTGAAACTTCAGCAAGAAATTAACAAATAAGAGATCAAAGTACTGTTTTCTGCTTGCACAAGTGAATTCTTTAGGACAGTAATAATATGTAATTTCACCGGGTATAATATTTTTCAAGTTTTAGTAGTTTTTTCACTCCTATAATATGAATAATGCTTAAGTAAAAGGTTATTTGTGAGAACTAGTTCCAATTGTAACCTGCTTAACCTTTAGTTACTCGCACCTCAATTTTTGCACAATTGCTTGCAAAGGGTCATGTAGGACCTCAATAAAATAATGTTTCAATTTATATAAAACAACTATTTTAGTTTCAAATTATTATTTATTTACATTAGTTAGGTTCGTCTAATGTATTTTTGATAGGAAGTTGTACAGAAAATGTTACAAATAATACAAATTATAATAATATCGATACTTGACCCATTTAATTATTATCCGTTTTTATATATGTAGTCGAGGCATGTCTGTTTGCTGTATTCATTACATACAAATTTGTTTCAATAATTGCACTTAATAGGTTGCTTCCTGTCTTCTATGCGTGGGCATCTTGTGTTGCTGTAATAAACCTTATTCGTTGTTTAGTGCACACTGACCACCAATTTTTTTAGGAAACTATTACCAACATTTTCGTGACATTTTTTCTATTGAAATTGCCACCAAATACAACACAATTTGAATCGTGTTTACTTGTTTAATTCACGATACAGTAGAACCTTGGTTATCCGTACCAATCAGTGGAACACGAATTTTTAAATAATGTAACAGTTATTTAACTACAGATCTAGATTACATCTTTACTGATTTTTAATATGAATTGTGTTAGTATATGGTTCATTTTAGTTTTATGGAGTTGTTGTTCTTGGTATTATCCACACGATTGTTTGTAGTAAGGATTTCATTTTACACAGAGGTCAATAACGTACTCAGAACAGTTTCCTTCTGTTTACTCTCTGGACTCGGCTGACTCCAGTCCTGCTCTCGAGATATCCTCATCCTATCTTTTTACTTCGCATTGACTTTTGTCCCTGTCCTTTTGACGGGAGGAAAAATCGCTTCTAAACAATTCTGGTTTCGTCTAGACTATAGACTGTGGACACTAATTATGGTATCCGGATGTTGTTATTGAGACTGTGACTAACGAAAGCTGAGACCATTATAGGCTCTGCAACTAAACAGTTTTCTCAAAAGTAGCTTTCTCTAGTTGTTTCGTCGCAAGGGAATAAGACATAAGGCCACTACATAAGTGTAATTTCTTTTTGGATCGAAATGAATTATATTGATAAATCTGATTTCGGCGCAAGGTTCGATCCTATTGAAAATCAGCAAATTTGCAGTTAGATATATTCTCTCAACGTTTCGATCCTTGTGTGGATAATTTTCAAGAGGTTTTACCGTGTTTGCTGTGCAACGGGTACAATAAAAGAAAAACAAAATATTTTTATGAATAAGATATTAGGAGTTACGGCGGAAAGTGGTTTAAACCATGGTGGCAGATACGTAACGCAGTTATAGTATCGAACCTTGCGCTGAAATCAGATTTATCAATATAAGGCCACTACTTCGGATTTGTTTATGACGTCTTCGTGACTCCCGGTTCTCGGGTTACCTGGCTTCTCCCTCGGAGGCAGTCGCGTACGGTCTCACGCTTTCCCAGGACAGGCCAGCTTAGGGCAGATCTAAGAGTCCTCAAGAATGCACTGATTGGGAAATGTAAAACTCGGCAGAACCAATCAGTGCACTTCTTCAGCATAGCACAATGGGTGTCACCGTCTTGACACTCAGAAATGGAGGACCGCCTTCACGATACGACGAAGGGTCCTCCCGAAACCGCGACGGTCAGTTAGGCACAACCAGTCAGTCGCGATCGAAGAGCCACGATCTAACAGGTGCGATCGAACAGTTAATTCCTTGGACATTCCAGACAAGGCAAGTAATAATACGGGTCATCGTGATCGGATCCGCACGCGTCTAAGGCAGGGCCTGCTAGATTATCCTTACTGACGAATCCTCTAGCAGGCCTGGGATGAAACGCTAATCTCACGAATTCACGCGTAGCACTAATCATTGAACTGGTTACCCAAGATTAATTTGGCGGGTAATAAAACCGGCGATTTCGGGATCGACGCGTCCATACGATCGGGCTTGAGATTTACAACCTCAGGCGGGCACGAGTCAACCGCGCGTCGCACACAACTTTCGCACCGTACGAACACTAGTTACGCACACCATAAATCGTGTCCAACTGTTTGCTCGCTTAATTAACTTATAAGTACTTCGAATTTCCTCGAGGTCCCTACAGTTTCAACTGTTTTCATATTAAACATGTATTCGGATATCATCTGTTCGGATAATCGAAGTTCTATCGTGAATTGAACAAGTAAATACGATCTGAATTGCACCATGTTTGGTCTCATTTTAATCAGAGAAATTTCACAAATACGTTGGTAAACGTTTCACAAAATGATAATTAAAACCGAAAAAGTTTTGTCATTGAATTAGTACTGTCTTGCGGCTATATCTAATCTCATATCATGTTGCATTTCTCGGAAATTGACCTCCGTGGCTCTTCAAGGAGGTATACTTAGCCTACAGTAGTGAGGGCCAATTATTCCCAAATATCGTGTACGTCTCTTGTACATACCTATATCGAGACAATACCGTATTTTCATCGATTAATTTCAGGTTACGGAATCTTTTACGATGGATCATTTACAAATTACCGCGTTATTACTGGTTACTTACGTAGTGATTTAACAGAATATGCATTTGGAATGTTTGCATCCTGTATGTAAGCGACTAGGTTCGAGAAAATGTCTCAATTTTCTATTGGCTTTGCATGCCCATATCTATTTGCTTCTTATTGCTAAGAATACTTGGAACGATAATCCAAGCTTACCTTTTGGTGAGTTCTCTGAGACTCGAGGAGACTTTTTGAATAAATCTCTACACATATCGTTTCATCTATATTATGCTTCACCTACGTTCGTGCTTTTAAATTGAACTCATATTTTATGTTTAGACATCGTAATCTGTTTTTGTCGGAGATAAATTGCAAAATCATCCTTACCGTTTCAACATATTCATATTTTACTTTAGGAGAAATTGCTGTTTCTACCCATTTATGTAAATCTGCTTTATTTTTTTTGAAATGCGATTCGATATATGATTGGTCATTTATAAATATTACAAGATTTATAGAACATGTAATGTAGCGCGAAAATCGTTGTAAAGAGTCGTTTATCATAAGTGTTTAACCGTACGTTACAATTATTACAAGACAGTTACGTATATTAATTTATACTTAGGGTAAGGTTGATCAAGTCGTACCACTGCATAAGTCATACCTTTTAAATATTATTATATATTGGACGAAATATCGCGGATACTGCGCCCCTACGGAAAAAAGATTGACTATTAAGTCAACCACATTGATTTACATATTGTTCGTCTGTCACCGATACCGTGGAAACGCAACCTCTCAACAAGGAAGTTTATCATCATTGTCTTATAATTTTCTGTACATGTTTAGTAGTTTATCTAGCAAGTAAATTATTGATAAAATCATGCTCCTTAATTTGAAGTCATTCAGTATCATTTAAGGAGCTGTTTACTGCAAACAAAATTTGTTGCAATAAACATGTTTGAAATCTAAATTGTGCCGTGTCTTAAGTCGTACCTACATGAAATTCCAAAATCGTGTCGGTACGACTTAAGAGTTTACTCTTTGATATTACCTATCAAAATAATTGAGCCGTTAAAAGGAAGATACAAACAATAGAAGTTAAAAAGAAAAAAAGTCCAAACAACTAAAAACGATTAGTTTTGTAACTTTTGTGCAGAAGCCCGCGAAGAAAATATGATTCAGTGTTTGAAATGCAAGACATGGGTTCATGATTACGTGTTAGTGTTGAGAAAAAAATAAAAAAATATGTCTGTGATGTTTGTAGTAACTGATCATTTAAATAAGTTATTTAAGAAACAGAAAGTTTTGTTATGTTTTGTTTAATTTTATACTTAGGTACGACTTCAGCTATAGGTGGTACCACTTAGGACACCGGTTTCCTTAGTATTAATGAATATGCTTTTATAACTTTTGTGAGTTATATCCAAGAGAGTAGACTGTTTTGAATTTTATCGTAATAAATATCAACAATGTTAACACAAGTTTTGAGTGGCACATAGAATTTTTATTTCTTTGGTAAATCCTACAATTTATACCTTTTTTTCATATGGGGTACGACTTGAGTAGCCTTACTCTACATTGTGCAAATAAAGTCTTATTGAAATCAGTATTCGTATTGGGATCTGACATGGGGGCGTGGACAATATATATAGCTATCCAATATGGCGACGAAGTGCTTGATCTTAACATTGTATGGATATCTACTTTTTTGTTTTTCCTTAACGTGTTTGCAAGTATGGGTGAAACTTGCAAGTGGGCGGGTACAAACCCTGCAGAAAGAAAGTTTGTTGAAGGAGAGCGTCTTTTTAAAGTATATTTTATCAAATAATTCATTTTACAAAAATAAATTTGTTTTTTAATGTACCTTCTAAATTTACAATTACAATTTCATAAATTTCTAATCGCTTAGAATTGCCGAGGACATATTTATTACTCCACAAATAATTGTACAAATATCTTCTATTGGAGACACCAATGCCTCAGGCCTCACTGAACCAAGAATGAAAGTCTTTATACGCTGGTTAGATCTTTCAACATACACTCTAGCGTTAGCTATTTTAGCTGTTAAAATGGACTGTTCTTTGCTAAAAATTTTAGAAACGGAGGCCTTATAAATTTCAAGCAGTTCACTTCACATACTTCATTTCAAAGTGTGGAAACGAAACAACAAATTTTTGCTCGCTCTACTATCACAATCTTTCATTGTACAGTAATCAAAATATTTTTAGCTACGCGGTGGATAAATTGGAGCTTCCATAACGTTATTTTTAATTAACACCTGTTTTAACACTGTAAGTTTATACTGTATTTAACGCCTGTTAACACTGTAAGCTGCTCTAAGCCAAGCCAAGCCAAGCGTAGAGTATTTCTGCTTTTCGGCAGCAGACGGCGCCACTGAAAATGTCAGATCCCAATATACAATTCACTTCTGTAAATTTTCAAATACAACAGAACCTCGATTACCCAAACTAAGCAAGAAAACGTGAGTATTTGAAGAATAGATAAGTTAATTAGTTACAATTCTAGATTAAATCTTTATTGATTTGTAGAGTAAATAATGTTGCATATGGATTCCCTTACAAGGGGAGGACGTGTATATGCTTAACAACATCCAGGTGGTTCATAATTTATAAAGTTTGTTTTTAACTTGTTTTAATTGTGATGTACATGATTCGAGGTGGTAATCATCGTACATATACTTAAAATACAAGAAACTTCGGTACCAGGAGCAATGGATAAATGATTGTTTGTACCATGTACAGTTCTTGCTTTTTACTTTGTCGGGAAAAGTTATGTGGTTCACATTAAAAATATATTTTACGGGTTGAAATTAATTCGGCGACACTGCAGGCATACTTTATCATATTTGCATATATCGGTGCTTGAAGTTAATGGTGAATAATTGAATATTAATCGAATACAATCACTGCGTTCTGTAATGTCGCGTCCAGTTGCAAATAATTCATAGTAATTCTGCAATTTGGTTATATCATTTTTAACTATAATTATAAGTAATAGTGTTTAATTACAAGTGAAATTATAAAAAATATTTTTTGATTTTTGAACACCTGGATTGGATCCGATGATCACCAGCTTACTAGTCTCGTTAGCAACTAACTTCGGCAGTACTAAATTATAAACGCAACTCTGCCATTTCGTATTTATAGTGTGTATTGAAAGTACGTAACTTTTATCTGTTTATATCTTTAATGTTTTCAGTATTTACACCAAATGTTTTACATATATCGTTAAAAAAAACATGTATACTAGTGCATTAAAATTGAAGATGACCACCACGGGTTCTTCCTTTGTTAGAGTAACCTATTTTGATGAATGTTGAAATAATGAAAAATTCAGATATCAAAGGCTCGGATAATTGAGGTCCTATTGTGACTTAATTATTACAATAGGCCCGGTTGTTCTCCTTGAAACTTCGTCAACGTATTCTTGCACGACGTTTTTGATTTTAAATTTCTTCCTCACACTTATTTTAGAGACTCGTGTGGCTAATCTTTTGAGAATAAAAATTGTTTGTCGAAGTAACGCAAGTTTCCTGAACATTTAATCACAATGTGATTAAAGTACACTTTACACTCGTTTACATTCTCTCGTCTGTACGTCCCGTTAAAATATTTTACGCAAAACTTTTGAAGACTGCTGTACGCTCGCTAGGTCAAACAAGATCCAATGTCTTAGGAGGAAAAAGGATTATAAGTACATTGCCCAGGAGACTGCACGAACTTTTCTGGGGACCTAGTAGTTGTCGAGTTGACAGAAGGTAAAGGGAGTTAGCCTTCATCTGCACCGAGGGTAAAGGTGAGGCGCGAATTTCAAATCAGAAAGAAAGTCCATGGTATTTGCCGAACTTTTGCCCACAAGGGTACCCCTGTGCCATGCATTTTCGCCGGAAACCGGCACGCTGAGAACGTGGTAAAAGGTAAACGGCAAAACCTCCACTGCGACAGAAATTAAAAGTAAAAATTCCAAAATTCAGAATTTGGTCAAATGTTGATAAAAATATTTCGGAAGAAGCAAGAGAATACATGAAGCAGTTTGCTCGATATTAGAAGTTACGAGGATTTGAAACACTAAAAATTCTAGTAATTCGTGTACTTGTTAAAACAAGTTTCGTTACCTTTACTACAAAAGAAATAGTCAAGCAAGACAAAGTTAACAGTGTAGTACAGAATATTGTTTCCTCACTGTGTTTAAGATACCTTTGTTTTATGTTCAGCTTATCTGCTGTATTATTAATTTCAGACTGCTAATTAATTTACTCTAGGGACCAGAAGAGTTCTAAAAGTTTTTAACAGGTTTAATAGGTTTTATTGTACTCATGAACTATGAAGTTTTTTTAGAAATCTCAATGTTAAGATATAAAGACAAGTTCTTGAAAGTAAAAGCTTTAGTTTGAAGAGGATCTATAAAATATCAAAATGAACATTTTACTGTAGCAGGAAAACGTCGTTTTCTTTATCAATATTAAAAGAGTTTTCAATCAATGCTGCAAATTCTGAATACTATTTAATGGATAGTATTGTAGTAATACCAAATAATTAACACAGCTAAATTGATATTCTAAATATTTTATTCATTCGAATTTTTATGTAAATAATCGGGAGCTCAAAACTATTAGTGTTGCTCTTGTGGAAGAATTTTTAGTGAACCTTCTACATAAATTGTTTTCATGGAATCTTTGGTATACACATTCTAAAATATCTGTTCCATGAGAATATTTTTGAAAAAAAGTTTTTGAGGCTAATATTTCTTCCCATAAAAATAGATAAAAGGAAATTTGGTTTGAACATAATTTTTCTGGAAAATATAAATAGTTGCTTGCTTCGTTTTCGGATTTACACAGCTAGAAAACAAAATTAAAGGAATTAAAGGAATTAAATAATAATATATAGTTTCTACCTTATTGGATTGGTTACATGCCACCCATAAAGAAAATTGCAATTTTTTCGCAATATTCTGCGATTACTTGCAATTGATTTGTAGGATAAAACAATAATTTTATTACGAGAAGAAAGGGCTGCACGTGTAAGTAAAAATACAGACAGAAAGATAGGTTCCTTGAACCTTTTCCACGCATTGGCGGAGTTCTCTTCACTCGTGAACTGAAAGGAAAAAAGGTTAAAAGAACTTGAATACAGATAACCTGCCTCTATTTCGCTCTTGGCTGATTTATGAGAGGGACGGGGGTTGAATAGAGTCTTTCTAAATTTTGCAAAATTGCGTGGACATCATATGTAGGACGCCTGTGGACACAACGTTTAGAAAGTTAGGAATGTTTAAGTATGGCGGGCGGTCCGACATAGCGTCGCTTGGTTAAAGAATAGAGACATTGTTTAAAGGGGATCTGGCTCTCGATCAAAGACGGGCTTGAATGCATCAAAATAAGTAAATGCTTCTAAATATCAAGTGTAAATAAAAATATTAGATTTCTTATGCATGATCTTTTGCTAGTACTAGGTAGTAAATATTGGAAAAGTTTAAGTAAATACTGCTAGATTTATTATGCATAATCTTTTATTAGCACTATGTACAGTTAATTCTCGATAATTGTCCCAAATATCTGCCCCTAATTGTCCCAGAACTCTCCCTACTAACGCGGGGTATACCCTGTGAGGGGCCAATAGGCCTCGGTCGCCGAGCAGTGTAACATAATACGGGTCGGGTGTGTCGGTGTGAGACTAGAAGACTACTACTAATCTAATAAGATAACTTCATTATTTTTTATGTTACTGTCACCAACATATTCGTGGCATTTTTCTAATGAAAATTATACCAAATATAATACAATTCTGAGAATATTTATTTGTCTAATGAACGATGAAAGTTTCGGGCGCAAAGAAAGACAGCGTATGGAAAATAAAAAGACGCGGATAGTAGCAGCTACCCGCACAGATCAAAGGCCCGGGACTCTTTGCGTCCCAAACTTTTATCGTTCATTATACACGTAAATATTATCAGAATTATATCATATTTGGTATCAAATTCATTAAAAAAATGCTACGAATATGTTGGTGAAAGTCCCATAGAAAAATAATGAAAAATAAAGAAGTTTTGTTATTGGATTAGTAGTGATCTCACACCGATAATCTTGACCCTCTCGAGCTACGTTGTCCGTCCTTACGTTCGTCGGAGGTCGAAAAATAATATCTTCTGCACGATAATTGCCCCAGGCCGGACCCATGTTGTGGACAATTACCGAGAATTCACTGTACTAAGTATAGGAAAATCTTTCATAAATGCTACTAGATTCCTCATGCATAATGTGTTACCAGTACTAGGTAATAAACTACTAGTATTATGTAAATACGACTAGTACTGGTGGTTCAAGCGTATTACTTGTTTTTAATGATGAAACTGTTAATTTTTCGGCGATTTACCATTCGGGTAATCTGTAATTGCTGAACAAGTGAAAAAATGTATACAACATGAAAAGAGAATTGAGAAAGAAAATTGATTTTGCTCGTATTTGTGAAGATATTGTAAATACTACGTGTTATGCATAAGTAGTTTAAATATTTACCAGAAAATTCAATAAATACCAGTTCTAATCAATATTCCATGCTTTACGTATACAGGACCAAGTATTTGCCTCGAAAATCAATAGTAAAAGCTTTTACGTAGTTTCGTACATGTGACCTGAGGTAAAAGAGCGTTCAGATATGAAGAATGTGATTGACTACGCCACAGTTATTTTAGAACTGTTAAAGAGCAAGTTTCTACCAAAGTACCTGTGGTATTCGACTGAATCAAAAATTCATTTTAGTGACATAGCCTATTTCCGAACTAGCTTCCGATAAAGCTAAAACTGAAGACTGTATTATAGCTTTAAAACATCAGAACTTTGACCCCGTCAAATCAAACTATTAGAGTCACTTGCTTGAATTATCCAGTTTACATTAAGACAATTTTGAAATTAAAATTTTGCTACAAAAATTCTTATTTCCTTTTTACGAAGAATTAATGTTTACATTACAATTGTCCATATAATATGAACAAAAAATATGTTTCTCAGTGATGGAGACTCGAGTAGCGTCATTTATAAGTTGGCACCACGTGCAGTGTGGGATTTTTTAGTATTCATAGGATAGAGTAAAGAATGCGCGATTCTCAATTGTTCGCTCGAGGCATATCCTCTGATTTTTGCGTTTGTTTGTTATCTCTAGTATAATGTATGGTTTATTTTATACGTATAAAAGTTATATATTATGGCAATACTGTTTCAATCCCACAACACTCAGACTTAACAAACATAATTTCTTTACCAAATGATTAGGATCTACGAGGTACGAGAATGTTAAAATTAACTTTGTTTCCTCTATTCTTGTATTATGAAATAAATTGTTTCGCTCAATTTATGGTGTAACACTCAACATATTATTCTGTCATCCATTCTACTGTCTTAAAACGTAAGCTACATAAAGTATACTACATACAGTGGCTCATGAAAGTATTCGAACGCCATTTAAATTAGAATAATTTGTTCAACATTACCAACAGCACCAAACTACTTAACTTTTTTAGCAATTAGATATATTGCTGTACTAAATGGCGTGCAAGAAAGGTATTGAGAAAATTGCAATTGGTAAGAATTATATGAAAAAAGGCACTTTTAAAAATTTTTTCATTTTAGTCAGTAATGAAAATTTGAAATATATTTCTTGTAGACCTATGTTAGTAATACACTTTTTGAAAATTGCATTGAAATCGATTAACGTACACAAGAGCTACAAGCGGTTGAAAGTGGTTAAAATCAAACTTTTTCACGGCCTTTGGTCAGCTTTTACTAAAAATCTACAGATTCTTACATTTTTTGATGCGTGTCAATTTTTTCTGCGAAAACCGATTTCGATGAAATTTTCACCATTTAGATAACTAACATAGACCCAGAAGCCACATATTTTAAATTTTCATTAAAATTTGAAATAAAAAAGTTCTTCATTTCTTCATGTAATTGCAACCGATTGCAATTTTTTCAAAATCTTTTTTGCACGCCTTTTAGTAAATCAATGCTTCTAATTGCTCAAAAGAGTCAAGCTGTTTGGTCCTATTTTATAAAAGTTATTCTGATTTAAAGTGCGTTCAAATACTTTCATGAGTCTCTATATGTGTAGTGTTCATAACGAAATGCATACAGTCCCAAACTAACGATGTAATGAATACCAGACAGAAATATAAAAATTCATTGAATATAATATACTTAGAAACTAGTTCTAGACATAAGAATAAGTAGTTTTAGCATTAGAAGTATCTGGTTCTAAAAGAATCTGTGTATTAAGACACATTAAAACTTCCGAAAACCGTGCAAATCGGATGGACCTCAAATTTATATCAGTAGCCTCATTTTGCATTAAAAACATGTTTCCCAAAAGGATTTTTGCAGACTCGTAAAAGAGTTGTCATCATTATCTACCTTACCAACATAAAATATTCTACCTTACCGGCATGAAATCTTCTACTTTATCGTCAAAACGCTTAGGATAACAATAAGTGTTATTTCTGAACCTGTATTGTATAACTGTATATGTTCGACTGTTACTTAGAATTGCCTGTTATAACTTATAGCAGTTATAAGTCAATTAAACGTATGTAACCATGTTGGTCTTGGTTCGGTTTGGTAATACGGTCGGCAACGCACGTGTGAAATAATAAACATGTACGATATCAAAATATGGAACACTGTGAGTGTAGTCGGGCTGGTCTAACTTCCAGCTCTCTTCGTCCCCACGACAACCTAACCCCAAACCAACGTGGACTATACCTTCTTTTTGAGATCCTGTATATGATTCTGTATATTTCAATTGCTGTTCAGTGATAACTTTTGCTCATTCAAGCCTGACTTGACCAGTTTTCGGAAGTATAGCCCTATGCTGGAACAAAAATGTTTATTATGAAACTCTCGTGAAAACATTTTTATAACAATAAATTGCAAACGAATGTAAAAAAGTTATTTTGACCTGTTCGGTGGTTATAAAATTACATGAACCATACGTGTCACTGATTAGTTAATGACTAAACACCGAACGGATATTTATTAGTGTGTACGTCAACTATAGTGACAAAATCGTGTGTTTGCGCTCAAGGGTGTATAGAATGGTCGGAATTTGCACCTGCCATTCACTTTATTCGCCGCATTGCTCTCATCGGTGGCTTTTTGTAAAAGCACTATATCATATGAAACGTCAAATCGATAGACGTTTGAGTAGGAATCAATTGATCTACTCGCGCGGGGAGTATGGCAATTGAGGTTTCGTTGTAAAGTGGAATCGTGACGCAAAGTATACGTTACAAGAGGAAAACTTCACAGATTCTAATCGGCGCGGCGCTGCCATTGAGTTATATCATACATATGCACGTGCGCATTTTGCACGTTATATCGCCTTAAGTTGTCAATTTATTGTGAACGGTGCAAAAATATCGCACGAAGGTAATTCCATTAAATAATTAGAAACGGTAGAGGAAGTTTGCTATGCCTGATAAGTATCTTTAAAATTCTGTTGCACTCATTATTTCAATGTTTTCATGTTCCGTTAAAAATGAAATATTGAAATACGGCACTAATCAATTTAACACGTATGAATTTAATTCCTTATGTCATGAAAGTGTTGATATTTTTTAAAAATGAACACACTTAATTTATATGTTATATGAATATTCTTGAAGTAGGTGCTTAATATAAAGATAGGTGGAAAAAATAAAAATTATACAATAGAGGACATAAATAAATGGGTAATTGATTAATTTATAATTGTAACAAAATACATAAATGAGTTATATTAAATTGATTTAGAAGCTATATTGATATAGACATTCATATTATAAATGGCACATAGTTATCAGAACTGTTGAAGCTAATGATAGATAGATAGATAGATAAAGTTTTATTGTTCCCCTCGGGGTTACAATTCTATTTCCATCTACTTCCATTTCTTCCTTACTCTAATCTTACTAACTATCTTAACCTAACTTAATCTACCTTATAAGTCTAACTTAAATCTACTTATAACTAGAACTAAAGCTAATTAGAGAGAGAGAGAGAAAAGCTTATATACAAAAGTATTTCTTAAAATCTATTTTACAAACTACTCCATACCCTTCCCTACCCGCGGACCCCCCTTCCGGTCCTTCATCACTCATCCCGTGCCTTCTAGCCTCACTTTTTCCATTCCTCCACCCTCTTCATCCATTCTTCGCCTCTCCCCTCTTCATCTAACACTTCCCCCACCATCTTCTGCCATCCTCTCTCCTCATCCGTCCTCATACACACATCCCAGACATGCTCCCAAGATTCGTTCTCCCAGCCACACACTCTGCATTTTCTTTCTTCCCCACCCAGCCAGTACTTTCCACCTCTCATCCCATTTCCTAATCTAAACCTGGCCACCCTCTGCCATCTGCTTTCCTCCCACTCTTTCTTTAAATAACCCGGCAACCCCTCCCCTTTCACCATACCGTACCACCTATTATACCTTGATTCCCTTATCCTTTCCCACCTCTCTTGCTCCTGCCCTTTCTTCTCCTTTTTTACCATCTCCTCCTCGCTCCCCATCCCTCCCACCTCTAACATTTTATCTACCTTCTCCTCTGTCCACCCCATTCCCTCCAACCATTCCCCTCTCTCCTCCTCCCAACCTACCCCTATTTTCCCCTTCCTAGCCTTTCTCCTCATCTCATCCCAACATAGTCGCGCCAACTCACCCCGTTTGCCCCCTCCCAGGTTCTTTTCATACTCCCACGCCCTCATCCCTGCTCTCCCCCTTAACAGCTCCCTCTGACACTCCTCCCTCACCATGTATCCTGGCGTACATCTCTCCAATCCTAACACCCACTTTAAATATCTCTCCTGCAACCTTCCCACGCTTTCCCTCTCTTTCCACCCCCATATTTCCACCCCATAATTGACCACCGACCACACCAGCTTGTCAAATAGCCAAATCCTTCTACACCAGTCTGTCCCGAATTTCCTCTTTCTTATGCCCCACACCTGCCCCTTTCTTTAGCCTTGCCTCCACATGCGCTTCCTGACCCCCATCCCTACTTACCTTATATCCCAAATACGTGTATTCCCTCACCTCCTCTAATTCCTTACCCTTCCATCTCCATGCCGCCATCTTTCACCTCCCTCCTCCTCTCCTGCACCTCATAATTTTCGATTTCCCCACGTTCAATTGTAACCTCTTTTCCTCTAGAAACCGATCTAATACCCCAATCACTCCTTTCATGTTCTCCTCGTCCTCCGCTAACATCGCTACATCATCCGCATATGCCAGGGTGAAAATTTTTCTTCCTCCTACCTTTATTCCTCCCCACCCACCCCTCTCTAGCACCTCATCCATATCCGCTAACAACAGGGTGAAAAGCAACGGTCTAAGCGGACACCCCTGCCTCACTCCCCTTGCAGTTCAAAAACTTTCCCCCTCCTCTTTCCCCACTCTCACCTTGCTCCTAGTTTCTCTTAGCACCTCCTCACATCTCGCCACTAATCCTTCCCTCAACCCCCTTTTTCTTAACGCTCTTATCAGTGTTTCTCTATCCACCGAGTCAAACGCCGCCTTTAGGTCTATGAACAATATCACCATTCTTCTCTCCTTCCTTAACACCTGCCTATTAATCAGATAGTTCAGAAGATATATATTGTCCACACAACCCAATCCCTTTGTAAATCTCGTCTGACTTGCCGGTAACATTCCCTTTCTTTCAACCTCCTCCCTCACCCTCTCCGCCAACACTGCTGCATACACTTTGTATGCCGTCTGTGTCAGCGTTACTCCCCTGTATTCCTCCACTTTCCTGCTCTCTCCTTTCTTGGCTATGGGCACAACTACCCCCTCCATCCAGTCCTCCGGCCAACCTTCCCCTCTCCATACTCTATTGCACACCCTCCATAACCATTCCTTTACTTCCAACCCTCCATGCTTCCACACTTCATTTTTTCCTTCTTTCAGGCCCTCTACCACCCTGCTCACCTCTCTCCTCTCTATATCCCCCTCTCCATCTTCCTCCCTTCCTTCTCCCTCTCCTCTCCTTACCCTCCACTCTACTCCCCCCAATAACTCCTTGAAGTGTCTGTCCCATTCTTCCCTTCTAATTCTCTTATCCACTCCCGTTCTCTTTCCCCTTTCCTTGTTTATTAATTTCCATACCTGACTTTCTGTTCTTACCCCCTCCACCTCCTTTACCCACCTTTCCCTCTCGTTTTTCTTCTTCTCTTCACACAAAACCCTGTATTTCCTCCTCATCTCCTTATACTCTGAACCCTCTCCTCCTTCTCTTTTCCACCTCCTCAACTTCTCCCTTACCTTCCTCTTTTCCACTCTACATTCCTCATCCCACCAGCCTTGCCTCCTCCTTTCCTTTTCCCTTCCCCTTGTCTCCTCTAACACCTCGTTTATTCTTTTCTTCAACCCTCTCCAATCCTCCTCCACGCTCTCCTCACCCCCTCTTATCCTTCCAAATCTTTCCCTGAATTCCTTTGCTTTTGCCTCCGACCAGCACTCCACTTCCTTCCTACTACCTCCAACTCCACTCCCTCTGTACACTCCCCTTCCTCCCTTAATCCACACCGTCAGTGGTAGGTGATCCGAGTCCACCCTCTCCCCAAACCGCATTTTCTCCACTCTATCCCTTGTTTCCGAATTTCCCAGCACGTAGTCAATCACCGAACTCCCTCTCGCTCCTACATACGTCCATTCACCTTCCTCATCCCCTTTTACATTCCCATTCAAAATTCCCCACCCTCTCTCTCCCAGAAACACACAAAATTTCCTTCCTTCCGCACCCACTATCCCGTCCTTGGACCTCCTGCTCCCTTCACCCCCCTCCTCTTCCTCCTCGCCTACTTCTCCCCCTTCCCTCCCAGTCCTTATATTAAAATCCCCCCCCCCCCTATAATAACCCTTACACCTTCCTCTCTCCCCTCAATCCATTCCCCCAGCTCCTCCAACTTTCTTTGTAGGTCCCCGTTCACGTACACTCCTACAACCCTCCACTCTTCTGTCCCTACTCTTATTTTCACTGCCATCGCCCCCTCCGCCCCTTCAACCTCTACTCCTCCCACTTCTAACTCCTTTCTCACTCCCACTACTATGCCTCTTCCCATACCGAAACACTTCCTTCCTCTATGGTAACAGCGGATGTTGGTGGGGGACAGTGGGCGCTATGGTGGGGACGGTTTTGTCTCAATTGAGACAAAAATACCCATCCCTGAACTACATACTTATACAATGATAATGGTTCCAATTCTTTGTTATTTTGTAAAAATAGTTGTCAATACTTTAATGCAAGGTAACACGAAATGATTGAAAAATATAGAAGAATTGAATCTCTTCATCCTGAAAACGTGAACTTTTATACGTGGCATTTATGCACTAAATACTAGTTGCTAGAAGTATATTTATTGACGAAACATGTTTCCTCTATCTAAATGATTGTATTTCAATACATTTCTAGAGGTTTCTATTATTTGTAAATTGAATCCCACTTTTCTACCACCGCCGGTCAGATGACAGGTTTCAGATTTCTTTATTATACAATTATTAAAATTATAAAGATGATTCCATTGGAAATGATTATACACGCTTCTTTATTCAAGTAAACTTTATAGTAAAAATCGCACAAAATATAAATAAATTCGATCGAGCCATTTTTATAAAGTGACACACACTGATCAGTTTTAACGGTCTGTAGGTTTAGTGTTAACATAATGTCTTTTGCTTTCTACATGCTCCTTTTCTCGAATTGTCTTAAAAATTTACCTGCTGAAAACCTGCTCATAGAATTTTGAATGGCTGTCTTATATAAAAAAGGAGCATAAAAATTTTCTTTTAAATGATAATTCCAAAAATGTTGTTAGTATACTGCAGATCTTCAAACAAAATGAATACTTTCTGCAACAATTGCAAGTAATAGAAATCAAGTAGTTATATCTTTCTTTTATAATTTAAATAGATTAAAAATAAAATATGGACACTCTTAACACTAAACCTACCAACCATTAAAAGCGAGTAGCATGTACTCCCTTATAAAAATGGCACGATTGAATTAATTTAGATGTTGTACAATTTTTATTATAATGTATTCCTGAATAAAATGGCATGCATAATCATTTCCAGTGGTAGCATCTTTATAAATTCAATAATTGTAAAATAAAAATTCTTTTAATCTTCCTACTGTTTCAAATTTCACCTTCTCAAATCTGCCATGATTTCATAAAATTTTTAGTCTAATTATAAGCCTATATTATTTTAAGTGATTTGGTGATTCACGATTGAAGTAACTATCGCTATTGAAAAATTTACCGAGAAGTTCTTAACCATAAATGCTAGATATAAAAGAACTATTAAGTAGCCACCGGCAAGTAATGTTTTCATATAGAAAAATATGTGATTGCTATAACTGTAAGGTAATAAATTGAGTTGGCCAGTCATGTTTAAATTGGTCAATACCCAACCGTTTAGTGAATTCCAAAGTATAGGCATCGTAACCTGATGTTTATGGCACGTCAATCGCTATTGATTTGGCAGCCAGAACGGCGGAGTGAACGTGTTTGCCAAAAATGTGTAGTTATAAATTATTCGCTTTGAAATTAACCTCAACGATGATTTGTCGACAGCTGAAAGTACCATTTATTGATCATATCTCAATAAATTTGCTTAAACCGAAAGCGTTTGATCCTAAACAAAAATACCTTTATGATCCACGTGTTATTACGCCGGTAACTGATCGTACAGATGGCGACATCTGCAATGTGGATATCACTTCTATGATTGACGAAATTTTAACAATATTATTCTTTAAACCTTAAGTGGTACGATACTTGCTCATATTACCTAATAGTTAACGAGATATTAACAAAAGTTTAATGCGCATAAATTCGCGTTGAATGACCAATGTCTTCGAGTGATACGCGAAGACGGCGGTGTTTATCTGATAATGTTTATTAATATGTCACGCACTCTCACTTTGATGCTGTCGTTTACGATTTCGACAACTCAATATCATTTTCTTATCGAAGGAAACGTACTGCTGAACGAAAGAGGTTTAAACTGAAATTGTAGTAACAGTGAAAAGTTAGATATGGCTTTAGGTTACGGTTTGTGCGGCGAAAATGCAACGAGAGCCAAAATTGCTTACGCTGAGAAATATTCTGACCGAAATCAACCATCACGGTGTATGTTTCGAAGGCTTTGCCATTCGCTTCGAGAAACTAGAAGTTTTAACATTATTAATCGTAAACGTAAAAAACCTATTGCGAACGAAGCTAATGCCATTGCTGTATTAGGAGCGATAGTATAAAATCCACATACTAGTACACAACAAATTGCACAAGGTTGTAGAATTAGCAGAAGATGCGTTCTTCGACTTCTTCATATACATAAATTTCATCCATATCATGTGTCGCTTCATCAGAAGTTACACGGGACAGATTTAGATAATCGTGTGCAGTTTCGTCAGTGGTTTCTGAATCAGAAACGGATGAATCTTACGAATGAAGCAACACTTTCTAATCGTGAGTAAGATCATTTAAGGGATATGCATTATTGGGCAGAAGACAATTCTTATTGGCTCCGGCAGATTGAGCATCAGCGGCAATGAAGTGTTCAATGTTTGGTGCGGTATACTTGGCAATCGAATAATTGGACCATATTTTATTGACGGAAAATTAACAGGATAGAAATATTCAACTTTCTTAACAGAAACATTGCCAATTTTATTAGAAATTCATTATTTCGTTATTAGAGAATAAATCTTTAGTCCTTATTCGATGTTGGGATTGATCGGCGCTGGCACTGCCACGCTTCCACAACGATTCGTATTTTTGAGTTGTCGATACGCCATTGGTGTTAGTGCGTGTCGCCGTCGCGTGTCGATTGTCGACTGTCGCGTCTTACGTGTCGATGTCTATAGCATACGATTCAAGACGATCAAGACTTTCAAGACTTCCAAGGAAATCAAGCCTCTCAAGACTTCCAAGATGGTGAAGACTTTCAAGATTTGCAAGAATTTCAAGAGTTTTAAGTTTGGAATCATATCCGAAGTGATTCGAATGTTTTATCGCGTTAGCGATTTGAAGCGATTCGAAGCGGTTTAAATTCCATCATTACTCGTATTACGTCAAACCACCTCAAGCAGCGAACGTACCTACCTGCTCAGCGCAGGAGATTCCGAAGCACCGTGACTAGGAAAAACCTAAAAGTCGTAGTTCCGTAGCAAATGTAGCGATCACCGATCTAAAACTTTGTTCAAAAAATACAAGGTGGGCTATAAGAAAGTTCACTTAATGAAACAGGCACGTTAAAAAAGTTAATGAAAATAATAATAAAACATTTATCGAACAATGCTGTACCATCTGCGGAAATTCACTCATTTCTTATTCTCATTTCTCGTTTTGCATTCGGCACTCTTCTAAACGCTGCATGAAATTAACTCCAAGATGGATGCTGTCCATGGCCGGCCCGTATGTTTAACACTTAATGTTGAACCTGTGCATTGAAACTTTTTAACCCATTTCTTAGTGAATTAAATACTCGGAGCATCATTAATGCCATCCAAATCATAAGGTTGACGAATAATTGACGTCTTGCAATGGTAGGCGAATTATTGATCTGGTAAAACGCTCGTACACAAAATGCCAAGCAGTTGCCCGCTAAAGTGCCCAATGACGACTACATTTTCGACAACCAATTTCACGCTAAAGACAACGGTCTTTTTCCCATCCACGCTATGCCGCATGTTACAAGCAAAACAAAATTGAACTTATTTATGGCCCACCCTGTAGTATAAAAGCTGCGTAAACCGTTCCAACCTTGTCAGAACGTAAGTTAACGTACAATCCGAAATTCTGTCCGTCAGATTCGATCAGATTCTCACCAAGCACTTCACGCTGAAATTTGTAACAATACATCCAATTCACTATCGAATGAACATGTTAAAACCATATTGGTCGGGTCTTACAAGAAGAGGTCGCATCTGTGGGTCGTCGATTTTAATTAAATTTTTGCTGGTGAATTTACAGCAAAAATAAGCAGACTCATGTACACGCGTATATGACAATACTTATTATTTATAAAGATAATTAATATTTAATTTTATGACATCGAGAAAATATCTTGATATTCTTCGTAACCTCATGTTACGAGCTCAAATCCCCCGTACAATTAATAATTTTTTATGGGATTTTATTCTGGTATTTTTACGTTCAATTTTTTATTTTTATTTGGATATTTAAGGAGTTTTAAGAAATGTATTACAAGCCGGCCGCGATCTTTCAAGCAGAGAGATAACCTCAGGTTATGAGTTCAGTACGCTATCAAAAATTAGGATATTATCTGGATATCATAAAAATAAATGTTAATTATCTTTATAAATAATGAGTATTGTTAAAACAATCGGAAATGGGTCTGCTTATTTTTCCTTTAAATTTACCAGAAGAAGTTTAACTGAAATCGACGACCCCGCAGATGTGGCCACTCCTTGTCAGTTTAAATCATCGTTCCAACCTCGTTAACTCGGGTTGGAATAGTACACTCCTTTCGAGGTTTCTACTTGAGCGGCCACATCGGAGTCACCGATTGGACGGCTCAACAAAATTTATATAATTTAATGCCATGTATTTTTTTTAATATTTGGCATAGATTGAAAAATTACAGATTAATTTCACAACAAGCACACAAAATGTTAATGAACCGTCCGACGGTGGTGTGTCGGCCTATTTTGACACAAAGTATCAAAATAATTATTTATGCATTCAGGTGAACTTGCAGAAAAGGGTCATCCCCTCATATTTTAACGGGACTTTATTTTTACGCATATATAACAGAAAAAATATGAATGTCACATAATCCGAATATAAAAAATTATCGGCCGGACCTCCATGACTTTAAAAAAATATAAAATATTGCAGAAACGGGTGAAGACGCTATAATCTTATGGGATAATTGTTTCTCCACTGCATTTTCCTAACAGCCGGCCAAAAAAAACAAATACAGGTTGCGGCCGAATAATAAATACAAGCGAACACGAGACGATTCTTTATGAAAAAATATGAAAAATGTATAGAATAAAATTTTATATATATAACTTAGTTTCCGAAAAAATCGAACTTGAAAATGCAGCGAATACGCGTATTATTAGCTAGGAATTTGACGCGTCTGATTATGACCAACCAATTCTACTTCCTGCGTATACTAAACTACGCGAACCCGATGGATCTTTAACACTAGGACTACCGGACCAATTGAAATGACTGATTTCTAATTTTTTTTTTTTACAAATATTGAATTATAAATATGTTTCAATGAGTAATTATTTAGTAAGCTTCATAAGAATTCTACGAAATCTAAATAAATGCAATCTTGTTATTATAAAGCAATATTCGTCAGTCGCGGTTAGTGCTCGGTAGTTGTAGTGTTAAACTCGATTTTCTCGAAAACGAGATGTGAAACTGTTGGAAAGTATGAACATTTGTATTTGTCGGTATGTGCTGGTTCGTGTGAATGTGTCGGCCTCTGGTGAGCGTTGAGAGTATTAGAAAAGTGTGCTTGTATGAATGTGTGTGCTCGAGAACGAAGAAAAGTGTTTCTGACTGCTGAAAATAATAAAATAAAGAATATAATTTGATTTCTTGACGTATGTGAATAAAGACTCGATATTTATGTGTTTCTTACAGAAACGAAAATTTGTTATTCCTTTCTTTCGATTTATTTTTACATGTGGAATTATCGTCTGCTCATTTGTACTTGTTATTTGGCTGTACCCCGTATTCCATAAGGATATAGTGTTTTCACCCGTTTCATGAAGGTAGTGGCAATGAACATTAACTTATTCGTTCTGAAATGAATTGAATTACACAGTAAAGTGCAAACATCGTTATCGAGTAACCCATAATAATTGTTAATTATTACATTAGGAATAACACAAAGATCAATGTGTCTACAAAAAGTAGCTTTAAAGGGATATTTCAAAAAATTAATCATAAAAACTGTAGACGGTCCTAAGCATCGTTAATTGTATACTTGTAAAAAAGATCCGCCACTCGAGGGTAAAGATTAATAACTAGTCCACGAATAAGCTGGCAATGTTTAATCAATCTGTGAAAACGACATTACTTATGGGTAGTGATGGGCATACAATACTCTGTCTTACAAGTTTTCGAACAAATCAATCACCACAGAGTTTCAAATTAATTCGATATTTATTCGAAATCAAAAATTCTTAAAACTCTTGAAAGTCTTGAAGTCCTGAAAATTTTAAAAGTCTTGCTAATCGTAATAAATGTTATACTTTTGAGAATATTGCAAGTTTCGAATGTCTTGGAAGCTTGGAAAATCTAGGAAATCTTGAAGGTCTTGGGAATTTAATTACGTCAAGTTTCATGAGAAAATAACTATATTTTTCTATGTAACAACAAAATCTTGTTTAAGGTGGTATCTTTTAATCTGTTTCCTTTATTGTTAAGAGAGTTTCCTGCTTTAGAAAAAACGCTTTCGCACGTAACTGAAGTTGCATGATAACAGAGGATTTTACGAGCTAATTTTGATAGATTAAGATATTTAGTGATATTATCTGCCCAATACTATAAATGATCGGAATGTCTATTAATATAGCTTCCCGCAATGTAACATTCCAATTCATTTATCGGTCAGATACTTTTAGTGTTAATTGAATCTTCTCTACATACTTCGCTAATATTTCAAGAGTTTCAATTCTTACAAACCTTCCAAAGTGTTAAGGATTTCTAGATTTTCAAGACTATGAAGACTTTCAAGACGTCCAAGAGTTTCAAGAGTTCTAAGCTTCGAATTATGTTGCAAGCGATCCGAATTTTTTGTCGTAAATATTGAATCGAAGCGATTCGAAGTGAATCAGATCCCATCACTACTTATGGGTACATAAGCGATATATATATATATATATATATATATATATATATATATATATGCACGATAGCAACAGAAATGGTCATTCAATAGTTTTCTGTAGTTACTAAAAATGAGGGCCATTTCGTACAAAAGTACGCAAAACCCACGAAAAACGTGTAGTTGTAGGGATTTGTAATAATATAATTTATTAAATCTGAGCTATACGTTGCTCGGTTTACAGTCTGCGAGGTACTGTATGTATTTTGTTTGTTCTACCATGCCTTGGATGCCCCTGGCAACCACCATAAAACATAAACTGTTACATAGTCTACGAACAGATTTATGATTAACAAAAAATGTCGTATCTTTAAACAAATTTATGATGTACGAAAAATATGGTATCTATGATCAATCTAAAAAATTTATTTACATTCGATAGTCAGATTTTACACCGTAAAAGAAAGGTTTTCACTGTAGTTATTGAGCCAGTGTCGGTGGCTTGGGGGGAGGAGCTCTTTCACTCTGCAGTGAAACTCGAGTTTTTGAGTACAACTTGCTGGTGCGAATGGGATTGTCACCAAAAAAGAAGTCCTGAGGACAGTCGACGAATACGGTTGGCGAGGGGATCGGTACGAGGGGCTGCTGATGGCGGACTCGTTAGAAAAGTGCCTAAGGCCTGCGAGCACCGCGATGCGTCCCTGCCGAAGATTACGCCGAGATTGTTCATGAGTAATTCGAAGAAAATCCGGCAGACTCGCCAGCTCGCGGCGCAAAACGCATCTACTTTCCTCGAAATTCGAAGAAGAAGTCTGGTTTGTTTGTTCACTGCCCTTATTGAGCTTCGCCGCAACTTTAAGTCTCAGGTTCAAAGCGGTCGTTAAAAGCGGAGAGAGAAAGAGAGAGAGGGTTGGTGGGTGGAGTGATCACTTCGAGCAGTTCCTGCTGCAATGTCTTGACAATAGCTCTTTACCGTGGTGCCTTTTGTTTCTCATTCTTCACCTTCATTAAAAACTTATAAATAATGTTATTTGCGCTAATTCCGCGCCACCCGGTGAAATGGACCAAAGAAACGAAGACAGGCCCCTCGTACGTAGAAAGCAATTAAGCGGAAACCATTAGGCATTTCTTTCAGAACACGTTTAAGGGCAACTGCATCTCGGCCTTATGGCTACAAAGAGAAATATTCAACAGTTACAGCGCAAACAGCAATACTTTCTGCCTTCGTCGTCCGACTTCTCAAGTTACCACGCCACTCTAACAACTTTATTTCACTCTAATGATAGTTCTACGGAATCGCGCGGAAGCTTTATAATACTTCGAAGGGATTCTTTACACACCCTGTTGTTACAAGGAATTACGACCTCGTAATTTACAAGTTGATTCCTTGTAAACAGTTTAATCCGATAGAGGTGATTCGCAGTTAATCGTCGAACCGAAGAAATCGTGAGTGATGTTTAATGTCTGCTGTATGCGAACCGCGTGCTAACGACTGTTACAATTAAGAACGATCTGTAGTTTAATCGCGGAAACATCGAAATTCCGCATCCTCATACTCATACATACTCATACAGGTGCGCCACCTATCCTCCGATCTTCTTACCAATGAACATAAAGCTATCTTAATCTCCACAGCCGTGACTATTTCTTTATACATTATCCCATAGTAGAGGAGTTGGATAGCTGGAAAATTTTATGCGATTCATTAGACACAGCGTTCATTGCAAAAACCTCGGATTTTGCCTAAAATTTCGGTACTGTTTTCGTGTAACGAGGGAGTATCTACTGCATATAAAACCATAGAAATCTATGTTACGAAAAGGAATTTCTATTTCTTGTGTGCTACATGTTATAGTTCACTTGAGAAGAGTTTCTTCAACATCATAATGTAATTAATATTTCCAAAATCAACACTTCCTACTAACCACGACAAAACGATAAGACAGCATTTATTGAGGAAACAAACTGAACAGTATCGGAAGAGAATATCGATTGAAAGAATTCATTTTGAACATGCAGTATTATAAACGACAGTAAACTTATCATACTTTTTGGTTTGTACAAAATTCGGCAAGGAAAAAAGATCAATTAAAGCGAAGTGAACGCGATTTATATTTTATATTTTAACGGGCAAACTTCATTTTTAGAGGAAAATTTCTAAGATATGCAGAAATCGTTGTGATCTATCTAATTATTTAGAAAATAGAACGCATTTACCAAGAGATCGACCGCTATTCACTAGGTACGCTTGGAAAAACTGTTGGTGCAATTACCTGAATCGCCGGACTCCGAGTCCTTTGCCGGCCTCTCCTGACCGCACTTTTTGAGTGACGGTGAATTAAAAAGCGGAATTTTAAAGAGGAGGAATCGTAAAATACGGCCATATTTTTCAAATTTGTTCATACTTGAATCGGGGTAAAATTTGCAGAAGAAAAATATTTTTGACATTATTGCAATAAAAAATAACATTTCCGTATAAAATAATAAATTATTAAAAAAGAACAGTCTTTTGCGATAAGGATTAAAAAATGCATATGTTTCTATCATTAATAATAACCATGATATAAATTGTTTTGTGAAGGTAGTTTTCGCACGAAGGGCCAAAATTTCAAATTTTGAAGGTCTGTGTCTATTAAACAATTTCGAAGATAAGCAAATGAAGGGTCACAGTCTCTCTATTTTCATGTGGACTACAACATATGTGTTTCAATTTCATTCACTATCAAACATCGTCCAAAAATGTGATCGCTTTCACATGGAATGACCCGAACACAATGCAGTCGAATCAAATCTTATTTTCCAACAAGATAACGCAGCTTCACATAAAGTAAAAATAGTAGCTCCTTCCGATAGAAAAAATAGGTATTTTAACATGGCCCGTAAGATGGGCCGACTTCATTGTTATAGCAAACTATCGGGGGTGTTAGCAGGGGCGGATGAAGCGGTCAGCGGACTAAGCAGCCGCGTAGGGCCCCGGATAGCACAGGGCCCCGAGGTCTTAAAATGTCTTAACTTAAAGATGTTGGAAATTACCGAAAAGGTTAAAAAAACACTCCATAAAATAATCGAACAAATCTAACAACAAAATCTTACATTTACGGCCTCTAAGTTGTTCTAGACGCCATTTTGCGCTGTTATATGGGCATTTATCGACAAGCCTCAGCCGAATAAATAATAGAGTGTCGCGAATTAGAGGAGAGGACTCCTAATATAAGGCATGTCTTGCACATTTCCGAATGTCGAAATAATATTGAAATTTTTTTTAACAATTCCCTTATCTAATGCGTCAGGAGAAAGATCATTTTCTGTTTTAAAGCGTGTAAAAAATTATTGAAGGAATGCTATGGAAGAAGAAAGAAAAACTATTCTGTATATAGAACAGGAAATTTTAAGCCGAATTGACACTCATAAAATAATTGATGAATTTGCAAGAAATAAAGCAAGATGGAAATTCATATAAAAATATGTAAAATGTATGTTTTTTAATAAATTGATTTAATAGTTTATGGTATAGAATTTTTGATTACTTTTCGGTTTTGTTTATAACTTAATGAGAGTTTTCGTGAAACTTTTTTGGGGGGTGGGGGCGAAATTTTTACCACTTAGGGCCCCCACTTGTCTTGATCCGCCCCTTAATGTCAGCTAGAAAGATATACTCTACAGAAATTATGTGTTAATGCAGACAAAATTCGTTGTGTTGATGAAAAGTTTAAGTGATTAAATTACAAAGCAGTTAAAAACAGCATACATCTGTATCAAAAAGACTGTTGGAAGTTAAGGAACCTAAAAGTGTCTGTATATGGTGTCAATGAACAATAAAAATAAAGTATTCGCATTCAGTTTTTACAAAAATCATTATATGTCTTATAGTTTTGTCGTGGTTAAAAGTAGGTATTTTCAGTTGTATTTGTTTTATCGTTATAATTTTTATACGTATAAATTACAGCTTACCGAAAAATACGTCTTATGAACTAGACAATAACACTGTATATATGGGAGGGACACATTTTTTTCATAACTGTTGAAGGTTTTTTTTGTGGGAACCGTGTTATAACGGTGGAAAATAACTACACTTTTAATACTTGATTATATACTTTAATATATACTTTATATAGGCACTCACTCGAGATACTCTTTAGCACGCAGTCACACTGAGGCATACAACTATCGACTGTCGTCGGCATAATTCAGCAGTCGTCGCTACCATTCGTACACCAGCTATTACATACCTCGCACACATACATTGTGACGAATCACATTCTCACAATAACACAGATATGTATGGTTTTATATAGTGTCTTATAGTATTGTTGTGGAGTGTGTAGAAACTACGTCATTTTCGGAAATAATAAATTATTATAATAATGACAGTAACATCTACCATTTTTAACATTGTTTCGGTGTATCGAAAGCTGTGGCCCATGTTACGTTGATAGCACTGTGAAACACCAAATTTATTTCTTAATTACTGTTGGGTGGTTCTTATAGAGTTTTTCGCGCTGATTCCGAATCTGCCCTTACTTTTTCGACTACATGCACAGTTTTTGAGAAACATGACTTTGAAAAAAAACCTATGTTTCAAATTTAAACAAATATTGTGATGTTATTATAAAAGATATTGAATTGTTCTTTGCAGCAAAATATTCTGTAGACTTTCTCGAATACAGTGATATCCAATATTAATACATTATGAATGTTTAAACATCAACGTTTTTGCCGAACCAAAAAGCAAAATATCTACACCCGACATGAGTTGCCGCCAGTGGTGCTCTTCCACTAGCGCGGTCGTTCGTCGGGATACGGTGCGCCGCGGCGTAACGGTGATGCAGTGGCTAAAAGCGCGCAATTATGCCAGGTTATTTATAAATTATGTATAAATTATTTTTCGAATTTTTTTAGTGTAGTCTCTTGTTCATAGTATATTTCATACTAAAAACGTCTTTTGTAACAAAAAATAATTTAATATAAAAATCTATTTAATATCGCTTATTGTGAAAATGCTTAATAAAGAAAACTAAATACAAAAGAAAAACTTACTAAATTATTTTTTTGTTACAAAAGACTTTTTTAGTATGAAATATACTTACTATGAACAAGAGACTAACGTTAAAAAAATACATAAAATAATTTATACAGAATAAATGTACTAATAAATAATAAATAACAATAGCATAATATTTAATAAACTTTAACATTTAAATAAGCTGACATAATTTGCCCTTTTAGCCACTGCAATGCCGCGCGTAGATATTTTGCTTTTTGGTTCGGTAAAAACGTTGATGTTACAAACATCAAAGGAGGGTTTCTCAATATAAAAGTCTGCTCCGTCGCGTGATATAGTTCGATTTTACGCTGGACCCTTATTTTTGGAAATAAATTCAAAAATATCCCCAAAAATTGGTTCAAAAATGGTGTCTCTCCGTCTTCAATGACTGTTTAATCACGTTTAAACATTCATAATGAATTAATATTGGTTATGACTGTATTCGGGAAAGTCTACAGAATCTTTTGCTGCAAAGAACAATTCAATATCTTTTATAATAACATCACAATATTTGTTTAAAGTTGAAAAATAGGTTTTTTTCAAAGTCATGTTTCTCAAAAACTGTACTTGTAGGAGAAAAAATAAGGCCAGATTCGCAATCAGCGCGAAAAACTCTATAAGAACCACACAACAGTAATTGAGAAACATGAAAAAAGTAGAAATTTGTTGGACAGTGTAATTTGTGGCTGATATCTTTTGCATTTTACAAATTAGGTATTCGGGAATAAGTAAGAATCTGTCAATAATTCAATTTGATTTGATATTATATCTGCAGATAATACTTGTGAACATACTTTCCTTAGAGAGAGAACCTGGTAAATCAGAAATTGAGCTTGCAAAACATTTGGTGACGGCCACAGTGATTATTTGCAACCGATTACAACAGTTGGGCAAGATGCACAAATTATTGTTAACAAAAAAATTCTCAGAACTTTCTGAACTACCTAATATCTGCGGTGGATTCAAAAAATACTTGAACACTAAATTTCCGATTTTCGATTCTTTAAAACAAATAGTACAATATCTGTGCACGATATAGTAGGTGAAATACTGAGGACACGTTTTTGGCAAAGAATGCTACAAATTGAATCATCTGTAAAAGCATCAAAAAATTGTTATCTTAACGAATCTATTACAAATTCTGAGATTGAACTTTCCCTTTGCAACGACTTCTTAAAACTTGATCTACGATATTTTTGGCTGTTTCATAGAATAAAAATGAGACACAAAGTATAGCCTTCATGATTTACCTCACAGGAGACAATTCTGAGGCCCCCACCCCGACTTCCTTATTCCTTAGTCATGTAGGGGAACGGTCCCCGCCACATCGTCTCTTTGATCGGAGCTGATGTGTTTCTTCTGTTCTTCCGTCTGTTGATTCCCCCATTTAGCTGCTAAAGAATGATACACACTTTCGTTGGTGGGGGGAGCGGCAAAGTGGGAGAGCAGATCATGCGACCCGCGGTGGAAAAGAAGTTTGTCATTTATAATGTACATTATGTTATTGCGAAGAAAGCAGTACACCCTTCATTCAAAACTCAATAAATTGACTAGAAAAAATCGTAGATCAAGTTTTAAACAATCGTCGTAGAGGGAAAGCTTCATTCTTTAAATCAACGGTTTCAGTCACGAGAAAATTTTTCAATGTTCTTACAGACTTCAATTTGTAACATTTTTAATAAAAAAAAGCGTCGTCAGTTTCTCAGTCACTGTATCATGCAAACATATCTTAGATAAAAATGAACGATGGATGGCAGAAGCAGAGGTCCCAACCGTCAAAATGAGTCCAAGTATATTGTTGTACTGTTTTTTTTTTAACGAAATTATCATAGTTTAAATATCGACAATTACTCGAGAATGAAAAATTAGGCATTCAAATACTTTTGCGTAGTAGATTCTGACAGATCGTAATACTTTTCATACGTAATGAAAATTTTAGTTGTATCATATGTAGAAAAATCATCGAGGATTTAAGAAATTTCACGTTATATCTGGCACTTTACCTCGACAACTAAAACTTATTTTAAACGATGTTCGTTTTATATTTATATTTTAAAATAATATTTCATAATCCTACCTTGGATCTACGAGTACGCAACGCTTGCTCTGAATGGCTACCACGTATTCATGTGAAATCGTTATGACGTCAGCATAAACTCCTACTTACATACAAACAGAAATTAGAGAAATTGCTTTGTTATTACTTATATTCCTTATAAAATTTATATATATATATATATATAATAATAATCGATTAAATGTATACCATTACTTTCTCATTGAAGGATTTCAAACTTTATTCAAAGTTTATTTATCTATACAAAAGTATTTACAGTTAGATATTTAAAACTTAATATGTTGCAAAACACGAACGCACAGTTACTAATAACTCGCGTGTAATTAATGAAGTCCATATTGTATCACGGCTTGTGTGCGCGTTCGATTAACCTCCGCTGTCGTTTAATCTGTTCTAACATAATATCTACACTTCCTTATTGTAGCTAAGTTGCAATCCTTGAGAAAGGTATATAAATATTTAAAGACCTCAATGTTCGATTTTGGATTTAACATTTTAAAATTAAAAAACTGTGTATTTAAAATCAGTGTATTTGGTTTCGGTATGTTTTTTTGTTATTATTAACCATTAAAATTAAACAATCGCAATTAAACTTGTAAATTCAGCTATTCAGTGTTTATCTGTATAAATACAATTTTATTAATACGACATTGCTGTCATATCTACAGGGTGGTAATTATAAAGCGTTACAGACGAAAATCCCCAAAAATATTGAATATACGCAAAAATGTTTCAGGTGAAAGATGTTCAGTACCAAGGGGGACATCATGTGGTGGGACTATTATTTTTCTCGGTGGACACTCCAAGGTGAGGTGAAGGTAAACTTTCTTTCTTTAAATATAATGATATGTTTTTTTATCCACCATCGAATAGTGCGTTTTAAGATGAGTTCAATTACCTATGACTCAAGGTCATTCAAGGTCAAATATGCATGGAAATATTACGGAGATGAATAAGAATAATAGAATTGATTCGGAACGTTCATCTTTCTGCAAGATATCGACCCCAAGCACACTTCAAAGATGGTATCCAATTTTTTAGAGGAAAATCTCTAAAGTGCTCGTATTAACAATAAAACTATTCTTTTCAAAACACTTCAGAACACTTTAACCAGTTAAGTGTGTTTGACGACTATATCCGTCATGGAGATGTGGCAGAATTTTGTGTCATGACGACTATATCCGTCATGCGTAAAATTTTATTACAATTTGATATTTAAATTGTCATTTGGGCAAAAATTAAATTATATTCGTAAATTTTAATATGTTTAAAATGTTTAGAGGTCAAGACGAAATGAAACAAGCAAATCAAAATTATAAATAATTTGAGTTGGATTCATAACTTCCTGAGAGCTAACTCGTAAGCATTGCAGTAACACTGGACACACACCGGTGCGCGCTTTGCAAAAAGATCGCTACAGTTAACTGGTTAAACAAAATCTACTAACCAGGAGTGTTATTTATCTTTTAAAATGATATAGAATTCTTTTCTAACGAATATTTAAGCATTCAAATATACGTAGACATACAATAGGTATAAATTTTCTTCCCTCTTCTGTGAAATTATTACAGAGGGAGAAGTTCTATTTATTATAATCACGATGATAATCTGTTGGAATGCGCGCCATCTTCCATCAGATGAGGACGGCGACATCGATCTATATATCGATGTCGATAAAACAGAACCGTTTTTGTACTGCTGTGTGCCTCCCAGTTGTTCTCGTGTGTCCTACCTTGTGTATCGCATTCTAATACATTTTAATAGTCTATCTCAGTATTATAATTATATTAAACAAATATTTTTACTATTTTGACTGTTGTGAACTGTGCGTTCGTTTCGGCGGTATAATTATTTTATATCCACTGCGATCGCGGCACAATATTGGGATTATCGTTTCAACATAATCGTACCGTAAGAGGATCATTACAAGTATACCACACAGGCTATAAGTTGTAATAGACAGGAACGAAGGTCCTTCAAATTAATAAAACTAACAATATTTTTGAATATAAAAATTGTAATCACAAAAATGTGAAATTCTTGTCCACTCAGTTTCTCTACGTTATTTAATGTTTTAAATAATCCCCTTTTGTAGCTTCTTCGCTTCCATTATTGTAGGAGATGTATATATTTATAAAAAATTCATTGATTCTTTAAATTAAAATTTCTTAAAACTTTTAGTATACATTACAATTTAAATTTTTTCTATCCGCTATTGTTACTCTGTAAATATTTTACTGATTACACCACTTCCATATCTGAATCTCTCGCCTACATACCCACGTTAACCTACCCCTAACTTGGCACCTAGGCAGTGGTTAGCGGTGAAAACTCGTGCTGAGTCAGCGGGTTTTTGTCTCGACCAAACGCGACGTAGTATATATTTCCGTAAATGAAACTAGGTCGCAAAGTTTTGAAAAATTCCCGTCGCCGTTTGACGATTCACACGCTTTAACGGCACACATTGGCAATTAATGTGTCTTTTAAACCACGCGAAATATTAATTGATACCAGAAAATGCGCTATGACGAACGAAAGTTGGATAGAAGCACGGGTGACACGAGCACTAGAAATAAGAGACGAGTAAAGAGCGGAATCTATTCGAAGTTTGGTAGTTTGAATGGCTGAATTCGTTAACCTCGTTTGTTCTAGTTCAACTTTAAACGTGGAGTTGTTCGCGAAAAAACCGGGGCAGAAAATTATAGGTTTGGTAACGGTTAAAATTCGTCCATTAGTCGGTAAGCGTCGTTTGTTAAAGCGCCAATTTCTGTCGATCACTACAACCGGGGAAACAATTTCACTTTAGCGAACATATTTCTAAACGAAAAAGAATATTTATTATATGAATTATACAGTTTGGACTACAATTCGGGCAAACACACAACGAGTTGGAAATAATCTGAGCATTTGGTAACTGTTTCTAGGTATTCAATTAATCTTCTGACAATGAGAACGTTTTAGGTTATACTTACGTTTCATAAAGCGTCAAAATTATGCGATTATATTGGGTTGTCCCAATTGTTTGTTTCGTTTTCAATTAATGTACACAATTCAAATTCAGCCTAATTGTTTAAGAAAGCAAATTGCGTGGCTATGTTATATGTAGCTTAAGAATTAACAAAACGTTAACGAACAGCTGATTACGTCATTTATATATACTTGTGTATTTAAGGATATGAAGTGTGTACATTATACAAGAAACTTTTCAGACAATCTGATATAATACTTAGGACAAAAATAATAATTTTACATATTATGTACAATGATCACTATAGTGAATTGCAAACCTGTAAAAAGTTTAGAAGAATTTAAGGATACTGACATTATTTTCGAATTGCTAATATTATTCAACGAAGGCTGAGAATATTATTCTCATTTAAACTTTGTTTCCTATAGTTAACTTAAAAGTTTTAATTTTGCACAAAAATCCGCAGTCTGACGATTACTGTCATTGGATGACTATATAAAAATTTAACACAATTTACGAGCATTTTAATGTTCAGAGAAATTCATGTTTAACATATGAATTAATTGTTCGTTATCATTTTTAGAATGCTAGTTATACACTATATACATGAAATATGTACGAAAAAGTATTATAGGAATTTATAGTATTAATATTATTGAAAGAGGTAACAGCTTTTCTACATGGATTTTATAAACAAAAGAGTAACGAAGTTACAAGAAGTCAGTATGAATAACATAATGAAGATCTATTATATCCGAATAAACCGAAAATGCAGGTTTGAGTTCCAAACATGTGTTCACATTTATAATAAGAAAATCTGTAAATAATAAATAGATTTTTTAGTTGCAGGTAAACAACACGCCTATCTGTTCGTAAATTAAACATCATTTTTTTTAATACTAAGAGTTGCAAAACAAAAGCTTTATCAAAGATACGTTGTTTTCAAAAACTCTGCTCGCACTCAAAACGATTGTACAAATATGAGATAGAACATTATATCATGAAATTTCATTTTATATTTTAAACATAAGTAAGTACTTTATATGCATTTTACTTTCACAAAAATTAATCAGTTGTGTATTATCTTTGCAACTCCTTTCGTGTATATCGATATTGCTTTCATTTGAAATCTCCCTTCGAAATGAAGTGGTTATACTTTGCAAGTACCAATTACAAAATACAAGAACTGTCTTATTTTCCTTTTGTAAAATTTTATAATCCCACCATTAAAATATATTAGTAATTCTTATGGCCTGCAAGAGCGATAGCAGAGAATCGTTTTTAATCAGTGCTGGATAATATGTACTATTTAATGGGCAAGTATGTACTACTTAATATTATAGATTGTGTTCGGTTTATGTAAAATAGTATTTGTAGTGTTGGAATACGTATAACGGTCAAAACGAGTAAACACGCATGTGTGTTCATTTGTATTCATTTGTATTGTCTTGGACGTCCGTGTTTTCTGTAGACACGCGGTCTTGTCCCATACTGACCATCGACACAGAAAGTCACACTGCCATGTACGGTTTACATATATATGTCATACAGTTCGAAATAAACGTTACATACGGAGCACACTCTGATCTTTATTCCATTCGTTATCCAACTTGACTCTGTTAGAAATAATCAACATGTAATTAGGACGTACAATTTTAGTGAATGAAATTTTTTCATTTGAACAATCTGAACCATAAAATAAATTTTTTTTGTAATATTCTGAAAGATAAAATAAAATATTTTGAACTTGCTTTAAGTTATTGAATCATCGCACAAGTAAAGCTGTTTTCGCGATTCATTCTTCCACCTAAAACCTAAATGTCTCTATCTTAGAGGTGTTACACAAAATTAAGGTGGAAATAAGTTGTAAATAATGGTAGTAAAAAATATTTCCGATAAAGTGTGTTTCTTGCGATGATCACAACTTACTTCTTATGTTAGCAATAATCCAATAAATCCAATAAAACAAGAAATGTTACTTACATTGGTATAAAAAGTTATGACATTTGGCACAGTTTACTGAAACTATTTATATTTATAGATTTATTGAATTCGAATTATTATTATCGTCAATAATATTTATTATAAAGGAAATATTTAAAAATAAATACGATACTTTAAGATAAAATCCAAATATTTCCAGTACACTTACAATAAAATACTATTTTCAACTATAATTTTAATCTATTAAGTACTGACGATAAGTAATAGAAATATCGATTTTAGTATTAGAATAAGATAATAATCAATTGAGACAAAACCGTCCCCACCATAACGCTCACTGCCCCCACCAGCATTCGCCGTTACCATAGAGGAAGGAAGTGCATCGCCAGTCGCGAACAGTGTGCAAGCCTACCGCATGAAAGAGAGGCTGGTGGGAGAAGCAGGCGTTTGAGGGGCCCTTACCGTGCCCATCACGGTACTAGGATAAAATGAGATTCTAATATTATTAGAAGTTCATAAAATAATTACTTTTCGTAAGTCCAGTCGTTGACATTACATTATTGTTCGACACTAAACTGGTTAAAAACATACTGCATGAAGTAAAACGTTTAATTTTCAAAGTAATACGTGTATTGTAAAATAAATAAAATTCATTACCATATACTATTCAAAATATTATTTTACTCACCTCTGTTTTCAGATAGGTAAAACGATTTCTCAAAAATGGCTAGTCATAAATGACTATGTAATCTATTACTGTTATGGGCATATAAAAGCGAAGGAGTTGAAGCTTAGCCTCGCTAGGGTTAGGCATGAAAGTAATGTCGGGAGCGACTCGCATTTCGAAGGAAAAAGTTTACTGCAAACGTGGATCGAGGAAATTATCGAGTAGAGACGCGTATTCAGAAGTCCTGCATTCGTATGCCGAGATGACCGTGTTGAATTGCGTGCTTCAAGTCGCGTCGATGGGTTCACCTAACCCATTTAGCTAAAAATACCCAAGAGAGAAATCCCGTGCTCCTGGAAAAGTAAGTCATGGATTCTTGAAGCTTTAATTTTCCTGGACTCACTGGGTCTAAGTATCAATCTTGAAAGTATGATAAATCGTACCCTGACATCGTGCCAGAAGGTAGATATTAATATCCTCGCACTCTAACAAACGACTCGATTGCTTATCTAAAGATACTAACGGGCCATTCACGATAAATAAAAATTTCTGTGTGAGTGTAATATTATACAGGGTGATCCGGTAACCATCAGCGTTTGAATGTCTTCGTTATTTTTGAAAATATGAAAAATCGTTAGTAATAAAACTGTTCAGTTTGAAGCTAGCACACAATAATTTAGTTTCTTCAGTTCTTTTTGGAACCATTTGTAATGTATGTTCTAGAAGATCTTGTAACATACAAATTAAAGTATCTGTTCAATGAAAGCATTTTTTTTAAACAATTCTTTTCATATAAATTCCGCGGCAATTCTCGAAAAATTGCCTATATTCAAACTGTGATAATTTTGTAAAAAATAATCACACGACAAGAAACTTGGAGTCGTTTTAAAGCTAGAGGCTTCTAGCTTCATAATCTATATTTCATTATATTCTAAGATCTTTTTTCATGATGAAGTGGGCGAGAAACTGAAGATGCGTTTATTCTTAAAAATGCCGTACATTCAAACATCTATGAAAACTTCGAAAAAATAATTTCCTGACTGAAACTACCATAGACTTAAAGATTGAAGCTTCCTCTTTACAACGAACTTTGAATGAGAGGTGTGCCGCCAACTTTACAGTAGTATAAGTTACATTACATCATGAGAGCTTTACAAGACGGAACTTGTCCTCGTTTTTGTTCCAATAAACAGTGAGAAAAAAATTGTATATCAATTTTGGAAGAGAAGGCTTCAATTTGAAAATCTACGGTGGTTTCTTTAATGAAAAGAATTTCTTAAAGTTTCTGGAGAAGATTGAATTCGCAGGATTTTTCTAGGAAAAATGAGTCTTCAGTTTCCCAGCTGTTACATCATGTAAAAATATCTTAGAGGAAAATGAATTCTGTTTTGCGAAAGTAAAGGCTCCGAGATTTAAAATAAGTTCCGTCTTATGGTTGTAGTATTTGTATTTACAAAGTTATCACAATTCAAATATCGACAATTTCTCGAGAATCGAAAATGTAGTGATTAGATGCTTCTTGAATGCACTGTATATATTTATAAATGATACAGATAAGTTCGAGCAGAATTTTTTTTTAACCGGAAGCCAATAGTTTATTTCGATCATTGCTTAAAAATAATCGGTATGGCGTTCTAATTAATGGATCAATTTCCTGCGTTACGTAAGTATCATAGACCAGTTCGTAGACCAACTGCAGCAAAAGAAATCTGAAAACATCGTCGAAGTATCTCCTTGCACTCTTGGTAAGTGAGAACGAAACGCGAAACCTCTTGCTGAAATCCAAGTGGTTCGTGTCCTCGACATCTCAGCTTGTTCGCTTCGAAAGTTAGCACATACTGAAAGTAGTGCACTCCACGTTTTCTTCGACATCCTTCTTTCACACTCGTGCGTCGCAGCTACGGCACTAATATTATTTATCGAAGACGTATTAGATCTCATTTCATGCTTCTTTGAAATCTATTTATGGATCAAAGCATCCAATCCCGGAAGCCGCTGTAAAAGAACTGTCACGAGATGGCTTAACGAATATTAAATTCGTTGAATCTGACAGAAGCTGATTGTGAAATGAAATTACTCATAATTGAACTCCGGACTTTATGCATTTATGACAAAAATAAGTTGTTATAATTTGGAACATCTATCTCTCTAGAAAGATTTAAAGAATTGGGAGGTATCGATGTATTACTTTTGATCTGTTAAAATTGTTAAATAATGAAAGAATTTCCGAAGTTGCTCTTGTTTCTCGTAACAGATACAGAGAATCTGTATCTTCTACAAAGATACGCAGTCTACTGATAACATGGAAAAAATGTCTATTATATTGATAGAATGTTGACAATAATAAAAGTTCCATAGAAACAGGTTATGTAGAAACGTTCAAAGAGTTCCATAAGAGGTACAGAAACAAGTCTTGAATTGTCAATTATCTACGCCAGGGATGGGCACGGTAGAGCCCCTTCAAACGCCTGCATCTCCCACCAACCTCTCTTTCATGCGCGAGGCCTGCGCATTGTTCGCGACGGGCAAAGCACTTCCTTCCTCTATGGTAACGGCGGATGCTGGTGGGGGACAGTGGGCGCTATGGTGCGGACGGTTTGTCTCAATTGAGACAAAAATGCCCATCGATGATCTACGTAAATATTACAAACAACTAATATTCAGAATATCAACGTAACTGCTAGTACAATACATTGAATAATAGTTAATGTTTCATATGTTAACTGTGAAGTTTGTTTAATATCGATGGCCGAAATATTTGTTCTTGTTACAGAAAAATGAATATTTTTGCATTGTATAAGTTCTATTTGTAGTATTATGGGTATACTACTCTTTAAAATACGAAATAGAATTTATTCCATTGTAATACGTCTGAAGACACGTTGTGACGCAAGTCTTTATTGTTCGACAAAATAGACACGAGTGAGGATCGCCCTGGAAAGAAAAGTAAACGATGATCAGAGAAACAACTGAGAGACGAGGGTCCCATAACGCGGACAGCATAGATCAGGGATGGGCATATTTGTCTCAATTGAGACAAAACCGTCCCCACCATAGCGCCCACTGTGCCCCACCACTATCCGCCATTACCCTAAAGGAAGGAAGTGCATGAAAGAGAGGTTGGTGGGAGAAGCAGGCGTTTGATGGGCCCTACCGTGCCCATCCCTGGCATAGATGCAATGTATTAGGTCGTTGCATGTGAAATGTCCGATTATTAACAGTAAATTTAAGCAAACATAATCTTCTTGGAAATGAACTTATGGATCATAGTAAGCATCATTCTAATCAACGTTTTCTGTGAATGAATTGCAAGAATCTTGAATTAAATCTTCTATTAAAGTAGAAATCGGATTATTTTGTCGTTTACAAGATTCTCATCTCCATTTTGTAGTCTTCTTTTCCGTCGACGAATGGGGCATTGATTACTCGACCAATTTGGCCAAACATCACATGATGCTATCGTTAAAATGTTATTTCTCCACTCATATAAAATGAATACTCGACAATTACAATGATTGCCATTGAAATAAACTTTATTTTAAAGTAAAATTGGACATCTAAATAAAAATTGAAGATGAGACCTTAAGATCAGCATTCTACCTTAAAATGATGTATAATAACCCCATAGACTGTAATAGTATTTCTTGATCAAAACGCTACATAACATTTGCATTCTAGAATCGGACATTTCATATGCAACAACTTAATATCATATGTATAGGCGCTCGAACGAAAGTCAAGCAATCGAATGTGCCCATTAACAAGGAGAAGACGCGGTCACGGGGTCTCAGACTTTCTCGAAACTTTGCATATTGGTAGATTTTGTTCTCCTGTTTATGAAAATGTAGCATCATAGGCGTCGATACTCAACAACTTTTGAGATACGTTAAGATTCAGGAAGTTAGTTTTTCTTTCATATCATGTTCCTTTTCGATACAATTTTTATATTTTGTTTCCTATAGATATTGTGAGTGTGTTTTTCGCGTGCAAAATACAATTAATTAAAATAGATAAACTGAACAGAAAAAGAAGAAAAAATGGAAAAAAGGAGAAAGGGAATTGAACACTGGCCTTCCTGTTAATGAATCTAGTACGTTACCATCATGTCGTTTGGCACTTGACAAAAACTTCAACCAAAACTGTACTTAACGGCTTAACGGATATAATGAAATTTAAATTGTAAATATCTCAAAAATTATTGAGTATCGACGCCTATAGTGCTATATTTTCATAAACAGGAGAACGTAATTTACCAGTATGCAAAGTTTCGACAAAATCTAAGACCCGATGATCGCGTCTTCTCCTTGTAAGTATCAGTAGATTATTTTTGTCAATTTGTTTCTCAAATAAATCCCAACATTATTCAAACTAAAAAAAAACTCTTTTTTATCTGTTCCCATGGAAATTTAGGATGTGAGAAAGTTTTTGACAAAATTGTGTTGTCGATGTTTTAAATAGAGCCTATTAAAGAGTTCTATAAATCTGGTTTTAAACGACAAAGTTTCGCGTGTGCATCTGTAAGCAAGCTATTTACGAATGGCCATGTGCTGATTGTAAAATCGGTTGCTCCTATCTCCGTTAACAATAAAGACCTCTGGCGACTGATCAATGTAGGTCGATGTTGATTAAAAACGAAAACGGATCCGATGCTATGATAAAACGAACTAGGTTACGTTGTTTATATCTAGATACATCTGGTGCATGTGATCCTTAACAGTGGAGCAAATTGATCTTTCCGTTTTGCGGAGTGGTCACAGCTGTAAGTAGGAATTTCCCGAGGTCTCTATCTTCTTCCGTTATTCTTCGACCGGGACGGCGCGCGCGTCGTGGAACGATAACATTCACGTGGATACATGTTGGAACAGTGGGGAACGTAAGTTTCCATTAACCTTAAATTAGAACTTTAGGTGTTGACTCGCTAAACACGGCCTCTCGCAGCAGCGCCGAGGAGTTTGCAAGGCGCGGCCGTGTTCATGAAAAAGTTGCAATTTCTGAAAGAGCAACTGTGTGCAGTCAACATTCAACCTTTCTGCTACCGGGAAATAGAACTTGCCCCGATTAATGAGCCTGTTTATTCAAACGAACTTCGCTTTCTTCATCCAGAGTGTGCTCCGTAAATCGTATAGTGTACCGAATGCTGCACAAAGGGATCCCCCATACTCATGAAATATACTGCTCCATCTTGTTTCATGCAAGCGTAACGCGTAAAATTGTATAGTTTCATTATCTCATTTTTTTGCAGTTTGCAAACGAAGAGAATTTTAATTGTTTTCGTTTCCTTCCGCGGAAATAGTATACAAAGGATGAGATGGACGTATCATAAGTTTTACGGCTCCTTTGTTGCAGACCGGAGCCCGTAATTTATATTACACATATCTTGCGTTAATACCATTCTTCTTGGCCTTCCGTTAACTATGCGAAGAAATAATGCGACGCGTACATCAAAGTAACAATATCTAGTCTTGATTAAAATGATTGCAGCCACTTATATAAATTTACTAGTATATATTAAAATAATCCATTTTTGAATGACACTATTGGTACACTGAATCGTTATTATTTTCATACAGTGACGTTGTTTTTATGAGGTAACTATTAAATATACGTTTAACAATACTAGATTCTATATGATGAGCGACGTGAATAATAAATATTTTGTTCATTCATTGGCTCTAATAATTTGATTAGCATTGTAAGTATTTATTTCTTGTAACTTCCTGATAAATTGCATACCAAATGTAGTTATTTATTATTGCTTTAACCAAATTGTTTATTTAGCAACAACTTGTTTATACTTTAACAACATTGTTACATACAGGCTATATTACCTAAATGTTACACTGTTTCTAAATATTCACGGAAGATTGTTTGAGAAAATTATAAATTATATTTTTTTATTTAAACAGTACTTGCCCTTGAGAAGCTATGTTTCAAATCAATTAAATTAATTAATTAAATTCAATAAAATTAATTAAATTCAAATTTTGTATATTACGTTCGTTCTCCTAGTCTGGGCATTGCCATATCCTATGTTTCAGGTCTTGAAATTCTGCTCCACATGGACAAGCTGCGTGAGCGATATAAAATTGATTCATGCTAATGAAGCGTTTAAATTATAGTGATTGGAACATCTATTAACAAAAACTAAATAATATCTAGAAATTCCAAGGCCAGTGTGCCAAGGCTTACATTTGGCCTTGCGATAGAATCTAAAGTAGTTCAATTGCATACCAAATATTTCATATAGTGTGTTCTTACGGTGCGAATCTCGAGCTCGACGCGCGATTGACTCGTGCCCGCTTGAGGTTGTAAATCTCAAGCCCAATCGTATGGACGCGTCGATCCCGAAATCACCGATTTACTACCCGCCAAATTAATATTAGATAGCCGATTCAATGATTGTTTCGATTTAAGAATTTGCGAGATTTAGCGTTTCGTCCCAGGCCTGCTAGAGGATTCGTCAGTAAGGCTAATCTAGCAGGCCCTGCCTTATACGCGCGGGAGTTCGCGACGATTAACTCCATTTGAATTTTACGAATCTCGATCGATTCGATTGTACGAGATCGCTGAATGGACTTGACGTCGACTTCGATAGACTCTTTGTCTCGTTCGAATGTGTCTTTGTTCGTTTTCATTGATCTATATCAGCGAAGGTTCGACTTCGACTGTTTGATTGCGACCGACTGAATGTCGCGGTTTCGGGAGGACCCTTCGTTGTATCGTGAAGGCGGTCCTCCTTTTCGGGGTGTCAAGATGGTGACACCCATTGCCATGCCGAAGAAGTGCACTGATTGGTTCTTGCCAAGCTCTGCATGCCCCAATCAGTGCATTCTTGATGACTCTTAGATCGGCCCTAAGCGAGCCTGTCCCGAGGAAAGCGTGGGACCGGACCCGACTCCCTCCGAGGGCGAAGCTAGGTAACCCGAGAACCGTACTTCTAGGTCGGGAATATCTTTCGTCAGTAATAGATTTATGACGCGTAACTTTTAAGGAGGCGAAACAAATACGAAAGTTAGGCGATGGCTCGAGTGGTCACCAAATGTGCATCGAGCGCCTAATCCTTGAAAGTGGCCTCAGAGTCACGTAGACGCCATAAACAAATCTGAAGAAAAGACTCTTTGTACGGTTCCTTGCGACGGAACATAGTGGATTATCAAATTATTAATGCCACTTATACACATTAATAAATTTGAAACAATCATTTTTAAATTAAAGTGCCGTTATATTAAATTCTTATTATTTTTTAGAGTGTTTATCACAATAACAATAAACATATTTTTCATACTGTGATTCTAATAATTTGATTATTTTTCATAGCACCTATTCAAAAAATATCTAGAGTCACTCAATACTCCTTTATTTCTTATAGTATGAAAATATTTTTACCGCTTTCTTCATAATACATTACTTCACAATCAAAATTAACTATATAACAATATTATACAGTGATTTCTCTTAAAAATGAAATATGGCTATTTCTGCGTGTCGCGTTGCGACCGAACTGTACTAACGCGCTGTTTGCGTCTGCCCCCCCCCCCCCCCCCAGGTTGTATATCTCGAGATCCCGTTTAGACACGTTTCGATATTCGTGTCGCCGACTGATCACCCGCCAAACTAATTTTGAGTGACTGGATTCGAGTGAAGAGCGGTGGTTGCGCGTGACTTGTGTTTTCGACCGATGTTCCGAGACTGCTGTCTGAATGTCGAGTGTTTTAAAAACGGCTAGTTGGGGAGCGCCTAGGCTGCCTTCGTACTTGTAGGCGTTTCCCTTGTTTGGAAGGTTTTTCATGTCGATGCAGCAGAAATGTGCTAATTGGTTCTTGCCGATGCATTTTCCCAATCGGCACATTTTTCACAAATCATCACCACCCTTCCGTTACGCCCTGAGCGTGCGTTGTCTTGGGTAGAGTGGGGGTGTTACCTGCAAGGCTGTGGAGTCTTTGGGACCTTCGACCTCGTCGTCGGAATTCCTCCAGGTTAACCCTCGGTAACTTTGAGTACCGTAGCTCGCTCGCTTTGGGACGACTCTTCGGGAATTATCGGTTTATGACACGTCGCGGCTATTGAGAAAGGACGGAAACGAAAGTTGGACGTCGGATGGTCGCCAAATGTGAAAAAGGTCTTAATCTCAAAAATAGCCTTTTCATCGCGCCCGTGTCATAAACCTTGTCGACGCAAACTCTACGTACGCGTGACCTTTCGCGATGGAACACTGCGATACCCTATCTATCTGTGCTTTATTTTTTCTATGACATAAATACGAGCATAAGTGGAAACATGTAATAATATTCGTAGTTTTAAAAGCACAAAATATGAGTTACCAAATTGTTCGTTATAAGCTGTTACTATTTTATAAAATCTAAAGTTATCTTTTGCAATAAATTATATTTAAAAAATGTAATCATACGAAACTTAAAAGAAATTCATATTTTGTCTATTCAATGCAAATTTACGAAATATGCATTATCTTTTATTGTTCGCTATTGTTTAAAAATGCGTTATGCATAATTTGCTCTCTGGATTAAGGAGCAGGAAAAATTTCATTACATAAATATCGTACTTGTTAAGGATGTCTTGGAGTTACCAACATTTCGGATTTTTCGACACACGTAGCGTGCATTACGTATGCTTCAAACGTTCCTGATTTCATTGCACGTCCTTTCCAAATCCAAGTGGATTATACCACTGATATCAGCGCATGCTATCTTACGGAAGTGGCGCTAGATTGGTTTTCTGTGATATTTGATTTTTAAATATATCGAATATCTTACAGCACCGCTACTTAGACCCAAGCTTCGTTAAACATATCGTAGAGGCGTTTTCAATAGATATTTTTACATTCTCGTTAGCCACCTGGATTTGTATTATTGATTATAATAACTAAATATTACTTTCTTTTAGAAATTATTTTTGTAATTGTTCATGTTCAAGATGGTAATTAATATTTTTACATACTTGTTTGCCATCAAGATTTGTATTATTTATTTTAATAACTAATCGTTATATTTTCCTTTAAAAAATTATTCTTCTTTGAGATTACATTAAAAAAGGTAATGAATATTTTAACATGCTTGTTTGCCATCCAAATTTGAATTATATATAGTAATAACTAAACATTATATTCGCCTTTGAGAAATTATTCTTGTAATAGTTTATGTTCAAGGTGGAAATATGCTCTTCGCTCCACCCAGACCATGTCCTGATGATTCCCACAACAAATTTCGTAACAAAAAAACAATTGGAATAATTTGACACTATATTATAATTAATTTCAACTTTGTCACGCCTTAAAAATAATTAAATGCACAGATTATGTAGTTCCATAATTAAATTAAATACTGGAAGGATACAAGATAATTTTCTGACTCTAATGATAGTGAGACTAATGAAGGTAACAAAACATGGCACGTTTGGTTTTTGAAGCGATTTTCGATGATACTTTTTGAACGTTTCTTTATTGGCTGAAAAATGAAAGCTTAATTAATTTTGTTTGAGCTAACAGTTCCTGCATGAAAGTGGATTTAATTTTAAAACGTAATTTTTATTCTAGGGAATCTGATATCCAACGAAATCTAGTTCAACCCCTGGGACACTGGAAATGCCTCGCCGGAGAGTCCACGATCCTATAACAATAACATAAACATCGAAGCCATCGTGTATCTTTCTCCGTATCGCAGTAATCGTATCACCTTTTCGGCAAACAATGTGCAATCCTAGAACGCGTTAGGCAAGAAAGATCTACGCTGTGTCATCAAGTTTTATTGTTTGACATTGTTCAGTACCTGATGACACTGCAACCATATTTTGTAAATCGTAAACATTTGTTGCCAAAGTGCAACTAATAATCAGTGCATTTAAATGTACTTCAATGTACAATTTCAATAATATATGTACAATGATTAATTATTTACAACAGAATGTAACATAATTTATTCATGGTCAGCAAGTAGACTGCGGATCTGTGCGCAACAAAAATGTTCTGCATTCATGGTGAGATGCAGAGAATAAACAGAAATGTATTTCCACCCACAAAACAGTCACTATACATGGAAAATAATGGGACAGTGATCTTTAATTCCTCTAATGTTTGTACCGTTTTAATATGGATCTACTCATTTTTCTTATAAATGCATAAAATTCGCGGTCTACCTGCAAGGTACATTTATTGAAATTATAGAAACGCTTTCATAGGACATGACTAGATTGACTTCTTTATCTAAGCAGATATTGTAATGGAAGCGGTACAAATCTTAAATAAATTCAATCTTCTAACTTCTGTAAAGTGTTTTACTTTTATATAATGGTTTCATATTCGAGGTAATCAAACTGATCAGACGTTTCATGTTCAAATGTTTTATTCACCGATCGACATAAACAATTATTTTAGCTTTTTAAAAAAATTCTGTTCAATCTAGTAGGTCTCATTTAAGAAAATATCTTTATGTATGAACTTTCTACGAGAAGAAATGTTATCTGAAAAATGTTACCCCAAAAGCTATATAGGAACTATTTTAACCTACATATGTTCCCCAGAAATAGTTGCATAAAAGAGTCTAATATAATATCTCATTAATTTTTGCTGTACACTTAAAATCAACAAATTATGTTTCTTTGATAACGTGACATTTTAAAGAAATACATGTCACAACATAGACAGAAAGATGGTATTTTAGAATCTAGAGATAGGTATTTTAGAATTCAATTTCTGCGAAAACAAGTTACTTTAGAACTTTTATTAAGAATGGTTTCATAAGAGAAACACAAACAATACGAAACTAACATTTCTTTGCGCGATGAAAGAAACCTAAGACACTGTTTATAAGAAAAAAAGAAATATTGCCAATTATTGTGAAAGGGTCCAAATAAATACGTATTGTATAAAAAAAGTATTATGCAGTACATTTTTAAAATGAAAGAACTCGTCGAAACATACTAACGCATATTAATTGATATTAAGTGCAGCTATCATTTTATCTATTGTATGCAGTAACATGATGTAGGAAACATATTTTTTTAGTTTTACGGGGTGTACCGAAAATCGTGGTAACGGTGGAAAATCGGCCGGGTGGTGATTTTACATGCAAAAATAAGTCAAAAAATGGAATAACATTTTTTCGTTTCGAATCTCCGCCCGGTCAGTGTACCATAATGTTCGGTACACCCTGTATAATGCTAGTTAGAATTAAGCAAAGCGGAGAATCAAAAGAACAATATAAACCGAACTGATGCTGTAAATGTTATAGATGAAAATTATTTGAACGTACATTTGTTCCATTTACGGTTCAAGAAAACTGTTATTGTATCGCTTTTATAGTGTCTATACATGTATCGATTTTATCATTCTATCTTCCGGCTCAGTTCTTCCAGTTCGAAACGAAGTGTAAAAGATATCTTTTCCCCACCGTTACGTGCTACCTTCGCTTGCCCTAGATAGAGAGGTTCGATGATGATAAAAAAATCTTACCTTATATACAAAGGAAAACACATTTCTGAGTCACTGACAAGCAGTGTCGATTCAAATAATTATGTTCTAATAATAGAACAAATAGACTAATAATAGACCTAATAATTATGGTCTCTTTTTGTTGCGTAAATTAAAACAAAATAGTTTTTAGTCAATCATCATACGAGTTTCTACAGCAACTTCAACACCAACAAGAAACGACCAAAATAGAGTGATCCATGATTGATTGATACGCATAATTGATAAAGTATATATTTGTAAGCATATAGAAGACAAAAAATAGCATTGTTTATTTATGAAAGAAACGTAATACAAAAGTAAACTCCAATAAATTCTCCTCTTCTGTACTTAATACAGTCATTGCACTCAGTGATGAGATGTGAGCCTCCTTTTCTCTTCACAATTGTGTGTATATGTATAGTGTAAGCCACACTCACACTTTATTTTATGGATCGGGAAAGAAGGGTGCTAAAATAACTTTAAGTAAAATACATAATAAACTCGTCTCGTCTCGTGTCCGTCGTGTCGCGTCTCTCGACACTTTCTCGCCAATATCACTGCCCCATTAACCTGTCCTCATAATATAGATACGTTTCTGTCTTGTTCGCATATACGCAAGAAAAAGAGGCCCGCATCTCATTACTGATTGCACTAGGTCCCTTGATTACACCATATCATATTTTTTATTGCTAGCATGCACAGATAATTTTAAAACTTTCTATGCTATACTTGTTCTAGAAGCTTTTTTTCTTTTCAATTTTAATTTTAGGTAAGGTGCAATACTTGTCTTAGTAATAATCAAGTATTAATTAAAAAGAATGTATCAAGTAAGCAAAATGGTATAAATAATAATAAAATTCTTGTTCTACATTGTCAATAAACACTATTCAATGAATATAATGTACGAAAATACCTTTAACAATTGTAAAAGTATCACAGAAATCGGTTGCGTTATCGATGGTACTCTCTTACTTCGATTAGTAAGGGGTGGCATCCAACAAGGGTTACCTGAATGTGTGCTTCCTTATACATTTATTTTCACAAAAACTCAAAATATTAGTTGCTTTCGAGTACAAGACGTATATTTTTTAATTGTTTCTGGAGACAATCTCCTAACCTTGTCACCAGATGGAGAAAACAAACAACAACATTCCCGCTACTACCTGATCAAGTATTTTCATATTTTAAACGAAGTTTATTAAATCAAGTATATGCCGTTTTGATCGATCACCTTTTGCCATTTTTGAGGTAAACCGGTCTTGTTCAACTGTTTGCATGATATCATCGACTTTTTCAGTGACTGATCGACCAGAACGAGGTGTATCTTTGACATCAAAATTTCCAGATTGAAAACGCTTGAACCAGCTTTGTGCCACACTTGCTGATACTGTATCACGTCCATAAACATCGCAAGTTCTTTTAGCAGCTTGAGTCGCATTTTTCCTTTTTTGCAATAAAATTTCAAAATGTATCGAATTTCTTCTTTACTTTACTCATGTTCTAGACATAATAACTTTTGACTAAATAAACAAATATCACAATTTCTTGTTTTTAATTAATCTATGATATATCACCTTTCAGACGCACTTAAGTAATGCCAGATCCGATTAATAATAACAGAGTTATGACATGGTACGACATCTTTCGGGAGGATACGAATAAACTTTTTCCGCATACCATTATATCGTCCTAAACCAGGCCTCGAATTTAGTTACTCGCGACGACCGATTTTCGAGGGCTACGCCTCCTGGACCCGGCCGCGCGTCTCGCTCCCCGTGGCGGCCCTAGTGCTCGGAGCTGCTCAGGCGCGTACCATAGCACAGATAAGCCCTATTCGTGGCACATAAGGGGCGACACTCGTGTCAATAGGTTTCCACATTACCATCGAGGTACCAATGCCAATGCGTTTTTTTTTGTTAGTGATATCCCCTGTAGGCCTATCCCACTATGTCACACGATAATTTCGGACAACAGTTGTAGAAAATTAATTAGAAAAATAAATTCGTAAGGTAAATTTTAAAAATAGTTTTTGATTCCATTGTTATGCTATGGTACACCCTTGGAACACGCGGATTCCCCACGTGCGTCAGTCGAAGGTACAAGCAAATTTTCTACAGCTGTTGTCCGAAATTATCGTGTGACATAGTGGAATAGGCCTACAGAGGATACCACTAACAAAAAAGAACGCATTGGCAATAGTACCTCGATGGTAATGTGAAAACCTATTTACACGAGTGTCGCCCCTTATGCCCCACGAATAGCGCTGATCTGTGCTATGGTACGCGCCTGAGGAGCTCCGAGCAGTAGGGCAGTCACGGGGAGCGAGACGCGCGGCTAAGTGGCGGAGGCGTAGCCCTCGAAAATCGGCCGTCGCGAGTAACTAAATTCGAGGCCTGTCCTAAACCGTTCTTAAGAAATCCCTCGGTGTCTAAGGCAGTGCTCGCTAGATAGCCTTACCGACGAGTCCTTTAGCGGGCCCAGGACGAAACACGTCCTTTCCCCTTTTCCTCCTCTCCAACACATTTCAGCCGCCGCCAAATGTCAATCTTTATTTACAAAATTATTTCACATAATTATCTGTTGACATAAGCATACGAGAACGATTTACTTCAGGAATTGATAGAAAATTAGTGCCTGATCAAGAACTAGTTACTTAACGATACCTTTGATTGTACTTAGAGTCTCTTATGTTGCTATATTGCACTTGCTGTTGGATATTCCATTCTCTCTTTCAACTCTTCTATTATGTATACTCCCACTTCTTGCATCCGCTCTACCCTTGTTATGTTGAATCCATCTCGTTTTAAATAGTTTTCCCTTTCCTTTGCTCTTCTTGTCTTTACCTTTTCTTTCTCCTTTGTGCACTCCTTTACCAGATTTCTTCCCTCCACTTTTTTCACCTCTTCTACGAATTTCCATGCTCTTACCCTTACTTTGATTTTAATATCATCCCCTTTTCTTTTCTCTAAAACTAAATACTCCGGTGTTTACATGCTCAACCCTTGAATCCATTATACACACCTAATTTGTACCATCTATACTTCTTTCCTTTCTCGGAATCCCCACAGCTCCATCCCATACATGAGTATCCCCATCACCATTGCGTCAAACATAAACATCCCCATTTTAAAGTAATCCATAAACTTTATCTCAGCAATTCCGTATACCTGGATCAAAGCCACATTTCAGTTCTTATACATTCCCTTGCATGTTTCACTAGACTACAGTCAAAGCTTGACAAAAAGGTTCCAGAAAATCGTACATCAAGTTTTCTACATCGTTGCAGAGGAGTGGCTTCAATCTTCAAATCTACGATTGATATATCCCCAAAAAATGTTTTAACGATTTTACGGACGCTTCACTTGGTAGCAATTTTGAGGTAAACTATCTCCTCAGTTTTCCAGCTTACATCGTGTAAAACTGTCTTAAGTAGAAAAGAATGATAGTTTATGAAAGTAGAAGTCCCAAGCTTTAAAATGAGACTAGGTTTATTGTTGTATTATTCCTTTTAACGAAATTATCATAGTTTAAATATCGACGATTTTTCGCAAATGAGAAAAGTATGCAAATATTTGTTGGATTCGCTGTATGTTATTAATTTCTTTTAAATCGAAATATAATTATATTTTGTGTTATCAATACTTAGCCATTAGACTACACGTAGGTACGCAATAAATGTTAGGTATCTTTTTAATATAGAGCATTATTCACTACAAAGTATAGTAATGCCACGAAGAAAGTAATAAAGCAGTTTGCACAAGGTGCAATGACAATATCTCTCCTTCTGCGGAGTATACCCCTGGAGGGGCCGAGAAGCTCGACCGCTCGACTCGGCCGAGAAAATGTAACATGATACGAATCAGGTATATCGGTGAGATATACGAGAGAGATATAATGGAACCTCGAGGAATCGTGTCCCGCCTGTAGAAAGCAATGTTTCGGACTCGAAGTCGTCGCACTCTTCGTGACATTACTGTAGTTCTAATTATGACTGTTGTGAAAGAAATTATAAGGCAAGGGCTTAAGGTATTCCATACTAATAGAGACGTATTCTTTGACATACATATCATTTCAATGTACTGCTGCCTCGAAGAGTTAGTTAAGAATTGCAGTTTGTGTGGAAATTAATGTACTTACTTTTAAGAATAATGACATACGTTTTAGTAATACATTTTATCTGTATCGCATATTAATAAAATCAAAACAATAATTTCATTTTATATTAATGAGTAAATAAACATACATGTGAAATGTATATTTTGTCCATTTGCAGGAGTCATATCATTTTGTTTTTAAAAGTGTTTACTACGATAATTTATATATTATAATATATAATTATAAAATATGTGGTAAATATTACGTTTAAGGGACCCACCTCCAATGACAAGATATGTCAAGGTCAATATTCTGAACAACTTTTTCCCCATACATGTACGGTCTTAATTTCCGAGATATTCGCAAAAAACTTTAGTCAAACTTAGGTTACAAGTAAACTTTATTCTGGGACAAGCTATCACCGATCGGTAATTAAAATATACAGGATCATAGACAAGATCTCAAAGAGAAGGTATTGCGTTGCGAGGGGGCGGAGAGGACGGATTTTTGCATTTATGATCGGGTCGCCCCTACCCCCAACGACACTTACAAAAGCCAATATCAAATCGGTGAAGTCGTAGCTTTTCAACAAGTCCACCGTGTACAACACGCATATACCACGTGCTGACTTTTTAAATATGTATACAGTGTTGATAAAGTACGTTCTATCTATGAAAATTACTATGATAATAACTTTTTAAGGAACAATAAGTGACGGCTAAAACCTTTCAAAATTTATTTCAGAGAGTGTCCTTGATAACATATGTCAAAGTGAAGGTCGCAGGTACAGTGAACCACGTAAGTATTCGAACGGTGTCGAATGAAATGTTTGAGGCTTTAAAAAATGTACTTATATTATGAATTCTATAATGCTTTTATTCCAGTAGTAACTTGTAAGTGTCGTGATTATATATGTAAACTTTGAAGACGATACAATAGTGTCAACAATAGTTATCAATTATTTCTTGGAAAGATCGACGATATGAGGGCCACAGAAGTATTCGAACGACTACACGTTTTTCACTAACGTAATATAAAATTTGTAGACAAGTGAATAAAGAGATGGACCCTGAGAATCTTCGTGCAACAGTGAAGCACGGAGGTTGTTCGATAATGGTGTGGGGGTGTATGGAAATTAGTGGCGCTGGGAACCTTGTTATTATTGATGAGATTTTAGATAAATGTAAATATTTACGCATATTAAACGAAAATTTAAAACGAAGTGCGGAGAAATTAGACGTAATAGACAATTTTTATTTTTAAAAGGACACAATGATCCAAAACATACTGCACATATTGTAAGAATGTTGAAAATTCAGCGAATACGCGTACCATTAGATAGGAATCGGCTGTCGCGTCTGATAATGACCAGCAATTCTACTCTGAGCATATACTACTGGACGCGAACCCGACGAATCTTTAAACTAGATTTTCTCGAAAACGAAGCTTCAAGTGTACAAATTTTATTCTTTCTTTTTGACTCATTTTTACATGTAGAATCATCTCCTAATCGGTTGACCATGAGTCGCGCGACACCCTGCATATAATGTACCTCACATATTGGATACACCTCTCCAAAGTCTTGATGTCAATCCCATTGAGCTTTTATTGGTAGAAATTGGAAAACGAGTATTCAAATACATCACAAACTTAAAAGAAGCATTATAAATCTAAAGCATAGAAATTTGGTCTTGAAAAAAATAACACTGAAAATTTGGTGAATAGTATGGAACGGTGTCTGCAAGATCTAATCCAAAATCTCCAAGTGCTCATGATGGAACAACAAAGTATTAAAATTTCGTGATTTTTTGAAAAACGTTTAGTTGTTCGAATACTTTTGTGGCCCTCATATCGTCGATGTTTCCAAGACATACTTGATAACTATTGTTGACATTAGTGTTGACATTTGGTCTTCAAAGTTTACACGTATAATCACGACATTTACAAGTTACTACTAGGACAATAGCATTCTGGAATTCATAATGCGAGTACATTTTTTAAAGCCTCAAACATTTCATTTGAAACCGTTCGAATACTTTCGTGGTTCATTGTATGTACATATATGTGCGGGCAAATTTCAATATAGTATCACTGATGTATTTTTGTTAATAACTTTATAATAAAAAGCGGGTGATGGCTAAAACCTTTTGAAGGTCACTCAGAAAGGTGCCCTTGATAAGATATGACAAGTTCGAGGTCGTTGGAGGTGGGTTCGCTAAATGTAATATTATAAATATAATATACTAGTTGTACTACATTTCCATTGTAATAGAATTTTTTAATCTACTAGTATTGCTGATTATACTGAATAAAAACAACAAATGCCTCTGTGCAAATAATGCTTTAAAAAATGCAGTAGTTGCAATTTTTATTTTACCAGATATTTCAGTGTTGGTGTGTCATAAGTGTTTCATAAATGAAACTATATATTATAATTGCGTTGTTTTGCTCATGAATATTCTATGAATCGTGATTCTCCGACATTTAAATAACATGTGACATGTATACTTGTAACGCTGTTTTCTTATAATCAGTTTTTTGCACTTTCACCCTTATGACATCTATGGCCTCAATTCCACCGACCATAGTTGTTTCATGAGACTGAAATATAGAAGTAAGCCTGAGTCACGGACCGCAAGAATACTTTCTTCTAAACATTGTTTAATGAAACAGATTATCTGAACCCACGAAGAAAACTTATTCTGTCACGAAAAATGTTAATCATCTCTTGCAACAGAACAATTACTTCGTAACACATTCACTATAATCATCGAATTAACAAAGAACCTTTTTTTCATATTGCCTATGCTACTGGCGGTCGATATGGAATATGCAATTATTTATTTATTGATGCCGCAAACCATGTTTGGTTTATATAGCATGAATATGCAATTATTTCATTTTGCAGAACTATAGCTATTTTTATTACGTTTGAACAAGTGTAACAAAGCAAACGTATTGATAAATAACAATATCTAAAACACTATAGAAAATTACTTAGATAGGCGTAGTAATGTCTCGATATATCTGAAATTACGTTTTTCTGACATTTTAATCAACATGCTCGTAACACTTTTCTTCTTCAAATAGCGCTAAACATGACACAACTTGGATCACATCTACTCATTCAACTCACGATACAGTAGAACCTCGACTATCCGAACTAAACAGTAGAACATGCGTGCTCGGATGATGGAACATTAACCTACTGTAGTGCTAGATTAAATCTTAACTAACATGTAGAATACATCGTGTTTTATATGGATTGCTTTGGATCGAATTGTTTACACGTGAAACTCGCATTAAAATAATAGTCGAAAAATAATAACCGAGATAGCCGAATAATAATGTTCCAGTATATTCTAGTATATTATAGTACATTCTAGTATATTCCAGTATACTCCAGTATATTATAGTATATTATAGTATATTCTAGTATATTCTAGTATATTCAAGTATATTCTAGTATATTCTAGTATATTCTAGTATATTCTAGTATATTCTAGTATATTCTAGTATATTCTAGTATATTCTAGTATATTCTAGTATATTTTAGTATATTCTAGTATATTCTAGTATATTCTAGTATATTCTAGTATATTCTAGTATATTCAAGTATACTCCAAGATATTCTAGTATATTCAAGTATACCCCAAGATATTCTAGTATATTCTAGTATGTTCGAGTATATTATAGTATATTCAAGTATATTCTATTATATCGTGAATTGAACTAGTAAATATAAATAAAAATGTCATTGTGTTATTGGATTAGTATTTCACCGATATACAATAAATTCTGCAGCAATATCATGGGCACCTTCTTCAGACATACCAAACTTCATGGTACAAATAAAATCACAAAAACAATGTGGCTAAAAATAAGACGAAATGGAAAAATAAAAAAAATTGCTTTGGCAAATTCTGAAGAAATTGCTATTAAAAATCAGTTTCGTACAGGTGCACCTAAGTGATATCTGGCGTTACAGATATCACTACAAACTGTTGCTACGACTGTGACAATTAATTCTCCAATTCTCTTGAGTCACACTATCTTCGTGCTCTCAGGGTTAGTAAAAAGACAGCGTCACTAGCTTGGATCTTTGAGAGATTATAACGATCTCGTTGAGACTTAATTGAAACAATTTTTAATTCTTGAAATTTAATTTTCGATACCTCTATTCTGATATTATGACAACTGCTTTGACGTTCCAGTCGCATTTCATTCGTTATTGGAGGTTGCGTCCAAAGCAAAAATCTGTGCCGTGATTCGTTTTCTATGGACAAAGAAAGGTCGTCTTACTGAAATTTGTTGTTAGCTACACCTTCCATGCAGTCCAGACCTTGGCATTCCCATGTCTTCGGACCCATGAGAGAAGAAGAGCAACGCAAGAATGGTTGTCACAAGTTTGACACAATGTTTTCAATGCAACGATAGAAGAATTGGTGCCACTATACGATAAGTGTCATAATCGATATAGGGTTATGCAGAAAATAGCAGATATTTTGTGTTATGAAACAAATGAATACTTGAACTGAAAAACTGAACACTTATTATTTTTAATACGAGTGATACTAATATTTTGGTCGTCGAGATAAATTGAGTGTTGTTCTGTCCATAATATATTTCACAACCGTAAAATACACATAATGTTAATAACAATTGAATGTTCAGTACACGTTCGCGATGTTCTAATTGTACAAGTTCGAGGTTCAGGTTATTCAGCGTTCTAGAAGGTTGTACAATGTTCTAAAGGTTCTATATGCTCCGAAGGTTCTGAATATTCTGACGCAATTCACCCGGAAGCTCGGGAAGAGATCATTCCTTTGATAGGGATAAAAAGGGGACAAATCACCAGTTTTGGATGCAATCTAAAAATTGCGCAACGCTTACTGACTCCGTGATTTCATTTTACCACGTCAGCCTCGTAGGACTCTGCACAGAGATCCCTTGTCCAACAATCTTTTCCCCGAAACTGGGGTAGACTTTCCGCTGTGTATGGCCTGCGATGCGTCAATTGTCATTGAATGGAGTACGACTGATCTATTTTCCCGTTTCAGAACGAAACACTCAACGTCCTGCCGTACCTAAGTCGTTAACGATTCCTTCGGGCCAAGCATGCCAATACATACCTCAAAAATGACAGTCTACCACTCGATCGTAACACACAACTAGACACGATGTCTAGACAATTCTATCTGTAGATCAGGCAAATATAAACAATACAACTGTTGATAAGGTAGCTCACTAGACAGGGCATTCGACTACAGGTGGGATAAAATTCAAAGGGTGGTTCGAGAAGAAGGGGTTAATGTATTTTCACTTCACAATCTGGCCTACACAAATACACGTGATCAATCTGCAATTGTTTCCGTATATAAATTCTGAATTGCAGAGCGAATATTAAAAGTTAGGCTAACTTTTTTTCATGTGATCCTGTAGATATCGATGAACACATTCCGAAAATGTGTGTATGGTTGTCAGGAGTTCACTGGTTTATAAGTTATACGCATGTAAAGATGAGCAGTTTTAAGCGTTTTTGACAGGTTAGAGCGTCGCCATAGTGGATATTTGTTGAGTGGTAGAGGTAGGTAGGTCTGTTCGGCGCATGCGCTGGATAGATCGTGAGTGTTCAGCGCATGTGTTAGATAGTATGGTATATTTGCGGGATCGGCTAAATAGTAGTGAGCGTATGCGCTAGATGGCAATTCAGTGGTTACACATACTTTGTAAACATAAGGAATTTCAAGTGTTTTTCACAAATTAATTATTAATAAGTTTATTGTTGATTTCGAAATGGCTAGTTCAAGTGTTGGAAATTTTAACTTTAGAGACATGCCAAGTAGTAAAGAAGAAGAAATTACTTAGGCTCAGAATTGTGGATTGTTGCGGAAATTTAAAAAATGTCGTACTCATCGGTGCGAAATGAAAATTTATAATAATAATCATGGAATCGGTCGTTGTCGGTGTCCAGTAAGTAAAATATACAGAATCACATACGGGATTTCAAAAAAAAGGTACAGTCCAAGATGATTTGTGGTTAGGTCGTCGTGGGAGCGGAGAAGGCCAGCCCCGACCATGGTATAATGTTTCGCATTTTGATTTAGTGAATGTGTTATTATTACGTATTATGCTGCCATCTAACGAATCTGTTCGGAAGTATTTAGCCCATTTTATGTGTATCACCTAGCAAATATATCAATATGGCGGCGCTTTAACCTGTCACAAAGGCTTAAAAGTGTTGAACTTTATACGCGTATAACTTTTTAACCAATGAATTCCGCACAATAAGATTTTCATTTTCGGCTTTTTCTCGTCGAAATCTATAAGATTGTATAAAAAAACTTGAAAAAAAAGAGTTCTCCAAAACGCAATTAAACCAAAAGTTATGTTTTAAAACTCATATAATATTGAAATATATATTGAAAATATAAAACCTACGTTTTGTAGATATGTGCCAATTATACATACATATTCTGAAAATTGTATCAAACTCGGTCAACATTAAAATGAGCTACAGAAGTTTAAAGAAAATTAATGAAAATTGCAATTTACACCTTTCATTGCCTGTCTTTTTATGCCTCATAAACCGATTTTGATAAAATTTTCAGAATATGTGTAATTAAAAAAGATCTACGAAACGTATCGTTTAAATTTTCAATATAAGCCCACATAAAAAAGTTGTAAAATACAAATTTTAATATTTCCAAGAAAGAAATAGTGTGCGGCCCACGGGTCACCGCGCCGCTTCCCCGGCTCTAGAGATAAAGTCAAACTAGGACTGGTGCTGGAGAGTGGGAAAACCGACAAACTAATGGCAGAGGTCGCGCAACTACAGTGAGGAAGAAGCTCCCCGGCTCTAACGTAGGTGCTGACGAAAATGTACAAACTGGAGGTGAAGCGAGCCTGCAGCGGGTTCAGGTGCTGAATTCAATTCATACATTGATTAATTTCATTCTTTATACCAATCACTCCTTTTATACAAACTGGCGAAAGAATATATCGACGTTTTCTTAGAATTTGAACGGGTTTTCTTTTGCTGGCTTACCTAGACGACTCTGTAGATTTACCTGCAACGCGTTAAATTGACATGTTTGATATTCTAGTCGTTAATTGACTAACTCTTTCGGAATTAGACAGGGGTGTATTACAAACTATAAATTACTTTTCAAACAATACGAATTAACGACAAAGTCTACAGCATTTGAGCCAATTGCCTATTAGCTGCTTGAAACACAAGTCCCTAACAAAAATACGGAGTTCGTGTTTCTGTGACGTCGCTAAATCGGAATCAGCCTCCGTACTTGAGACAACTGCTTCACCTAATGCGAAAACTTTTTCTGGAATCCAAGTAGCTTATGTGCTCGACCTCTCAACTTGTCTCCTGTTTCCTAGCGAAACACCCGTAGAAAGCTCAAGAAATAAAGGCTGTGTGTCAGAAGGCACGGCTACTGCTGCATTACGAATACACTTACCTGTTATTTGTTTGTCGTCCCTTCTCTCTTACGTCTTCCTCGATTCGTAATTCATTTATGGCACCACTGGATTACGTTTAAAAGCGTTCCGTAAAGTCAAGGAACAAGAGTATGTACTGTCGATATCAGGAGTTGTACTTAAAAGATTCGTTTTTGTTAGAATGGAATTTTAGTGCCATCGAAAAATGTACTAAACAGTGATTCGAAAAAATTAAATAACATCTTAATTTTGCTGTACTGACAATAGAATACTATTAATATTATCTATAATAAGATTGCCAATATTGTAAGAGTTGTGACATAATATAAATACAAATAAAAAGGTACTTGAATTAGCTTATATACATTTTATGTTCATGTTAGTTTAATGGAATGGGCTGTGAAACATAATATTTCACATGTCGCGGTTAACGATTTACTTTCCATATTAATGAAGCCCATTTCAAATAATTTAACAACGGATGCTAGAACTCTTTTAAAAACATGTAAGACAGTTGTTACCAAACAAATTGAGCCAGGTTATTATAACCATTTTGGTTTAAAAATGCCATGAATCTCAGCTTGCTGGTTAAGAAGGGAAAAAGGATATTCCAGACTACAAAATTAGCCACAGCAATAATAGGTGAGTTATTCACTTGCAATTTATTATTTTTGAAATTCACTTGTATACAGTTGTATATATTATTTAATTGAAATTCTATGATTCAGATGCAGCAAAGGCATAAAAAATATTCATGCATCAGAAGGAGACGGAAGTTGCGCTGCAGTCGTGGCTTAGGAGTGCCGCGGAAAGAAGGAAAATTGTAAAAAAAAGATATTTAATAGTAAAATTTAAATTCTAAGTTTATAAACGTTATTATTATTTAACATTATATTTTATCATTTTTGTACTTACGCAACAATAAAAAAAAATTCCATACAAATAAAAATATATTATATATACACATTAAAAAAGAAAGTTTATCTCTCCTTCCCTTTGCACCTTCACCGACAAACAAATTCTAATAACGTTAGAAATTATGTCTCCTTTTAAAAACCCAGACTATACATATATATTGTTATAAATTGTGATAAATAAATGACTGTTATAAATTAATATATATTTGTGTTATACGTATATGCGATTGTATTGTACTATATATCTAATCTATACGTTTATAATAAATGAAATTTTAATTCACGTTAACCATATACAATGAACGTTGTTTAGTAATTCTAAATATTCAAGAACCATATCGTCCTGTAAATGTTCTGTGAACGTCCAGAATATGTCCAGTCGGACGTATGTAGAACGTCGGATCGGGACGTCCTACGGACGTCCCACTTTCTAACTGGTAGCTGTCTAAGATGTATCTGGGACGTAACTCGGACATATGTGGGACATACGATCGTTATTTTATGTCCCTGGGACGTACAGAAGGTCCGGTACGGACGTCCATGCGACGTCTGGGTGCTATCTGAGAGGTGAGAATAATTAAAATTAAGAATCGTATTGAAGTTTTACAAAAATTTAATATATTTGCTTTATATTAGGAGAGAAGGAATACCATACCGTTAACAATAATGTGCTAGACGCAGTGTACGCATGCCACAACAATGAATAGTAATATTATTGTACCTATTGTTGATATTAAGAAATTATAAAAGATAAAAATATAAAGAAATGCATGTTGTTTGTGTAAGTTCCAACTGTAATAATTTTCTTCCTATACAAAGCATTTCTTTTTTAAGTGAAACTGGTACGTAATGAGAAAACACATTCTCAGTCCTCTGTGATAGTAAACGTACACTAAAGCATTTAAATGTTATTCTTTCGAAAATGGAATCTTCCATAAAAAGAACTATGCTTCAAGCAGCACTTAAAACAAGTTCCCATTTTTTACAGAAGGAAAATTTATTTAATTCGGTTTTACTTAAAAAATAATATGACTGTGGGTCTTACACTCACTGAGAGTGTTCGCAGTAAGGTCTGAGTAACGATTCTCTGTAGAAATCATGAATTTTAAAGTGGTGCAAATATGAATATTCATGGTGCAAGTGTAAGTATCTCATTGATGTAATCAGTGATCTTCGCGAAGTAATAGAAACAAATACATATTAATATTTCTGTGCTCCCTTTTTTCATCGAAGTAGAGAAAATAGTGTAAATGAAAAATATAAGCAAGTAATAATGAAACAGTAATTAATCAGATACCTGTTAAAAAGAAGTAGTTAACGATAGATTTGTAACATCACCATACGGGTGATAAAATCTCCTGAATAAGAGGATTCCAAATTTTCTGTATTCAATCATCTGAATGTTAGAGGAAATCGTACAGTCTATAAAAAGTGAAGTGCACCTTTTTCTTTTTTTACACAACTTCCTTTAACGCCAATTTGTAAGAACATGTTTTTTAAAACAGCAAGCAATTTCACTTTCACGTAGTTTCATTAACATTAAACCTACTGACCATTAAAGCTGACTAGTATATGTTGCTTTATAAAAATAGCAGGATTGAATTTATTTAAATGTTGTGCTATTTTTATTATAATGTATGTTCCGTTTCTCAGAAAAGGATATCTTTACGAAGATATATTACTTTATTTAGTACGACTATCCGCATTTGTGAACCGTAAGCAAGGCGATTGGGCTATTTCGATGCCCCATCTGCTCTGCACTTTTTCCAAAATAACAGATACTAATAGCACCGAATTAACCGTAGTAGCAATATTCCCCAAAGGCCGTTACTCTTCGTCAAAACATTTAGCATTTCATTGACCCATGGTCCACATTTGGTAACCAGAAGTCGATCCATCGTCGAGACCTTTCTTTCCGCTTTCTTTGTTCGAATCAAGGCGCTTTTCTGGTTTATGACCTGCTACGGTACGTTGGGACACGCGGATTCCCCGCGTGCGTCATTCGAGGTTACAAGCGTACCTGCGACTGACTCCCGGTTTGGGAGCGGTCATTTATTCTTTCCAGTCCATTTTTTGACCAATTATCTAAGACGACCGTGGCCCTTACCATTTCCCGAAAAATGACAGTCAACGAATCCGCTTGCCTCACAGTAAAACTCATGCCCACGCCGAGTTTACATTTTTTACGCCATCCATCATCAACTTCACTTCTTCAAGAAACACAGTCCGGGAAACTTTGTCGAGAGTATCCAATCAGTGTAGTTAAAACTCTTGTAACCAAAGTTATTTTATTTTTAAAATATAGTTTTAATTGTTCGTTAAATAGTGCACCATTTTATTACGTCCATACCAGCTCTATCACCTTAAGTGGTCGTAGGTCGTAGGGCATCGCGTACCACGTTGTCGTACTCGAATCGGGGATTTACAACCCTCGTAGACTAATCCGGTCTCAACGCGAGTTCGTGATAAAACAATGTATACGTTAAGGAAACTGCGTGTATAATCATTTTCAGTGAAAGCTTCTTGATAACATCAAAAATTGTGAAATAGAAAATCTGAATCGTGTTATTTGACCCGCAGTGGAAGATTTAGGGTTACGAAAAGATTAACCAAAACCTAACACAACTTAAGCTGACTCAATTGATCTTTATCTTTATTAAATAAAGGCTAAAAATCCAAAACCCAAAGCCATTACTTATGCATTGGCTCGCTGTCATATCTTTTACAAGACGTTCCAAAAGGATCTTTCATAATAATACAGAGATAAGTAGATTGCGAATTTTATGTAATTATAGCAATAATGAATAAGAGAAACTCGGAACTCTGAAGACATTAAACGGATTTGATCATGTTATTATACAGAGTGTTCCAGCAACAGTGGTAGAACCGAACAGGGGCGATTTCTCATGAAAAAATAAGTCGAAAATATAAAATAAAGTTTTTGCGAATAAGGCTTCGTTTTCGAGACAAACGAGTTCGAAAATGCAGCGAATACGTGCGATATTATTAGATCGGTGAAACAAACTTATGGATCAAAGTAAGCATCATTCTTATCAACGTATTCTGCGAATGAATTGTAAGATTCTTGTTTGTATTAAGGTAGAAATCGGATTTTTTTGTTGTTCACGTTCATCATTTACAAGATTCTTATCTCCATTTTGTAGTCTTCTTTACCGTCGACGAATAGGGCATTGGTTAATTGACAAATTTTGATCAAACATCACATGATGCTATCGTTAAAATGTTATTTCTCCACTCATATAAAATGAATACTATTATTTGAAAGTAAAATTGGACATCTAAATAAAAATTGAAGATGAGACCTTATGATCAGCATAGTACCTTAAAATTATGTATAATAACCCCATAGATTGTAATATTATTTCTTGATCAAAACGCTACATAACATTTGCATACTAGAATTTCATATGCAACAACCTAATAGATAGGAATATTTTGACGCTTCTGATAATGGCCGACCAATTCTACTTCCTGCATATACTAAAGTACAATTGTCTCGAAAACGAAGCCTCATACATAAAAACATTACTCCATATTTTCGACTGATATTTTCACGAAAATCACCGCCTTCCCGGTTGCTCCAATGTTGCTGGAACATCCTGTACCATTTTTGGCTTATTAGTATTATCTAAGCAAGGAACACATTTTTACTTATCTTCTGTAGTCTACAATTGACTTGTAAAGTTTTTATTTTACATAATGATTTGCAGTTTAATGATAATCGGTAACCACAATTTTTGTATTAACCATTTTTTTTATTATTAACATGCAGCTATAAACATAATAGATATATTGCGCATAATGTAAGCTATTTTAAATGATTTTTCAAAGTTGTGAAAATTCCTACCTTTACCTGAAGCAAGAAATATTTGCTGTTACAGTTTTGCACAATGTTTTCAATAATAACAATTTGTATCCTTAATAACTTACTAATACTTACAATCATAATACTTTAAGGTTTAGAATTGCTCGAATGCGTCTTCGTTTATTGTATATTAGCTTTCACTAAAACCTGGATGAATTCATGCAACTGTTAATAATTGGTACAAATATAAATTGACACGAATGTTACCCGTTTATATGTATATCACAATAGGTTAGCATTTTCATAGTATAATAGTAGACCAAAACTCACAGGGCCCCTCCAATTTTTCTAATTACTTAACGTTTCCTAAAAGGGAGATTCCGGTCTAGATCTTTGAAAAAAATTGAATTTTTTACATTTTTATGTCTTTATTGATATGTAAAGAACATGTAGTTAAAGGGAAATTCTAAATTTCAAGAATTACCAAAGTTGTAAGCTTTGAAGTACACATTTTTCTCGCAACATCGCTTTTGGAATTGATGGAACAAATATATGAAAAATCAATTAGTTAAACTGAATGAATCCTAATTTTTTTAAATCAGAGAGTATACCTTTTCCGAGGTAGTGGACCATTAATATCTTCAGTTTGCTCAAATTTACTAATTTCTAAGGAATGTAGAATTGTGAAAAAATTGAGACATAAATGATATCTACTCTAACGTATCAGAAGAAAGATTAAAATTACTTCGTTTGCAAGTTCATTTTCTCGGCATGGAGTTTTGTATATGCAGAATATATTTGGTTTTTGTTTAAGATTTAAAGCCAGGGAACTAAACATCGCACAAATAGAATTTTTTTAGAGTATTTATACATCCAAAGGGTATACACAAGAAATTCTGGAAACCATAGGTTGTTAGCTTATTTATTTTGTTCGAAAAAAGTCGTCGAAGTTCTCATTTCTTTGGTGTCCTACACCAGGACCTCTCCTTCAGATGAGCACAAGAAACATTATGATATAGGTTACAATTAACCCGATATCGACTGTCTGCGTTAGTGGCAGACTTCGACCCTCCGAGGGTTAATGACTACATAGTAAATTCGCCAACGAGTTGAGCGCAACGGAGCCAGCTCTTCAACTCCAATTCTCTTTGATTGCTTGCTGACGTGTTTACTATCCGCATTGAGTACGTTGAGCGTGTTCAATAACTACGTGTGATTCCACTTGTGAGTAGTACGATTATGACAGACCTTGCTGTTGAAAGAATTTCGAACCAGTATTGCTACCATGTTTCCTCTAGAAGCACAAATCTCCATTTTCGTTGTGCACATGTAGCAAACAGAATAAACTATATAGTGTTGTCGCAATAAAAACAGCGGCTTCGAATACGAAATGTTGCACTCATCGAAACAGACACGATTCCTTGAGATTAAAGCGCAACTACAGCTGACAGATTCCGGCTTGGCTCGGGGCGGCGGCCGATTCCACTGCACGGTAGCGTTGTTATCGCACCGTGCTCGCATCGTGAACAAGAGAAGGAGTAACAATTTATTCAAATACAAATCGTATGTTCAGCCGTAAATGCCGTAATTGCTGCTTCAAATTTTCTTATACGACAATACCGAATTATTTTGATCTAATACCGAACAATAACTGTACGCATGCTGACTCGATTGTATTGCTCACGATTCGAGCACGGTGCGATGACAAAACTACCGCACACTAGAATCAGCCGCCGCGCCACACAGTTGTCCCAATCAAATTATGTCATTGACGTCAGCTATAATATTAGTAAGTAAAAAATATATAATGACTATAAAAAAATCAAGGTGACTAATTGTTTATTTACATTTATTTATTTTTTGAGATTTGTATTGAAGAATAATTTTTAGTTTAATAAATTAGAATACTCTTAAAACGCACTTGAAATAAATAGTTAAAAGTGCAAGCTGATAATTTGTATTAGCTTCTAACTTTCTTAGTACTTCTGGGGTTAAATTATTTTGTCATAATTATACTCTTAGAACACTATTATTCAGAATGTGAAATTACAGATCAGTTAAGAAGTTAAGTTGTCCATTTGTGTCGAGTCCAGATGCATTAAGTTTTTTATGTCTAAATAATTATCTAATAAATAATTCGTGCATTTAGTTATTTTGTAGCAAGTATAACAGGATAAATACTAATCACAATTGTTGCAAAATAAATCACTTAATATCTTTATTATTTAAGATTATTCATCTTAAATATGCTTACATCTGCTTGCACTTGTTTTAAATCTGCGTATCTAAAAAAGTTTGAAAGCATTCAGGTTTTAGAATCATTTATTAGTTAGATAAGATGTAAAACGTTTAACAGTACAGTTTTAAAAGATTCAGCTGGCCGTTGAATTGCGTGTATATAAATTGTATAAGAACCACAAAGTCATTCTTGAGAAGTTGAAACTACATTAAGAGAATACGGATAAAAGACGGAAAGACGTATTACGAAAGTTTATGTGAATATTAATACTTATATTAAGAATAAGGAATAAGGAATCGGCTGATAAGGCACTACAAACCGCTATTCCAGTAAGTTCTTGTATATTCCAGTATATTCCAGTATATTCCAGTGTATTCTAGTATATTCTAGTATGTTCTAGTATATTCTAGTGTATTCTAGTATATTCTAGTATATTCCAGTGTATTCTAGTATATTCTAGTATGTTCTAGTATATTCTAGTGTATTCTAGTATATTCTAGTATATGATAGTGTATTCTAGTGTATTCCTGGTATATTCTTGTATTTTATTGTATTTTCTAGTATATTCTAGTATATTCTAGTATATTCTAGTATATTCTACTATATTCTAGTGTATTCTCGTATATTTCAATATATTCTAGTATATTCTAGTATATTCTAGTATATTCTAGTATATTTTTAGGCTGGGATACTCTGCAGAAAATGTTTAAGCGCAGAAGTGTTAACAAAGTAATATTGCAAATATTATAACTTTCTTTTGAACACCGTTTCACTTTTGCGTTGTTGGAGTGTATTGGTGAGTTCAAAACTGACTCGACATTCTAAGAAACCTTATTTTAAATAAGGATAGTGGAAGGACTGCCAGATGTGTCGGTGGTGGGTCTTGGGAAAAACCCTCGACACTGCAAGGCTAACTAAACAGTTCGTATAGTCCTAGACTCAAGTGGACCCCAGCATTCCTAGTCCACCGCAGGGTGTTCTAGTCAGTCCCTTACAGAATTCAGTACGGTGAAGACGTTCTTTCCGAGACGTCGAATAAAGTCGTATTTTAGAGTACAACAGTTTATTTAATTATCACATATTCCAACATGCGTAATATTATTTTTCTTTCACGCATTATTAGATAATCCAATTAATGAAATGTGCATGATTTTATTTAATACTTAAACAATAAATGATACAGTAGGAAATCAAGCAACCAACTATAATGTAAATATTTACATTATCATTATACATATATACATCTTGAAATCAATATTTAATGATTTATATTTCTAAATCACGAAAAAAAAATTGTGTGTTGTCCTTATTAACATACAATATGTCATATCAATATGTTTACAAGTATTCTTTATTCATGAGGCTACAGTAAATGTTCAATATAACTTCCTTGTGCATGAATGCACATTTCAGCTCTATTAATTACATTTTTGGTGGCTTCTTCTAATGTAGTCCGAGATACTAATGCACATGCTTGTGTTATTTTGCTTTTCAAGTCGTTTACATCTCTGGGAGGGAGCTGAAATGTCCATTTATGCACAAGGAAGTCATATTGAAACACATTAGTATGAAATATTCAATATGTTTCTTCCATTTCTGACCTTGCGTGACCTTGAAGATCACTGTGCAGTATACGAATGAATTCGTCTAGACCAGGCATGTCCAGAAGTAGCTCACTTGGACGCAAATTCGAGGGAGACGCCTACTTCTCCCGCCCGCGCGTCTCGCTCCCCGTGGCGGCCGTAGTCCTCGAAACTCCTCAGACCCGTGCGTACCGCTTGCAGCACGTACTGAGTGTGGCGCGTTGCGGCGACTTTCGGACCCACAGTAGGCACGGGTCTGAGGAGCTCCGAGGACTACGGCTGCCACGGGGAGCGAGACGCGCGGGCGGGAGGAGTAGGCGTCTCCGTCGAATTTGCGTCCAAGTGAGCTACTTCTGGACATGCCTGGTCTAGACTCACGCTTTCATGAGATATAAAAAATATACAGCATTCCATTTAAAAAGTTTAAGGTCACCTTCATATCTAACAAAATAGTATAAACACAAAAAATTACATACGCCATTGTGTTGCGCATAAAAAACAGTACTACTTTTTCCTCTTACATTTTTTTCTAATATTTACTATTTAAAAGAAAAACACTGGCTAGTGATAGCGCGAACACCCTGTATATATGTATAGTTGTAGTAATAAACAAATTTTATATAATGATTTACTTCATAACAAAACTGATCTCGGTACATTAAGTAGATCCTTTTATAGATTTTATTTTCATCTTGATTTTGTAGAACTATGCATCTCCAAAAATATATAATAATTTATTTATACACATGGTGCACATAATTGCATAAATAATATTATATAAAAATGTATATTGCGTATATAAATTTTGTGTACATACTGTATTTAACTGTGTATCTGTTAGACGTTTATTATCAATTGTATGAAAATTTAAAAGAATATTATTATCAGTATATTTATTACTGTCTAGAATGTTTGTTAGCAACAGGATTCTTAAATACTTTGTACAATTTTAAATAGTTTCATAATTGAACAAAAATATTAGCAACCTTGGATTTCTTGTTCATCCAAGACGACCGTAATTGACAAAGAAACTGGAAATGTCTCTTACATTGTTGATAAATGCACCGACGTAGAATGGATGTGCAGGCGCAGGTGAGAACAAGTACCATCACGGAATTTATGAATTGACCATGAATATACAGACCTACTTGTATATGTATGCTGCCCTCCATTGTGCACTATCTGCGTAAGGGCATTTCGTGATTACTTATTTATCATTCTCTTGATACTCGTACGGCAGACTGTCTTTGGATTCAATATAATTCTTTATTTTTACAAAATGTAATCAAAACTAATTAGAGGATTTGGATATATTTTAAACGCTTTCCACTAATTAATGCCCAAGTTAAGTTAAATTTTTGTTAAGGGATGACGCTGAGCGATAAATAGCTTCAAAGTCATAAATTTAAAAAAAATTCATCGCTTAGTTTATTAGATAGAATAATACGATGAGCCTTTTGTTTAAATCTTTTTATATAGCCTTTCGCTTTCATTGACATATTTCCTGAAAAAGACAATTCTAAGTTGTCTTAATAAATGATTGAAGTCCTCAATACCGAATTATGGCAACAACAAAGAATAGGATTCTATTATATTTACATCAAGTTTTTGAATTCCTAGACTGCCTAACCTTACTTATTAGCCTAATTAAAATAAATATGTCATAGTGTTTTGTCTTTTCGAATTCGCTCTTACAAGTCAAATGTAATATTTTGTAACAAAGCATATACGATACATTATATTGTCTCGCAATTAAAACTTATCCTATTCTTGGTTATAAAAATGGAACAAATAAATATCTCTTGAAAGCAAGGTACTACATATAGCATTAAATTGTAACTTTTTTTATTATAAATAACATTGAAGAATACCTTCAGTTTATACAGTAACTACGTAGAAGGAAATTAAATTAAATTATTATGTAAGGTAAAGGCACCAGTAGTTGACCAGTTAAAGGAAGTTTTCCACGCGAACAATAGTAACCACTTTCTCTGTCATCAAATAGCGAGAGTCGATACCTGAAGACACTCTTTAAGTCTTCTAAATTATGTAACAAGACCACTTTTTAAAAAAAGTTTAGTTACACAAATTTAAAAAAACATATTTAAAAATTCAGTAATTGCTTCAGAAGTTGACCACTCTTAAAAATGAAAAACTTAGTAATTGACCTTCTGGTCGTTAGTAGTTGACCACTTATACTAGAAAGAAGGTTAAAGCAATAATGTTAGAAATCATTTTAGTATCATTTAGTTTCAACAATTAGCAGAACAAATTACAATTAAAGAATAAAATAAGAAATAAAACAAATCAATTCTATAACAAATTCAATTCAGGAACAGAGTAGATGTTGCGAGTCAATATTTGACCGTGGATGCAATCAATAGTTGACCATGTGGCCATCCTCTAAAACACAGTATGCTACAAAATTTAGAGTTATATTTTATACTCCTAACAATCTTAGATGTAAAATGGACACATTGTAAATCGTAAACGAATTTAAATGAGTCACGTCAGTAATTGACGTTGATTTATTTAGGGGTCAACTTCTGAAAATTGTTCAAATATCAATATTCAGAATTTGACCCCCCAATAAACTATTGTTTTTGAGGTTAAAATAACAAAAACGATGCATTTATCACTTATAAAACGCTGTGAGAATTTAAAAAGTAAATAATTCAGTCGCGAGAAGTTCACAACGTATGGATTTTTTACCTGAACCGAACAGCTGTCCTTAACAGAAACGTTAAGGAAATAGAAATGTATCGGCATATTACTTACCTTAATGAATTTAGACGTCCGTTGTTACTATGCATATTTCACTTCGCATGTAATTGTTTTAAAATTTAACCAACAGATAGTGTGGCATTCGAGGTTTACTTTCATCAAAAGTGCACAACTTATAATAACCTTATTTTTTATGTTTTTCTAAAAACTGGTCAATTACTGGTGCATGGTCAACTACTGGTGCCTTTACCTTATATGTAGTATGGTAATTTTAAGTGATTGAGTTTTATTTCCTTAAGTAATCACTACTGTTCGTCAGAATATTAGTTAGTATGTTGCATTTCAAATTTTTTTTACATACCGAGGGATTTCAATATATCATTAGCAAAAAATAATAAAATACAAGATTTAACAGAGTTTGAAACAGTTAAATCTAATGAAAGAAATTATATTTTATTTTATTCATTTCAATTTCTCTTTTGTCTACAGAAATTTAAACCTGCATAAAGAGACATTATTGTGAAATAATATTTTAGTTCTGTCAACAATGGGTTCCAATACATTAAAAATAAAAGTTAATTGTTTCAAACTCTGTGGAATGAGACAATAAAACAACAAAAGTTTATACAGACTAAAACTTTTGATGTGTAGTTGCGAATCATAATATGTGTAGTTACAAATAATTATATGCGTAGAAATCGATCGTAATTGTTTCAATATTTTATTATTGGATATAAACGCCGTATCTTTTAGACATATAGCGTACTTCCAAATCGACTTCGGTATGTATTTATGTACTTTTATACGTTAAAGTCTTGAAATTAATTGATTTATTAATTGACTTCTTTCAAATTGCATATGAAATATTTTCGTTACGCCCACATTTAGAGCAGACGTATATCTAATTTATTTTAGGAACAATACTCTATATACATATGTTGCAGATTTTGCGACGTCATTTTTACGTTACGTTCGGCGGCTAAAAGCCGCAGTTCAAATGGACCGGACCGCCCTCTCGCGTGACAGCCGCACAGTCACGAATTTCGAGAGCGCTCCCCGAGGAAATTCAGTAGTATTAAAGGTTCGGCGGCTAATTCGAAACGCGCGCGCCGAGTACGGCAAGTTTCAGGACATGCCCCGTGCACCACCAACCCTTTATCGGTACCTGAGACGGCTCGCTTCGTGGGACTCTATCTTCGTGATTGGCTGGCCAAGCAAAGGTCCTGTGCACAGGTGGAAGAAAGGGGCAGCTCGCACACATGGGCCGAACAACCCGGAGACGACGCAGGCCTCGTACCGCCACAACACCGGACTTTCCGACAAGGAATTCCACGTATAAGGTCCTGCCGTCGTATCATCCCGTAGGAAGGTGTTCCATACGCGTGGATGGTGTGAGAGCACCCTGGGACCGTCAAGGATACCCCGTTCGCCGTAAGGCGATCGTCAACGAAATTTCGGAAGAGTCTAGGGCCAGGGACGTTCCGTGGGAGCCCACAATTAAAATTGGCTCGCGAGACCGCCCAATTAGGGAAACCGACGAAAAATAGGGTGGGGATCGCCGAGTAGATCGTCGTTACGGAAATCGCGAAGGATCGCTGTCGCGTTGGCTCCCGTAGCGTTCCGATTCAAAAATTATATTTGCGATTGTGTGGGAGTGGCAGAGGTTGGGTTGCGTGCCGAAGTGCCCGAGAAAGGATTTTTCATCTCCAACGAGCGGTAAGTCGATTCACAGTGATCCTTCCGGTAAATGTTAAGAATTGGCTGATAGAGTTCCGTGCGAGGACGATACGCTTCCCGTCTCGTCCTCGGCTTTCTACGTGCCGAGGCGCGTCTCGCTTTGTGTTCACGCCTCACGCCGTTGACCGGTGTTTTGAGAGAGATTCCGATTTTTCGTTCGTTAAATAAAGGGAGTTTTCCTCGGAGGAGCCGCGACGAAAAGAGTGTGTGTAATTTTCGAATCGGGTAATACGCCGTTCCGTAGATCTCGATCGCGTAAATTCGCGACGACGGGTATAGCGCGCTCGCACGAGCGAGCGAGAGAAAAGATCGCGTGCCGTCGCACGCTCGCACCGTTCCGTTCCGGGAATCCTCGCGACAGTCTTATTGTAATTGCGCCGTACATCTGCGTTCGCGAGAAATTGTATCGATTACGTCGAATTTAATACCGAAGTACCGTATGCTTGCGATTATCAACGAATTGACAACCCCGCGTTGCGGACCTCCCCTGTTCATTTTTCTGTACGAAGAGCGCGGGCTCTCGGGTCGCGGCCACGTGGCCGCTCAAATTGTAAATAATAGGACATCGATTAAAACATTAATCTCGAGACTAATCACGTTGTCATTTCTCAACCTACGAGATCCGTCCTGCCGTAAGGACCGTCCCCGTCCTTCCTGCGGCCGAACCTCTGACCCTTCGCGAGTCGCGTAACGTAGCTCGAAACTCGGTAACGGAAATTCTCGATTCGATTCTCTAATAGTAGAAAATCGTCTCGCTTCGCGTGGTATCCTTCCGATACCTGGCGCCCAAACATCGTCCGTTAGTATCGCTATCGAGTTTTCGAATCGCGTTTTGTGCCGGGAGGACCTCGTCCGTACGGCCGGCCGAGGCCCGGTCTACGCGCCTGTAAAATCCCGGAGTTGTCTCATTTTTCGTCCGCGGAAAACGCCCCGAAAAAGAGCAACGTCACTATATATATATATCATTCTCGAGACATTGTCAATATTTGAACTGTGAAATTTTGGTTAAACTAAAGGTTTAACTGGGTTTTGGAGAACTCTTTTTTTGTGAAGTCTTTTTTATACAATCTTATAGATTCCGACGAGAAAACACCGAAAATGAAAATCTTAATGCGCGGAATCATTAGTTAAAAAGTTATACGCATATAAAGTTTTAACAGGTTACAGCGGCGCCATATTGATATATTTGCTAGGTAATACACACAAAATAGGCTAAATACTTCCGAACAAATCCATTAGATGGCAGCACAAACTAAATAAAAATGCGAAACATTATACCATGGTCGGGTCGGCCTTCTCCGCTCCCACGACGACCTAACCCCAAACCATCTTGGACTGTACCTTCTTTTTGAAATTCTGTGTGTGATTCTGTATATTTTAATTACTAGATACCGAAAACGACTGATTCCGTGATTATTGTTATATATTTTCAGTTCGCACCGATGAGTACAACATTTTCTAAATTTCCGCAACAATCCACAATCCCAGGATCAACTAATTGCTTCTTCCCTAAAATAAAAATTTCTAATACTTGATCTAATCATTTCAAAATCAACAATAAACTTACTAATAATTAATTTGTGAAAAACACTTGAAATTGCTTATGTTCACAAAGTATGTGTAACCACTGAATTGTCATCTAGCTCATACGCTCATTACTATTTAGCCGATCTCGCAAATATACCAACCTATCTAACACATGCGCTGAACACTCACGATCTATCCAGCGCATGCGCCTAACAGACCTACCTACCTCTACCACTCAACGAATATCCAATATGGCGACGCTCTAACCTGTCAAAAACGCTTAGAGCTGCTCATCTTTACACGCGTATAACTTATAAACCAGTGAATTCCTAACAACCGTAGACACATTTTCGGAATGTCTTCATCGATATTTACTGGATCACATAAAATGAAGTTCAAAAAAGTTAAGAACATGGAGTTCTCCAAAACGCAGCGAGCCTAAAATAAATATTATAACAATATATCAGGACTCATTTTAAAGTCTAAAACCTCTATTTTGCTATTAATCGTTAATTTTTATCTAAGATATTTTTACACGATATAGCGACTGGGAAGCTGGAGACATTTGTTAGTAATTCTCATTTTTAAATATAAAACAGCCAAAAAATTATAGACGACGTTTTAAACAGTTGTTGTAAAGAGGAAAATTCAAAGCTCAAACTTCTAGCAGATTCATTAAAAAAAATTTTTTTTGATGCTTTTACAGACGATTCAATTTATTGCATTTTCGACCCAAAATGTGCCTGATCTGATCTGCTTAATCATGCAAAAATATATTAGGAAAATATCAGAGATTATCTGCATGAGTAGAGGTTTCATGCTTCAAAATGAGTTCAAATTTGTACTACATTTTCTAACGAAATTATCATAGTTCGAATATTGACAAATTCTCCAGAATTGGAAATCGATCGTATCGGAAGTGTTCAAATAATTTTTGGATCCATTGCATTTACATGTGTTTAAGAGATTGGTCCGAATATATTCATGCACATAAAAGTAATTCAGTACGGCCATATTTGTAGTGAAAAAGTGTATAAATGCAGTACGAGTATATAGTGAAAATGTTACATCTTCCTGATTCTGCAAATGAAAGAAAAACACGTGAGATTTGTAACTTAATATCATAAATTCAATATCTATCAATCTACAGAAATTTATATACATCCATCAGCATGGTTAAGCATTCATTCAGTGTATTAAAATATAAATTGCGCTTTATAATACATATAAGAACTGTTCCCCTTTATAATAATTACGAGAAATGATCACGTGAAACTCATAATCGTTAATCCAGACTCAGACGAAACTTTCAAATTGAACAAATAAATATTGTATTAATGGAAATCCATATTATGTCGCACTAACGAGACGATAGTATATATAGAAAGGAGGTCACGAATTGCGAGGAACTGAAGCTTCCTCGCGGGCTTTTCGTGACAGATAATACTAAAAAGCGATCGAGCACTCTTCTGAACACTTCCGTCTAGAAGAGGCCATTGTCTTCTAGCAGAAGCTCGAACGTTCTCGCTTGATTTGCCAACATCAACTCTCACAACATACACTTGAAACTGCGTTTTAAAGAATAGCATAAGGAAATGGTTAAATATTATGCTTCATTTATCTTGTGCTTGTCGATGTAAAGACGAGGGGAGTTCTTGCTTTCCTCATCTCGCCCCGTCTTCAAACAGTACGGTTGGATAAGCCGTAAAGAATTTCCAAAGTGTTTTATATTATGAAAGGAAACATTACCTAGCCACTAGAACATTGAATTATTGGACTGAGGAATGTTATGCAAAATAAAAAATGTCTACATGAATTGCAGAAGAGAGAAATTAGATTTAATCTCCATTTCACTTTTTAATAATCTTAACAAGTTGAAAGTAACGTAACAGAATTATCAAATTCTTTTAATATTTTTACTGCTTTGTATTTTATCTACTCATTTTTATTATAAATGCAAAAAATCCGCAGTCTGTTAATCACCGTTATTCATTTCATGAGCGAGTTGTGATAAAGATTGACATAACTATAGAACAATTATTTATTGCATATTATACAAAAGAGCCAACACAATGTTTACACATTCGAACATACGAGTGAACAAACAACCATAGTCGATCGATAACAAAAGCTGAATAAATTTTAAACAAAACGAGACACCTTTTAACATTAACATTTAGCATTCGTAATACACATTTAAATTCTTACGATGCCAAAATTAAAGTATACTTATTGCAACATCATATGAATGAGACAATTCTTTGACTTAAAAGTTAATAACAACGGCGATGCTTTGAGTAAATCAAATATTGTCAAAGTTTATGGGATATGAAAAGATTATAGTCACTATGCAAGAGTAATCACTAGACTGATCTTTATGCATTTGTGGCTTCTGAAAATTTTCAAAAAATGCTAGAGTATAAAATTTGACGGAATTTAACAGGATTTTTATTTATTTCGGACCTGCAAAGGCTACTACCACTGAAAATAAGATTTTATTTGATTCCACTTTCTTAAAATTCGTCTACAAAAATTGCAAATTGCATAAACATCCGCAGTATAATAATCACTATGCTAAGAAACTTTATACAAGATCAAATTTTAACAGAGAAATTTGAGGAAACTCAAACTGCCGTAAAATTTTACGTTCTTCGCTAGCAGTTCTAGCGAAGACAATAATGAGCAATAAAACAGCTGCAATTTCTTTCAGGATATAATTTTTTTACGAGTACCGTCATTTCAAGCAGTATCATAACTTGCAGCATATGAATAGCACGTTTTTCAAATCCAAGGGCTTCGAAGCAAATCCTGACTTCGAATTTAAATCTTATGGTTAAACCTCTGGGTGATCCTTGATCGATAAGTCTCGAGGAATTTGCAAAGGGCCTAGCCGAATAAGATGGTCAAAAGTGCCCTTAGAGGTTTTTCAATGACTATTGAACCATTCGAAAGCTGACCAAGAAAAACCCCTCTGAGTAAAATTTCAGCCCCCTAGCTTGACCGTGAGAGTAGTTACAGGGAAAAATAGATTTGGCGCTTTTCCACGCATTTTCCGCTCTTCGATGCTGTTTGTGCTTCAAGCGCATTTTTGAGAATTTTTTCAGATTTTCTTGTTTTAAACTATATCCGTAAAAAATGAAAAACGCTCAAAACGTCGGAAAAATGCAGATTTCTCGAAAATATGAAAACATGCTATTTTGCTGTTTAGTTCCTCGACATAGTACCTTAACCGCCAGTGTTGTCAATTATTCTTAGATTTTTTTCTTGGGGCAGATCATTGTTAAAAACAATGAAATCCAAATTGCTTCGACGTTTTTACTATGAGGAGGAAAGTTACACTTGTTGGTTTTACCGCAGGTGTATATTAAGCAATTTTTAACGTTATTACATCTAAACAAGAAATTATTTTATGTAGGAAATGTGATTTAAGAGAATGAAAAAATTGTCTAGTGGGCGATATGTACCAAAATGTACGTAACGCTTTCAACATCGCTGGTTGGCAAATTGGTTAAGGCGTCCGACCACGGAGCGGATACACTAGGGTCGAATCCTGTCGATGGGAACGTTTTTTTTCCATACGTCGTACTTTATTTTTTCAATATTATTTTACACGATTTATACACATGACTCTAAAAATATGTTTTTAATCTTTTACAAATATTCAAGTAACGATTTTAAGTAAAATACATACAAAAATGGTTATGGAGTATCTATTATTTTCTTGATTCCCTAACTGGATATGTGCATCATTACGGCCCTTTGCAATCCAGGCTTCTGAAATGCCATTATTTGAAATATTATTTCAAATAACGTGTTACATTATTTTTTTTTAGTGATCTCTATGCCTGTGATCAGTTTTGAAATAACATTACTTCAAGTATTATTTCAAATAATACTTTATTTTATTCAATAATTATTTGAAATAATTGTGAATTTGTTTTCCAAAATTACACCAAGTGACCTGATTATCAGATTTGTGGGTCTGGTGTACATTGACATTCTTTGTTGAATATTATTTTGAGGTTTATTTCATTTGACAAACTTGAAATAAAGAAATGTCGAAAAAATATAATACTTGAAATTGCTAGTATTTCAAATGGATCAATATTAATTTTATTTTCAAATAACAATATTGAAAATAATGATGCGAAATAAATTATTTCAAATTGTTATTTCTTACGTTCATTTCAAATAAAATTTGCCCATATCTGTTCTATGTTACGCATGTTTATTCGCGTAATTTGTAATCGAGTGAGTGTATGAGTGTACCTTACAGTAACAGGGCTTGTGTTAGATTTTTGTTAATACTTTTTAATCAATAAATTATGGCTTTTTATACAAAACAAAAATATTCTATGTTAATTGCAAGGAAGGTGTACTAAATAGAACTTTTTTTCATTCCCTAATTATTTTCATAGATTCTAAATGGTATATTGGTGTTCTTAAATTCTTTTAATCTGACTTCTGTTTTAAATGATAAAAGTATTCTGTTCAACCGTATTCGATTTATTAAATTTATTGAGAAAGTAAATACATTTTTATTGGACCTCTCTCTCTCTCAGAATTGATAAAGACAATATTTATTTTTCATGAAGATCTGCATTCTAGTAATGAATCTATTGAATTTCAAAACTTTACTAGAGTTAGTACAATGTAAACAGATGTTAGATCCCTTGTCATAAGCATATAAATTGCGTTTCAACATTTTATAATTGTTTGTCACGTTTTTAATGAAATAATAGTGTCAACGTGGCATGAGTGTTTGCAGTGGAATCTCAATGGGTGCCTGAAATACTCGCAAGTATCAAGGTTCGTGCAATTAACTAGGTAATCAATCAGCCACGTAAAACCTCCCACTTCTTGTTAAGGTTCCAATAAGACTGGAATCCACGCTACTGTGTCTATTATCGATTTTTCATTTCGTTTCTTTGCAACTAAACGACTATCTCTGCCACGTATTGGCATATTGGAACCAACGAGGTTAGCTTTAAATGGCACTCGATGTAACAAGGAAAACGAAGAGCATTTACATAAAATAAGTATTTTCTTATTATAAAACGTTGACAATAGCTCTATCAATACTGTCTACCAGATTATGAAAGTTTGTACAAATCAAGATTGAGTAAAGGTTTATTTCTTTCAGGAGTGAATGCAGCTAAGGAAGGATAACTTATTAGTTACAGTTAACAGTACAATATTTTGATTTGTATTTATTTGGTATAATACTTCCTGATTATTTATTGTCTGTAATATCCGAGTCGTTAACAATGATTCTGAAAATTAACAATTGCTACCGAAACTCGAAAATGACCACGAAGAAATGGAAAATATTAAATAAGTTAGTTCATAACTTGTTTCTCGTTCGAAAAAATTTAATTTAATTTTCAAACAAGAGTGTGTTTTATTACATTGAACCTGTCTATTGAATTTGTTCATTCATTTTATATTTTCCATATCCTGTAAGCACGAATACTTGCATGTTCCTTGAATAAATTTTCAATATCAATATTTGTCAAAAGTTGTTCTTGGTTTTCCAAAAATGACGTTTATGTTTTTATATCCAAATCAATATAAAAATGGATACAAATATATACATGTATAATATAGTAGAAAATGTCCATAAATTGAAAAAGGATCAAATGACCAACTATAGAGGATGGTTAAATCACCTTAAAAAATCCAGAAAGATGATGCCCTGTACATTAATATATTGTGGATTTTTATGAAAAATAATAATTGTCCAAATAAATTGTAAGAACCAGATGTTGAATAAAAATGCATTACTACTTTTAATAATTTGATGATTATTTACAAAAGGGTACTCTTCTCTGATTTTGTTGACCTTGGTATATGTTGTTAGGACTATGATTCTGAACAACTTTTCTCGATATGTATTCGTTATCGTCACTCGGTCCTAGTTTTCGAGATAATCGCACAAAACTATGAATACCCACTGAGACGGGGCGCCCCTTCCAAGAAATGCACCCATTTCCAAAAAAACCTAGCTGAGATTCGCTTAAAATGGCGGATTTTGCTGTAGTAGACCTAACAGTTTCTTCCAAATATCTCGGAATATAAAGTCGAACCGTGATGACATGTATAGGGAAATGTTCAGAACCACATCCCTTATAACATATATTTTATACAAAAGTATAAACAAGTCGGCACGAGTCTTCCTTAGTCCCTTGGTAGAGAGGGAGAGAGAGTGGACATGGGCGTGGCACACACAAGGGCTCGAAAACGGTCCTAACAAATCGCAAGGCCTGGGCAACGTGCAAAGTACGGGCGAAAAGTGGCGGTGCTCGCGACGCTGCCAAAGTACGGGCGAAAAGTGGCGGTGCTCGCGACGCTGCCAAAGTGTCCAAACCCGAAAAGCCGAGACCTGGGGAATCCCAAGCATCTGGCAGGGATTCCGCGCTAAGGCCCCAAGTGACCAGCCGCGCCGAGCCGAGGAAAACTAAAATATAAAACGTGCAGATGCTTTATGGCAGGTACCGCGTTCGAAAATGACAACTACAGCCGTGTGTCTTGGGTCGGAATGGCAATTGCGTTAAACGAAGAAGAGCTTCAGGCTCATGCCGCTGTGGCGGTTACTTCCTATGGTCGTCAACAGAGGGGCACTACGACAACACCTTTCCCGCTACTACCTGAATCTTCCTCTGTTTGTATATATACCGTCCTTACGACATCTCGCGTCTAAGGCACGGGTCCGCTAGATAGCCTTATTGACGAGTCCCCTAGCGGGCCTAGGACGAAACGCTTCCTTGTCCTTTTTCCATCTTTTCATACTCCAAAAGCCGTCGTAATTGGTGACCCCGACAAATGAATAACAACGCTACCTTCTGAGCAGAGGAAAACGACAACATCAACAAACCACGGACAGCGTCGGGAGGACTGGAAGGTGACTACTCTGTCAGTGCCTTGCCTCAACTACTGCCCGACCAACAGCGAGGACTTCTCCCTACTATACGTTTCTGACGTCATCTTCGCAGCTTTATATGGTTTAACGTTTTCGCATCTACAATTTGTACGACGTTCTTACATTGTTTGTGCGACTATATCAGACCTACAAGCGGCTTAGGGAGCTACTCAACTTTGTCGATTGGGCAGCATCACTGGCGAGCACACTGGCAGCACACATTCCAGCGACCTACTTGAATTCCTGCGGGGATCAGCGTAATTAGAGGGAAATTTGTCCAGATATCGTTGACCATTGGCAAGGGGGTAATGTAGTGGTGGCTACTTCCTATGCTCGTCAACAGAGGGACACTACGACAACACCTTTCCCGCTACTACCTGAATCTTCCTGTGTTCGTATATATACCGTCCTAGATAGCCTTACTGACGAGGCCTATAGCAGGCCTAGGACGAAACGCTTCCTTCTCCTTTTTCCATCTTTTCATACTTGGAAAACATGCCACCATACCGCCGTATCTAAATTACAGAAGTCACTTACCGAATCCAAGTCACAATAGCGATGGGCCTACGATAAAATATCGCTCGAAGCTAGCCACTACAGTGTCCATATTATTATGTTTTACAAAATTACCAGAGGTTAAATGTCGACAGGTTTTCCAGAATCGGAAATGTACTGTTCAAATATTTTTTGAATGCACTGTATCTAGGTTTAAAAGGTCTTCGAATAAAGTCGTGTCAGGACCTATCTCCATCAAGTGAATCCCGACGGTCTGCCCATGACGGTTTCATGGAAGTGATGCGAAAAGGAGAATAGTTTAATTTTTTGTTCATGCGTGATTCATTCTGTATTTACCTTTTTCCTGTGGCCTCAGTTGCCTGCGGTCTTTAGAACTGAGGAAGGGCAGAACGTCGATAGTTCGCTTTCAAGCCTCGGAGGCTCGAAAATTTCGAATGTCTCATTCGTTCGAACGTTTCGAGAGCTCGGAAGTTTGTTGGGGTATATGAACATTTCTACAACCTTCTCAAGCGTTCTATTATGCATAGCCGCTCGTATGTGTTCAAATTTACTTGCTCATTTGCGACCCCTTCAAATATTTCAGTAAGTACGCCGCTGAGATAGTCTACACAAAATATTGCCAAATGTGGCTGAATATCTCATCGGTTATAAATACAGCTCTTACGTATAATTTATGGATTCGTTAACGACTAATTTTTCAAAGAAATTACAGCCGCGATGAGTAGTCTGCGAATGTTATGCATTTTTAATAAAAACGCGCAGCTCAAATCCAAAATAGAAACAACATTTTAATGAATTTAAAAATGCTGTTGTATTATTTTCACCTAGTTATAATTATTAAAAAATATATAATCAGTTTCTTGAAATGCAACATAATTTATTTAAAAAGTATTTTGATACAACAGACAGGTTATGAGTTAGCGTAGATGCTAGTTCTCATGGACTGATCCTATAATACATAAATGTATGAAAAGATTGTAATATTTCTATTATGTTTCACCATTCATAGACTTAAAAGTAACTTTAATGTATGTTGTTGAAATTGATTAATTATTTAATTAAAAATGTTGGGTTAGGTTAAAAAGGGTTTATGTTTGAAGCATTAACCGAATTTTTTCATTGAAATATAAAAATTAAACGAGAACATATTTCGCAAAGATGCGGTACACACATATATAAGTAACTGACACTCGAAGTGAGTAGAAATGGTTAGCGCCATCTCTTGAGGCAAAAAGTATAGGGAACAATTTGGCTGTTTATTCAAAAAACAGAATCGCAATTGTTACTCCAACAAAAAATTATCTAACATTTTTCACTACATTATCACATGCACATGTTTAATCATCACCTTCTATGAATTCAAACTGTGATGGTCTGCTTCAAATAAAAAAATTAATTAGAACGTAGCTGGTAGTGCAATAATTTAGTTTGATCTAATATTAATTGTAAATCTCGTTTTTACACATATGTATATATATATATTATATTAATATATTAATATATTCGTCAATTTTTATTGTGAATATACGAAATGGGAAATATTTCGAAATAATTTTAAAAGCGAGATTGCTGTATGCTTTGTAATTTTTGCAATTAAATTATTTCACAATTCGATATTACGACACGGATAACAAGTCTGTTTCAGAATTAAAAGTTGCAAAGTAATTACGCTCGAAAGTAATAACGAAATGTTACGATACACTAAATAATATCCTGTATTCCACTGCTAGACATATTGTAATATAAGGTGACAGTACTTCTAAAAGGATAGTACTGTAAATAGAGATATTAAAGATTATTATTCCCTTGTGAACAGAAACAAAAGAACTCATGAAGAAGCTGACGTAAGTGTCTAAAAATGTTTTTAATAAATACGTGAATACTAGAAATAACATATTACGGTAAAAGGAAATCATTTTGCAGAAAGTAAAGCCTACTTATTAGCCTAATTCATTTCGGTAAAATAAATAATTTCGAGAATGTACTTTAATGTGAACTAATGTAAACATAATTTTTCAATAGAATAGAATATGAAACGGTATATGTATGTATATTAAAATATGTCACATTGACTTCTCAATTAGAAATATATCATATATGGGTTTTATTTGATATGTAATTATCGTTAATGGTAATATGACAATATGAATATTGTTTTAAAAATTGTTACGATCTATTATAAAGTAATCATTCGTTTATGTTGTATATCATTGAAAAATGTGCAAATTTTATTGTTTTCATGGTACTAATATGTGAACTGATTACATTAATTTCCACAATGCACAAATTGACCATTTAACAATTTGGTGAGACGTCATTTAACATAGACAATGTTTCCCAAGATGAAAACCGTATTCTATATTAATGACAAAACAATTTTTTTAATAGTAACTTGGAGAAATATTTACAAAATATCCATTAATCATAGATATTACCATCCTGATAATTAAAAAACACTTTAGTAGGAAGTAGGAAGAATACTAATAAAGGAGCATTAAAAATATCCAATTTACCAAAATTTCACTTCGGATTCCAAATATCATTTTATCAAAACTAATACTTTTTAATATAAATATTTCGCAGTATTTGAAATGTTTTTTTCTAAAATTTGCACAGCCCTGCGAAATTCGCTCGGAATCCAAGTCCGTAGTATATATACAACACGCCAGTAGCGGTTTATGTAAAAAAAAATTGAACTTGGCAGGTACCTATCTGTCAACAAATTCGGACCACACAGAGTTAATTTTGCAGCAGGTTCTTCTACAGGGATTTTCGCTATTCAGAGGTGAATATCCACAAAACGATATTTTCTGCTGCCAATATGATGTGTCAAATTCATATGGTAGCATGCGTTCAAACATCTTTAGTGCTCTAAAGTTAGCCAGCAATGTTTAAACTCAGCGCGGCGGAGTTCTTAAAGATTTATAAGGCAGCATCGATATAAAACGATAAGACGCAAAGAAGGAAAGAAGTACAACGAACTCTGTTTCTTTCTGAAAAATAAACCAGGTGTCCTAGATTCAATCTGTAAGGGAATTCACGAAAATTCCCACGAGTGTCTAAATATAGGACGGTAAACTGCTACGTCACCGGTGAAGGTATTCGTTCAGGTTACTATTCTCATTCACCACGAAAACAAATTTGCTAATGCGTATTTTCGACAATTACAGCAACAATCTTGTGCGATCTGGTCTTCTCTATTCGATGTACAATGGCGGACAAATGAAAGTTTAAACGCTAATGTATACGATAACTACCACAATTGTTACAAACTGAAATTTTATTTTAAAGTAACAATGAATTTTTTATGAATATCTACATCACTTAAAGTAATGGGAGCGAGAATGCTACAAAAGGGGGGAGAAAGTAATAATTTATATATAACAATGAAACAAGTAGAGAAATAACACTCAGGCGGTTCCCACAGCCCCGGACACTTAACAATTTTCCTAAATAAATTAAAAAATATAATACTTTATTTGCGTTATACTGCATTATTTATAAATCAACAATATTAGAAACCGAAATAAAGTGAAAACTAATTAACATTTCCGTAATCATTAAATTATATTAACATTATAATTATCCCCCCTACTGCTGACTATACCCCTCGAGGGGCCAAGAAGCTCCACCGCTCGGTCAACATAAGGTATAGCGGTGAGCCAGTGCTAATGCAATGACAAAACCTTTTTGTTACCAACACATTCGTAACATTTTTCTGATTAAACTGATGTTAAACGCGATATAATTTGGATCGTATTTACATGTTTACTTAAATTAGAAAAGATTGGGAACAAAAGGCAACAAAAGATAGAGGAATCTCGAGCAATCATGTCTGTCCCATTGAGCGCAATGTTTCGGACCCGAAGTTACTGCTTTCATCGTGAGAACACTGTACTTTGGTGATATAATTTTAAGATATCATGAAGTGTTCCCTAGAATCCGACACAGTGAAAATTACTAATAATAATTTGCAAGCATTGTAACTATAATGGTCAAAACATCTGGGCTATCGCAACAAGTTTCGTGAGCTCTTTTTTGGCAGCCTGAACAATGAATGCAATCTTCTTCGCTATTTTCTTAACACACTACGCAGATTGTCCTCTGGTTCACATGTCCCGTTTCTAGTGTCTTAACAATCTGAAGTTTTTAATGAAAACTTTTCCATTAACCTTTCTTCTTACTATCCATGTTGCTTGGGTGTATTTTTAAATCACAGAAATCGAAATAATAAATAGTACCACAAACACGAATACAAGGCTGCGACTTGTACTGTCCGGCAATAGGGGAAATTGTACTGTCCGATACTATGTATATAGGACCTCCAAGGGATGTCCGGATGCTATCTGGAAGGTGACAGTGTCAAAGAAAAATTTTGTTATTAAATCCAATACACTCTATGCGCAATACAGAATAATAATCTAAAAGTAACGCAACTCCTACGCCTCCCGACCACAAAAATTAATAGATATAATAGTTTATAATTTGCATGTTGTACTGGATTCTTGTCAGCAGCAACAATTAAGTGATCTCCTTAGCTCTGCACACGCGACAGGATCGTGATGAAACCTGATTATTGTTTGTTTTTGTTCCTCTACAACCTGCACGATGCAACGGTTCGGTAAAGTTTTAAATGATAAACCTAACCCAGACCTAAACAACTGAACCTAACGTAAACCGGTGTACCTAATTATTTTCTCTAACTATGATGATAGAAAAAATATTATCGAAATTTCAAAGTCTCGTATAAAGCAGGTGTCTTGCTAACTTTCACATAACAACATATAATTCCAGATCGTATAAAGATCATGCTGTTACACACGGATGAATACTTCGTAATATTAGCGATATAATTCAAAGGAATAAATGATGTACATATAATATATGAAACGACCTAGATGATATTAATAAAAAGTTTAAAAAATTAGATTGATAAATCTTCTATTTAATTCGCACTATTTCAATCGGATAAGTAGCCTCAACACACTCAAAAAGCATCTACGATTCATTCGTAGAAAAAAATGATGTAAACTACAACTTGAAAAGGAAGGATCAAGTTACCTTATCTCGAATTAGAATAGACCACGCAAAGGGAACACACTCGTTTCTGATGACAAAGGACCCAGTACCAATTTGCGAAACATGCAACATACCGACATCAATCAACCGCCATATATTATCCTGTCCAAAGCATAATGCACTACGTGCAAAGTAAAAAATAGGAAAGACTCAAAGATAATCTTCACAAAGATAAAATACAAGACTTGCTAGAATTTATTAAAGAAACCGAAATCCTGAAAGTTATAATATAATAATACACCTTTCCGTCGCTAATAACCATGCAGTTGATGTAACGTAAAACTTTTAAATAAAAATAAAAAAAAGAAACTTTTCTCGTCCTATCACAGCTAGAGAAGAAGATAATTATATTAATACATATTAATACGTATTATTGCATGCGTTGTAATGATTATTTGAAGTAATTAAAGTAAATAATTTAAAGTTTATCAAATAAATTATTTAACGGTTTTTAAATATCAAGAAACAAAGAGTTCAGAGTACTTTGATGGGTTAAACTTTTTTTTGGAGGATTGATTTCTTTTAACTTTTTTTATGCAGTCCCATAGATTTCGACAAGAAAACACCGAAAATGAAAACCTTATTGCCAGGAGTTCACTGGTTCAGAAGTTATACGCGTGTAAAGTTGAGCACTTTTAAGCCTTTTTGACAGGTTATAGAGCCACCATATTGTTATATTTGCTAGGTGGTACACGTAAGATCAGCTAAGTAATACCGAGCAAATCCGTTAGATTGCAGCACAAGCACGACGTAACAATAACACATGTACGAAACCAAAATGCGGAACATTCTAAGCGTGGTCCCCGGGCCCGGCCGGCCTACTGGCCGTCCCTCTTCGCTCCCGCGACGACCTAATCCCAAACCAACTTGGACTATACCGTCTTTTTGAGATCCTACCACCCAGCGAATATACTAATGTGACGACACTTTAATTTGTGAAAAACACTCGAAATTGCTTATGTTTACATGCGTATAACTTATAAACCAGTGAATTCCTAACAATAATGTGGGATTAGGACCCCCCAGACCACAAATACCGTAGGAAATTAGGAAGAAGGGGGGAGGGTTCCGTGGGTGAGCGCGTTAGTCGATCGGCTACCAACACGAGGGCCCGGGTTCGATTCCCGGCGCGGTGCCTTCCTTTTTCCTGAGATCCTACACTTGGGGGCTCGTCTGGTATGGTGGAAGCACCGATCACCGCACAATGGCGACGATAACGGAGGAAGACGAAAACAAAGCGAGCGTAGCGAAGAGGTCGCACGTAAGCGAAGCGAGAAAAAAGTGCGAATTGCGAAAGTACGAGACGAGTACGAGAAGTTGTGTTGATGGCGCTGAGGCCAAACATACACAAAAAGACGAGATGACGCTGTAATGAACATTCGAGGGCGAATGTCATTGCAGAATGGCCGAGTGTGGGATTAGGACCCCCCAGACCACAAATACCGTAGGAAATTAGGAAGAAGGGGGGAGGGTTCCCTGGGTGAGTGCGTTAGTCGATCGGCTACCAACACGAGGGCCCGGGTTCGATTCCAGGCGCGGTGCCTTCCTTTTTCCTGAGATCCTACAATAATACTTACATTTTCGTAATGTTTTCATCGATATCTACAGGATTACATAAAAAATAGTTCAAAAAAGTTAAAAACATCTGGTCCTCTAAAAGAAACTTCAGCCCTTTGATGAATTGTTCAATAGTCTAGCAATTTTTAAATGTAATATGCTAATTTGTTTTGAGACTATCAGTTGAAGGAATCTTTTCATAAATACAGCGTAGTCAATAAAGAGCTTAGTACAGTATTTCATCAATAACTGTTCACAATACGGGGCCAGCCAGGGACAGTTATCGTCCAGGTATACTATTCTTTGACTTTTGCCGAACGTAGAAAAGTACAGCGAAGCTCGAGAGGTCTTGGTCGCCGAGAAGTGTAACATGTAATACGGGTCGTGTATGTCGGTGTTAAAACAACACCTAACCCAGTGACAAAACTTCTTTATTTTTTATGGAATTTTCACCAACACATTCGTGGCATTTTTTTAATGAAAATGATACCAAATAAGATATAATTGCGATGATATTTACTTATGTAATGGCGATGAAATTTCGGAAAATTATTGTAAATATGATCCGAATTGTATGGTATTTGGTATTATTTTAATCAGAAACATGTTACAAATATATTGGTGAAAGTCTCATAAAAAATTAATAAGAAATAAAGAAGTTTTGTCATTGGATTAGTAGTGGTCTCACACCGACATACTCGACCCGTATTATGTTACACTTCTGGGCGACCGAGTCCTCTCGAGCTTCACGGCCCCTCACGAGGTATGCCCCGCGGAATTGGGGATTGTGTTGGGGACAGATATCGCCCACATATTTGGGACAGTTATCGATAAAATACTGCAATAGTCAAACTGAATGCAATTACACCATTTTTGAGAAACAAAAACAAAACTGATTGTATGCTCATTCTTCGATGTCAAGAACAACTTATCACGTTAACGAAAAACATATAAAAAAGATACAATGAATTCAATCTTAAGGACATCAACAACATTTCCTGGACGTCACATAAAATATTAATGTCTAGCTATCATCTATTATCAATACATTAATCAAGAATACCAAGCATTCATCAACCAATGTTCGTTAACAGCTACAAGCTCCAACCAATCTCGGACGAAACACTAAAACGATTCCTTTAAAGGATTGCCGAAGACTTTCCGACCAATAGACATCGAACAAAGCTTGGTACGTAATATCACGCTTACCGCGACTGACGATCGTTTTAAACTTCACCACTTGTTCCATATATTTAGCATTCAATCGTTCCCCGTTCCTATTTTCCGGTAATGGCGGTTAGGTAACGGTCTATACACAGTTGAAAAAAAAGAAAGAAAGAAAGAGTATCGTGCACTTAAGGGATTCGATAAAACACGGTTACGCGATCCATTGAGGAAAGAACGAATTCGAGTCGATTTCAAGCTTTAAATACAGGTATTAACGCGAGGTTGTTGGGAGGAGACCAATTGGAAGCAAAGGAACTCGATTACATCGAACGAACAATTTTGACGAACAACGAATCAGCCATGAAAGGCAGAGGGGATGAAGAAGAAGGCGGTTTCAATGTAGGTTACGATCCCAGCACGGCTCGGCGGCGGTCTTTCGGTTCCGATTCTAATTGCATTTCTGTTTCTATCAAATCAAGGCGATCACCTCTCGACCAGACTCAATTTACGCGAAACTTTACTCATCGGTGCGGTGGTGGCGAGCGGCAGATATAACCGAGTATCGGCTACAAATAAGGAGGTTTTTAAGTAATCGTCTCTACTCCACGATGAACGTATATACACGGGGTGCTCCCGGTGTCAGTTGAATAGAAAAGCTCCGTCAAACTTTTTCAATTTCTTACGACAAAGGGAATACCCGATAAATACGAGCATTTTACCGTAATTAAAAGTATGCGGAAGCTGGAGACAGAAAGGCGAGAAGTTTAAAAGAAACGCTCTACGGAACGAAGGATTTCGAAGGATTCAATTACGTGACGAAAGAAGGCGAGGACTCTTATATCCTACGGGGTGGTCCGTAATTCTTGGTGTCACTGTTCAGACTTTCGCTACGAGCGTTAAGAAAACTATATTATAGGTTCTACCGGAATAGGATCGTGACATAGCACGGTGTGCGCAAAATAGAGAAAGGAGAAATGCAATCTTTAATAATAAAGCCACCGCGCCTGGTCAAAGGACCGGTTTTTTCAAGGGTAATGGTTGAATTTTTTTTTTTAAATTCGGGTACACGTTGTAATACAAAAAGTGTAAACTCTATTCACTTCAATTATGACTATACTGCGGATCTTTATGCATTTATGATAATAATGAGTAGCAGAAATTTAAAACAATAAAAGAATTAAAAGAATTTAAGGATTTCAATACATGATTTTCGATTTCTTAAAAATGTTAAAAAAGAAAACAAGTTTCTATGCGGTTTCTGTGTCTTGTAGTTAATGCAGATAATTTCTATTTTGTATAAAGATCCGCAGTCTAATTATGACATTTTTAGAAGGCAACACGTATCAGTCACTTGTAGTACTTGGTTATTATAGTACTAATGGTTTCTAATGTTAATCGAGAATCAAAGTTGGAATAAACAATGCATAAACACATATGCTTGATTAGCGAAATATTCACCAATTATTATTATTATTATCTAATATGCTTCATGGCCACTTTTCCCATATTGTTTCGATAAAAACTTTGTTGCAATGAACTAATAAACTTATCGAGACAATTTCAGAAATGATTTAAGCTAATTTAAAACATGTATCTATTACATGGAATTGCTAATACGCGAACAAGTGGCGAGTAGTGATCACACAACGGCCACACTTCCTTTATGAGATGTAATTTAAAACATTTGGATGGCATCAGACATGCAATTATTTATACAAACAATTTATATAAGGTGTTATAGGTTTCCTTAAAATTAATAGATTATATAAAATTTTACGAAAAATATATAAATAAATAATAAATACAGAAAACTAATTTATATAAGACTTTATAAATGTCTTTACAATTCACAGGTTGTATACAATTTTAAGTAAACTTTATAAATCAAATTAATTTTTATATAGAATTTATAGAGGATTATATAGATTTCTTTTACAACCCTTGGCAAAAGGTATTCGATCACATTTAAAAATCGCATAATTTTCTTAAAATTTTTGCTTTCGAAAATGTTTGCAAAAACTTTCTGCTACTATGCCGCGCAAAAGACCCAAGTGCCCAACCGCGTCGAGCCGAAGGAAAGAAATTAAAATATCGAGTGTTTAGATGTTTTATGGCAAGAGACTGCGTTCAAAGAATGACGGATAAAGCCTTGTGCCCTGGGTAGGAACGGCAATCGCATTAACGTAAAGGGCCGACGACAGGTCCACGCCGCGCCGTAGCCAAATTCTAAAAACCGCGTGCCGAGTCTAAGGCACAATAGCGATGGCCCTGCAATAATACATCGCCCAAAGCTAGCCTCTACAACTGATGTACAATAATATTTTAACCCTTTGCGGTTAACTCGGAGCTATTTCAACTAAAAAATCAAACATTTCTAACCTAGAATATTTCCATTGTACATCATTTTTTCCATTATATGCGTACGAAACTGATATAGTACCTCATACAATATTTAAATGTTTAGTAATTTATTACATATAAACAAATTTAATCATGTAAACAATATTCTGAATAATGGTGTAACAATTTGTAGCCGCGCCTCAGAGTCGCCATTCGAGTGCTACACTTAATATACTTAATATATGCTATTGGGATCTGACATTTCGAGTGGCGCCGTCTGCTGCTGAAAAGTAGAAATACTCTAAGCTTGGCTTGGTTTGGCTTATAGCAGCTTACAGTATTAACAGGTGTTAATTACAGTATAAACTTACAGTGTTAAAACAGGCGTTAATTAAAAATAACGTTATGGAAGTTCCAATTTTTCCACCGCTTAGCGCAAAAAAAAATTTTGATTACTGTGCAGTGAAAGATTGTGATAGTAGAGCGAGCAAAAATTTGTTGCTCCGTTTCCACACTTTGAAATGAAGTATGTGAAGTGAAATGCTTGTGTGGGTAGGAGTTCACATGAAACTGCACTTGTTTTTGGCGGAGTGAAATGAATGACTTTATTCTATATGTACAAGATGGTCTTCTCTCGACTCCTCGCGATTTTAATCTCTCGACGAACCGCGGCGAAGTCTCGTCTCCTCTTTTCGTCTCCGCGTTTGCCCTGGTAAAATTCCTAAACAACCCTGATTGGCTCACCCACAAGTTGGATCCTACCAATCAGAGCTGTTAGTTTTTCCGGCTCACCGCCTATTCCTTACGCCCTTGGCGTGCTTGCTTTCGGAACGGCGAGGTGATCGGAGGGGATGAAATTGTCGTGGGACTTTTCTTCAGGCCACCCGCGCCGGGCCCACGTGGCGACAGGCCGACGAGTTCGGCCAAGTGCCCTTCAGTTAATCCCTTAATTTACGACGGTCTCTGTTTGCTATTGAGGACTTTTGGAAAGAACTTCTACTAGACATGCGATATCGAAACCTGGAAATTGTCAACTCAAAAATAGCTTCGACGAACGAGAGTCGTAAATTACGTTGGCCGTTTGCACGAAAGAAAAAACTCTCTTTTGTGTGTACGACCGGACGCTACACTTGAAATTTATAAGACCTCCATTTTTAAAATATAAGAAACAATTTAGTAAAGAACAGTCTATTTTAACAGCTAAAATAGCTAAAGCTAGAGTGAATATTGAAATATCTAACCAGCGTATAAAGACTTTCAAAATTCTTGGTTCAGTGATGCCTGTGGCATTGGTGCCTCTAATAGAAGATATTTGTACAATTATTTGTGGAGCAATTAATATGTCCTCTCCAATTCTAAGCGATTCGAAATTTATGGAATTATAATTGTAAATTTAGAAGGTATATTAAAAAACAAATTTTTGTGTAAAATGAATTATTTGACAAAACATACTTTATTGATTTTTATACATGTATTTATTTCATATATTTAATAAATATATCTTTTCGAAGTAACATTAAACTCGTCAATATTTATTAAGTCTGTACTCTCGTCACTTGTTATTATTTCTTAAGTCTATTTACTCTCATCACATATTTTTTCCAATAAACAAATTTTATGTAACATATTCGTATAATAAATATATTTTAATTTAGTCAACATTGAAGAAATAAAACTGTCATTTCTTGTAACTTTTAAAGCTAAATATTTTTTATCAAACTTAGAATATATAACAAAATACGTTAGTTCTAAACACACTGCCACCCTCAGTTGGATTTGCCCATAATACCGATGCTTTTCCCTCAACACAAAGTTTTCTTCTTCCTTTCAAACAGTTTAAGTAAAAACAAAAAAAAGATATCAATACAATGTTAAGACCAAGCTCTTCGTCGCCATATTGGATAGCGATATATATTGTCCACGTCCCCGTGTCAGATCCCAATATGCTTAATATAATTACATAAGCATTATTTGTCTTAAAAGTATCGTAATTATATTTGTTTTTATACCGATATAAGCTTCGATTCCTTACATTACTTATACAATATCTCACAAAGTTCTCATAAGTCATTTTGAGTTGAAGTGAACCATTTTTTAAGAAGTCAATGAATTGACTGAATCGTACTGTTACGTAGTTGGAGTGAAGAGCAATGGTTCTGCATTTTATCTAAAGAAATCGGTCTTCGAAGACATAATTCAATGTTTTGGATGTAAAATTTGGATGCATATATTTGAAATTCAATAAACATACGATATGTTCAGTAATTAGGTGGTATTCCTGGCTAAATTGTACATGTACGATTTTGGCAACTATGTGGTACGATCTAGGATACCCAAAATCGTACCTTTAAGTCAATATCAAACTTTTGACTGTATATAAACAAAAATCGTGTGTAAATGCTTTTACTGACTTAAACTATTTAAAATACGTGTTATTCTACCGTGAGGTAAAATTAGTTTTTGTTAAGTCCTACCAATAGTCTTTATTATGCAAAGTTCCTTAAGTAGTACGATTTCGGCAATTTTCTCCTACGGTGGATCAAATATGTATTTGAACACTAACTAAATTGCCCATTCTCGAGAAATTGTCGATATTTGAACTGTGGTAATTTCGTAAAAACAAGTAGTACGACTCTATGGACTTATTTCAAAGCTTAAAGCCTCTACTTATGCCATCGATCGATCAGTTTTGTCTAACAAGGAAAAGATGCGGTCATGGGATCTCAGATTTTCTCGAAACTTTGCATATTGGTAGATTTCGTTCTCCTGTTTATGAAAATGTAGCATTATAATCGTCGATACTCAACAATTTTTGGGATACGTTAAGATTGATGAAGTTAGTGTTTCTTTCATATTATGTTATTTTTCAATAAAATTTTTATATTTTGTTTCCTATAGATATTATGAGTGTATTTTTCATGTGCAAAATACAATTAATTAAAATAGATAAACTGAACAGAAAAAAAAGGAAAAAATGGAGAAATAGGAAAAAGGGATTTGAACACTGGCCTTCCCGGTAATGAATCTATATGCTGCACCACGAGAGAACCGTACCGTTTCGCGCAGCTTGACTCGTCGTGGAAGGCGCAGCGAACCTCTCATTGGGAAAGGGAGCGTACGGAGTGAGAATACCACCAATCAGGGCAAAGATGCGCAGCAACGAACGAAAACCGGTATTCCCGCGGTACGGTTCTCTCGTGGTGCAGAGTATAGTATGTTATCATCACGCCGTTTGGCACATGACAAAAACTTCAACCAAAACTGTACTTAACGACTTAATCTCAAAAATTATTGAGTATCGACGCCTATAATGTTATATTTTCATAAACAGGAGAACGAAATCTACCAGTATGCAAAGTATCGACAAAATCTAAGACCCGATGACCGCGTCTTCTTCTTGAGATACTTTCATTATACATGATACAGCCACTAGGAAACTGAACACATTTTTTTGGTTCAAAATGTTACGAATTGAAATGTCTGCAAATACATTGAAAAATTTGTCTTGTGACTGAAACTATAGTAGATTTCAAGATTTAAGCTTCCTCTGTACAACAAATGCTGAAAACTTGATTTGCGATTTCTTCTTAACCGATTCATTAATCTTTGAAAGGCATACTGTCATCTTTGCAATGATGTAAGGTACAAACTTGTTCTTCTTTCTTATTCTATGAAACAGCTAAAAAATTCGTAGATTAAATTTTAAGCAGTCGTTGTAACGGGGAAGATTGAATCTTCGGTAAATATTTATACTAGGGACTTCCTCACCGATTTTGATGACGTTGAAATATGTTGTCAAGGTCATCATTCTGAACAACTTTTTCCTGTATATGTTACCGCCGCTCAGCTTTAGTTTCCGAGATATTCGCAAAAAAGTTTCAACATCTCGAAAATAATTACCGAATCTTCAAATCTGTAAGATTCAATCAGTAAAAAATGTCAATGCTTTTACAGCAAACAATTTGTAGCATTTTCGACCAAAAACGTGTCCTCAGTTTTTCACCTATCATAACATGCACAAATATCCTCCAAAAAAATTAATGATGGCGTACAAAAGTAGAGGCTTCGAAATTTAAAAAGAATCGAAATTTATTAATGTCCTATTTGTTTAACAAAGTTATTATAGTTCGTTCAAATTTCTTTTGAACGTCCGTTTTGACGTCCAATAAACTGAACATGTATTACAGACGTATTCCATCTCATCCAATAAGAACAAAGAGCAAAAACACATCGTCGAGTTGAACAAATACTTTTGTTGCCTCTGGTGTAGAATTTTCAACGGGATATATAAGCTCAAGATTGAGACGTTTCATTATTCTTCCAATCGAACAATATATCAGCGAGCAATAACGACTACCAAACGTGATGAATTTCACGCTGTTGGCGAACAACTCCAATATTCCGATAAATTGGCTCTTCTGATTGCACGCGAATTAAATTCATGTTACACATGCATGCAGAAAGTGTTGGCGCAAGCAAGGCCTTTGGAAAAAGAGCAGTAATCACCTACCTACCTATCAAGTGATGCCCGATTTACCAACAAGCGAACACAACTTGGAGTAAAATGAAGCTTAATTTAATTGCGTGCGTTTAATGGCATAATTTGGTAGCTGCCTGAATATCGTTATTCGTTCTACAAGTCCGTGATAAAATTTCATTAAAACGTTCCGTAACCATAATATAGAGGATGCTCAGTCAATCCGTTCAAGTAAATTATCCGTGTAACGATTGATGACGAGTAATGATTAATCTTTCAATCTATCATTCTATTAGCAAGGGTAATTAACATGCTTTATGCGTAGATCGCAGACGCTGTTATCAATTAAATTAAGGTACCTTTCTATGAATTAAATAAAGATTTAATGTGTGGAGAAAATGTATACAAAGAAAAATGTTAAACAATATCTTTATGCAAATAATGAATTAATGACTCAAAGATTGTTTTTTACAGAAAGCAATATTAGTACACCTTGAAAATATATTTCTGAGATTTCAATGCGAAATTGAAAATATTAGCAGAGTTACAATCGATGTTACAACTAAGCATCACATAAATATATTAAATATCTAGATGCATGACCACGCGTCTCATCATTCCGTGAAATCTAATGACGCTATTTCTGATTTGTATACATATGAAAACAATTTTGTAGTAGTGAAAATTACACGCAATGATCACAATGACAAACGAAAGAATATTTGGCTAAAGTATTACAAGAAAAACAAATTTTATTTCATACATCAAAATTGTTGAGATTATCGTTTCTACTTCTGCTGCCACTTTTATTGAGAGATGTACACTTACTGAAAAAAATTAAGAAACACCCTTAAAAAAATTTCTCGTTGAAAATTGGTCCACACGACTTCAGAAAATTGTGGACATTGTAGACATTAAAATACACTCTTTAAAAAAATTTGGAAAAATTGTTTTGTTTTCAACGTATTACGTGAGCTACTTTCTTAAAATAAATTAAAATAGCCGTAGTATGTTTATTGAATTATGCAACTTCTTCTATTTGAACTATACATTCATTAATATTGGAGCGCAATTGGGGGCAATTATCAATTACAATATGTAGAATACATACAGGGTGTACCAAAAAAGTCTCACTTCCTTCAAAGGGGAGGTTCCCGAGGCCATTTAAAGCGACATTTTCCTTTGCAAAAATGGCCGTTTCGGCTTTGTTAAGGAGTTATTAACGAAAAACACGGACCAATCAGAGCGCGACCTAAAGGCGTATTGGCAGAGACGGCCGCGCGCGACAGAAGTCGAGCGATGGTGATACACCACGGTCGAAAGCAAGGAACAAACAAGAGAAGAAAATTTTTCGAGTCCTATCTCGAAGGATTTTTCGAAATCTTAAAAAATGTTGGTTTTACAGACGTGTAAAGAACTTTTTTTCATTAAATTATAACACTAGAACTAACGTACCGAGGAAAATGAGTTTTTAGGAGCTTATAGTGAACACAGAAGAGTATCTATTGAAAATATTTCGATTTGGAAGAAATGGTTTTTTCACCATTTATTTTTCAAATGTTTTAAGCAAATGCAATTTTCCTATAGCCGGAACTGTTTTAAAAATTCGAAAAACGAGGTGACAGCTCCAAGTCTCCTCTTTACAGACCTATTTTTGAAAAACCAGGCGCTTTAAAATTGACGGGATTAAAATTATTTAAAGCGAACGCTGCATCGCGATATTGCAGTCGCGAACAGCCCCCAAGGCGCGCATCACGAACAGCTGTTAGATACGCGACCACCTCACACTCTAACGCCGTTAATACTGAGAAAGCCTTGCATACCTGGATTCTCATGTAGAGCCCCAGCGAGGTGAAAATGATTCCTGTATTCACAAATTATTCGGTGTGCAACATTGAACCTGCCTACTCGTAAAGTTCACAAGAGCATTTTAATTATTCGCTCTATGAAATTATCGAGCAGAAGGGGTCAATGTCCACTCACTGTACAATCCGGCCCACATTGTTAATTTATTCACGATCACAGTAAAACTATTCACATATATCCATTTGGTCCACACACGTTGAATGAAATTGACACAAATGATTCACAGAAGTCCACATATGACGCACAACTAGTTCACATTTGATGCACGTAAATCGACTGTTTCGACTGCCCGTGCACGAAAAACCGTCCGTCCATGCTCGCGATCGTAGGAAGACTACTCCAGAACAGCTGACGAGGTTAACGGCCTTTCAACAGCACACTGCCGATTTTCATTGCAGCAACTGTTCGATGGAACCGTGTTTTCAAATGGAATGGGAAGAGTAAATTACCGCCCACAAATCGGGGGTCATTCAGGTACGCTTCTACCCCCCGAGCGTGGCCATAAACCAGCGCCTTGTGTCGAAGCTCGACCTTGACGATGGCTCGACTTCTGGTTACCAAATGTGTACAATAGGTCAATAAAATGCTAAAAGTTTTAACGAAGAGTAACGGCTTTTCGGGAATATTACTACTACCCTTTCTTACACCGGTATACGGAATACCGGTATTTTGTGCTAATTTGCAATTTCGTGAAACCGGTATTTGCTAAGGTAAAGTAATGGTATTTTCGGTATTAGCTATGTATGTATGTATGTATGTATGTATGTATGTATGTATTGACTTTATTGCATTCCCTTCGGGATTACACAGTTTCCTGTCCTTAAAACTACTCTCTTATGTACTACGCCGTTACATACTACGCCTTATATATCCTAAACGCCAAATATAACACTAAATATAATTACCGCAACATATATACATATATATAACTACACCTCTTCGATTCCTTCTTAACCTAAACTTACACTAAATCTACAATCGAGCCGTATTCGAGATCGAGCCAGAGAGATACACACTTACCCCACACTCATTCATCCATTTATTCCCGTCTTCCGTCTCCGCCTTTTCTCTCCTGTCATCTCCTTTCGCATACTCATTCATGCTCTCCTCCCTCTCGTCCCCCGATGTCTCGCCCTTTCCAGGCTTTTCAGCCACTGTTCTCCCTCTCCTTCCTCCTTTAGAATTGTCCCTACCACCGTAAACGAATTCGATTTAATATCAAAAACTGTATCAGCTCTGCTTCCAATAATGCTGGCTGTGGAAGCATTATGTCGGAAGGATTCCAACTTATTAACAGCGAATGCAACAATAAATTTTATGTTGCAATCACTTAAAGATCAGGACACGCCACTGTCTGAGGAATTATAACAGTGCATTGAAAATTCGTATACAGGAAAGGCATAGTGAACTAGAAAATATTTTAACGTATTTATATAATTATAACGACTTTAATAAAGAAAACGAAAAGGAAGAAAAGAAGCTAACAAGGTCAAATTTAATTAAGTTCGTCGTCAATTTCCACAAAAGCATTTATAAAAAGCAAACACAAACCTATCCAGAAGAATTCGTGGAAGATCATGATGATGTTAATATCGAAAAAGAATTGTCTCTCGAGAAGAAATTACAATTAGCTATAAATAAAAAAAATTTCCACGAACAATAATAAAAAAAAAAGATATATCCAAAACCGTCAGACGAGATACCGAGTTGTTAGAAGATGAAGGGCTTCGCGGCAAATATTCAGAGAAAGTATATCGCTCATTATTAACAGTACCACTAACCAGCGTGGATGCGGAAAGAGCATTTTCAACTGCGGGCTCCTTCGATGCCCCATCTGCCCTGCACGTTTTTCAAAACAACAGACACGAAACAATAACACCGACTTACCCGTAGTAGCAATATTCCCAAAAAGCCGTTACTCTTCGTTAAAACTTTTAGCATTTTATTGACCTATTGTACACATTTGGTAACCAGAAGTCGAGCCATCGTCAAGGTCGAGCTTCGACACAAGGCGCTGGTTTATGGCCACGCTCGGGGGTAGAAGCGTACCTGAATGACCCCCGATTTGGGGGCGGTAATTTACTCTTCCCATTCCATTTGAAAACCCGGTTCCATCGAACAGTTGCTGCAATGAAAATCGGCAGTGTGCTGTTGAAAGGCCGTTAACCTCGTCAGCTGTTCTGGAGTAGTCTTCCTACGATCGCGAGCATGGACGGACGGTTTTTCGTGCACGGGCAGTCGAAACAGTCGATTTACGTGCATCAAATGTGAACTAGTTGTGCGTCATATGTGGACTTCTGTGAATCATTTGTGTCAATTTCATTCAACGTTTGTGGACCAAATGGATATATGTGAATAGTTTTACTGTGATCGTGAATAAATTAACAATGTGGGCCGGATTGTACAGTGAGTGGACATTGACCCCTTCTGCTCGATAATTTCATAGAGCGAATAATTAAAATGCTCTTGTGAATTTTACGAGTAGGCAGGTTCAATGTTGCACACCGAATAATTTGTGAATACAGGAATCATTTTCACCTCGCTGGGGCTCTACATGAGAATCCAGGTATGCAAGGCTTTGCATAAATAATTTTAATCCCGTCAATTTTAAAGCGCCTGGTTTTTCAAAAATAGGTCTGTAAAGAGGAGACTTGGAGCTGTCACCTCGTTTTTCGAATTTTTAAAACAGTTCCGGCTATAGGAAAATTGCATTTGTTTAAAACATTTGCAAAATAAATGGTGAAAAAACCATTTCTTCCAAATCGAAATATTTTCAATAGATACTCTTCTGTGTTCACTACAAGCTCCTAAAAACTCATTTTCCTCGGTACGATAGTTCTAGTGTTATAATTCAATAAAAAAAAAGTTCTTTACACGTCTGTAAAACCAACATTTTTTAAGATTTCGAAAAATCCTTCGAGATTCGTTGATAGGTTACTAAAGACTACAACATATTCAAATTTGAACTATCCGACATAGGACTCGAAAAATTTTCTTCTCTTGTTTGTTTTTTGTTTTCGACCGTGGGGTGTATCACCATCGCTCGACTTCTGTCGCGCGTGGCCGTCTCTGCCAATATGCCTTTAGGTCGCGCTCTGATTGGTCCGTGTTTTTCGTTAATAACTCCTTAACAAAGCCGAAACAGCCATTTTTGCAAAGGAAAATGTCGCTTCAAATGGCCTCAGGAACCTCCTCTTTGAAGGAAGCGAGACATTTTTGGGACACCCTGTATAGGGTGGAAATTATAAAGCGTTACAGACGAATATTTCCAAAAATATTGATTATACGCAAAAATGTTTCAGATGAAAGCTGTTCAGTACCGAGGCGGACATCATGTGGTGGGACTTGTATTTTTCCCGGTGGACACTCCAAGGTGAGGTGAAGGTCAACTTTCATTTTTTAAATGGAATGATATGTTTTTTATCCACTATCAAATAGTGCGTTATAAGATGAGTTCGATTACCTATGACTCAAGGCCATTCAAGGTCAAACTTACAGAGAAAAGCGGAAAAGGATCTAGAACGCTGTTCGTCTTTTAAATGCCATATGCGATTTTGATGGTCGATTTGGCTAGCGTTGTGCATACAAATTAGCAACCATCCTGTAATTTTTTGATGCAAAACAATTTTTATGCGTTTACATTTTCACCACTTATTTAAGTACTATCGTTCAGCGAAGGATACCTTAGCACGAATAGTAATGAAAGTAAACTGACTCTCTTGCAGAAGAGCACAGTAATACATAAATACGTGTGTTTTCATTTCATTGATAATGACTTTGATGTTGCCCTGAGTAATGCTTATATTGAACACATGTTATTGTTCTGGTGTGAAAGTTCGAAGGCACGAACTAAAGTACGAATAAAACGATCACACCTTTTCTGCATTTCCCCACAAGCTTGACCCTGAATGACCTTGAGTCATAGGTAATTGAACTCGTCTTAAAATGCACTATTTGATGGTGGATAAAAAACATATCATTCCATTTAAAAAAAGAATGTTGACCTTAATCTCACCTTGGAGTGACCACCGGGAAAAATAAATCTGATATCTGAAACATTTATGCGTATAATCAATATTTTTGGAGATATTCGTTTGTAACGATTGATAATTTCCACCCTATATATACCCTTGGATAAAATGATAGCACATGTGTACTATCATTATGTTCGTATAGTTAGAGTCAGAATCTAAGAAATTTGAAGAATGATATATAAACAGTACATATATAAACAGAAAGTTATAGGAATATAATATGTAACTTCAAAACTGTAGCTTCGCTGTTCCACTTATGTTTATCAACAACGGTTGAGATATACGGTCGGTGAAATGATAGCAACCAAACTTTCCGTATATATTTCTTAACATCTTTCTGTTTTGCGAGTTGTGCAAACATATTGTTGTACAGATCATTACTATTTAGAACCTTGCAAATATTTGCAACAAAAATGGGAGGCGGAAAAATATTAAACGAGGGAGAAGTCAAACCAATGCTAAAGTTCAGTTACTTATTGCGTGTGCAGGTAAGGCCTCTTTTCTTTCTGGTGATTCTTAATTTATCTTTTCAAATCTTAAATTGATCGTCACTTAACGCTCTTAAGCATTTAGTTAGTGAAAATTTGTTATCTTAGTCTATAACCATGGTCGGGAACAATTGTAACATCAGCGGTCAGGGACGAAGGTAACGTTAATGTTACAAGTGACACCAGGATATGAATTTGATTATGAAAAAAAACAGAAAAAGAAAGATGATAGAAAACCACCAAAGGAATGAAAAGACAAGTATAATAAGGACGGGAGCAAACAATGAATTGTTGTTCAAGATATGGAATATCTTCCGAATGAAAAGTCGGTGCAATGTGCGGAATGTAACGATAAGGCAGATAAAGAATGCATTATGCAACACGATTTACACGTTTGTCATAATTGCGAATTTCAGTGAATCTGAATAATCTGTAATTACGAAGATTTATGCTTATTTTTATTGTATGAACATAATCATTTCATTATTAATGCGATTCAGTTTAATAAAAGTTTAATAAAAATATTGTGTTACTATTGACCCCATGACGTGTTACAACCGCTCCGGAGGACGAAATGGATGTAACTCTTTCATCGGTCCTCTATTTTTTATCAGTAACTTAAACATCACTTGTTACAAGTAAAACGTACCATGGTTAAATAATTGTCAAATAAATAAGAAAAATGAAGACATAATAATTTTTGTTGTAAATATAATAGTTTTTGCATAATTGTAGTTCAAAGTCAAATGGATACTTACGACCCCGGTTTCTCCTAGTCTATTATGCTATTCTTGTCAGTGATTTTGTTTAATTATGATACCTAATTTCACTTGTTTCTCATTTGTTTTCGTTGGGGTTGTCTTTTAGTGTTGTGTAGATTTTGAAGACTATTGCTATAATGTAACTAAAAATAGGTCTATTACGAATATAAACAAAATAGTGTTTCAATTAAGAAAAATGTATGTTGTCTAAATATGACTAACACAATCATTAACATGTTAATCAAAAGTTCCAAAGCGTTTCTCCAACTTTTTCCAGTAATATTACACAGCTATTTTGCAGCTTCCACACTCTCTGGTGGTTGAGATGAGCATAAACACGAAGAACACTAAAAAATGTAGGATGCACGAGTTGAGATATCTTATAAAACGTAAAAACAGATACATCCACGCTCTTTCTTCATCGAAAGGTTTATGACTGCGTCACAGGACCATGGAGCTTCGTCATAAACCATGGACGGGAATCGGTTTCTGCGTCATTTGAAGTAACTGAGTGCAACGCAGTTCTTTCAGTTATCATGCGAGCTTGTGTATGAGAGGTAAGCGCTCTCCTATAAACAAATTGGTTCTGTCTATTTTTATATTTGCTAGGTTATAGACCATACAAAAATTGAATTTGAACGCTTTCGGTTTATTTCTCTGCGCTATCACGTCTTTGAAGTTTTACGATTTATCATCTGTTACTAAGATAGGTTGAAAATTTCCATATAGTGAAGTACTATACTTCTACCTATTAAATAATTATCAGCTTAAACTTTAGTGGGGCCGCATCAACCCGAATAATTCACTTGAGGGGTAAGAAAATGTTGTTCTTTGTAACAGTCTTATTGTTTAAGTATGGAAGGTCTTTTAGTTCTAAAATTTGTATTTCTTCAAAAACTATACATAAGAATTAAAAAGCATTTGTTAAAGTTTTCTGAAATGATCTTAGAAAAAAGCAGTAAAAATAGTTAAAATGTACAATCTAGACGTAAAATTTAATATTCGCATCCATTTCGAGTTAATGAGAATGAAATTTGCTATTTATTACTTTGGCAGCAAACACATTTTTCAAGATTTCAAAGTTTCCTCGCTACTTTACCTCGCGTTTTCTGGTAGACACGATACGCTTTTTGCAGATGCTCACGCAGGACTCCTTTTTTAATTTTACTTCGCATACAAAGGTTCTTTACCTTAATAAAATAGACTTCAAGGATAATGAAGAATGTCTCAGAAATTCATAACAAGCCTTGAGAATAATTTCTGTATGAAACTGTTCTTACGATTTTACCATTACTTCTCCATTTATGATAAAATCTAAATACAAATGTTACCAACACACAGTGGTCTCAAATCGCCAAAACGTGGTCAAAACCTCAAAACGTATTAAAAAATGATATGATCTGCTTGAAAATTGGTTTTAAGGCGTTTTCGGGGTCGCTGATCACAAATCTGAACATAAAATTAGAAAAAACAAACTGGCGGATTCAATATGGCGGACATATACATTAAAAAATTATTAGTTCTGTTTGAAAATTGGTACTAATTTGTTTTTGAGATAGCGAATAACGAATTTGATCTTAAAATTTGAAAGAGCAAAATGGCGGATCCAATATGATGGCACAAAATTATTCGTTGTTTTCAAAATTTGTTTATCGGGATTTTAGGGGAAGCTGATTACGAATGTGAACTTAATATACAAAAAAAAAATGAGAGTCTGTTTAAATTTTAATAGGAATACACATATAGTCATTATAAATTAAATTAATTAAAAAGAAAGGTAACACTGTTTTATATTACATACTATATACCACAATATAAATATAATATAATATAATGTTATAATATAATTAAATTTATATATAATATAATATAAGATAATTAAATTTATATATAATATAATATAAGATAATTAAATTTAATAATATAAATGTAATATGATATAAGATAATTAAATTTATATATAATATAAATGTAATATAATATAATTTAAATTGGAATTAGAACGGTTGAACTGTACTTTAGAGGACCAAAAATTTTCAAGTTGTCTGTGTGTGATGCTACACATTTGACGAGAAAGACGTGTAAGTTTTCGTACACGGAATTCAAGTCTTGGTTACCGGAGTTCACTGATTGAAAATTTATACACGTGTAAACATGAGCAATTTTCAGCGTTTTTGACATGTCAGAGCGTTGCCATATTTGATATTCGTTGAGTGGTAGAGGCAGGACTGTTGAGCGCATGCGCTGGATAGATGGTGGGTGTTCAGCGCATCGGTTAAGTAGTACCAGCACATGAGCTAGATGGCAATTCACTGATTTAGAAGTTATACGCGTGTAAAATAGTCCATGTTAGTTTAGGGTTAAGTCGTCGTGGGAGCGGAGAGGGCTGTCCCGGCCACGCTTACAATGTTCCGCATTCTGATTTCGTACATGTGTTATTATTTCGTACGTGCTTGTGCTGCCATCTAACTGATCTGTTCGGTATTACTTAGCCGATCTTACGTGTACTACCTAGCAAATATATCAATATGGCGGCGCTTTAACCTGTCAAAAAGGCTTAAAAATGCTCAACTTAACACGCGTATAACTTCTGAACCAGTGAACTTCTGCCAATAAGACTTCCATTTTCTGTGCTTTCTCGTCGAAATCTATAGGACTGTATAAAAAAAAATTTTAAAACTGGTCCTAAAAAGTAGAGTTTAACCATAATAAAATTTGACACTAAAAGCTATGCAAATTACGTCCACAAACAGCATCCATAATGCACAAATAAAATCGATATGTTCCAACACACTATACACTTAGAACTCGCACTGAGACTCAGAAGAGTATGAAACCGCTGTCTAATGAAACCGAAGTTTGGACTGCGACTGTTGGTCAGGTATAAAAATGCGACTTGTTTGTTGTTTACCTCCACATAGAAACACTATTAGAGGAACCAACACAGTAATTAAAACTTACCTAGCTGAAAGTTCATTTTTTAGATTTTGTTCACGTTTTCGGGCGTTGGGACCACTGTGCAACGTGACCATCGATCCGACGCCTTTCAGAATTTAAATTTGTAATTTAATATCTTTCATAGATTTACGGATCCGTGAACTCATGTGATCCAGGTAGCAAAGTTTTATTGAAAGCTGTTAGTAATTGGTGCATGCCGTTAATAATAGTAATAACCGGGGAATTTATTGGATTTTTTAGTCAGACGACTGTGCCACCGGCGAATATAACGTCCCCTTTCTTGTCGTATTACCATATGAGTGCATATGAATGAAGCACGTGCATACAAGCGTCGTGAGGCGGGACTAATGTCAAAAATATTGCTTCCAATAATAGCGAGAGGAATGGAAATCGATCCCGAGGATCAGAAAGACTTCCAATAAACAAGGCGATCCATTATACATGTAAGCCCTAGACAACGAAATTTGTAAAATGATTGCGTATTGCTAAACTCTGGATTTGATGCGCTTATGACGAAAATGAGTAAATGCAATTTAAGAATGTTAATCTCTTCAGGGAGAAATTTTTCCAAGTGAAAACATAATTATTTAACACATTGTTTCATTCCAATATTATTAATGCTGCCATACGACGTATTTTTTCTTTCTATTGTTGTAGGATTCTTCGATGAATAGTTCACCCATGGATATTAACTTCTTTTTACTTAGAGCAATTTTAAATTAAAAAACAGTAAACGTACGTAATGTATGTATTTACTTATGTATGTCAGTATCATTGAAGAGATTAATATATTATTTTCAGTATATTATAAGTATTAATGAAATATATAAATTTCTGTTTAGCTTCTATATGACAATATTTATAACAATAATTTTGGTAATTATTTACAAGTTGGTCCTCCTCACCGATTTTCATGACCTTGAAACATGTTGTCAAGGTCATTATTCTCAACAACTTTTCCTTATACATGTTACTGCCGCTCGGATTTAGTTTTCGAGATATTCGCAAAAAACTATTGCTAATACTGTATTGAATTTTCTCTCTTGGATTTTCGTATATCAGAATAGGCGATCGCTTAACGGCGTTCGTAACGTATTCTGCTTCTTACAAATGTTATGTTGACCGCCGGCACTCTCCGCCCCCTCCACGACCTAACCACAACTCATTCTATTCACATGATTTTTCCATTACTAGATCAAATTCTGGATGACAGCTACAATGCAAAGATTATGCGAATAGAATGAGTTGCGGTTAGGTCGCGGAGGGGGCAGAGCCTATCGGCCGGCCCGACCACGCATGCGACGATCGAAGAGTAGTCTTTCAAAATTGAAAGCTCACCTCATATATGTATGACCAGAGTGAGACCCTGTTTCCTCTCTCATGTCCACAGCGTATTTACAAAAAAAAAAGTAAACAGACACCGCGCCGAAGGCTTACGTTGTCACGGAGCGTGCAAGAATACGGAAAGTTCAATACATTATTAGCAATAGTTTTTTTGCGAATATCTCGAAAACTAAAAGCGAGCGGCGGTAACATGTATAGGGAAAAGTTGTTCAGAATGATGACCTTGACAACATATTTCAAGGTCATCAAAATTGGTGAGGAGGACCAACTTGTATATAAATGCACAAAATCTACTAATACACGGTTTATCTCATGCCCGGCAATTGTTAATTGCATCGTGGAGATTCACAATCGTGTCTTTCTTTCCTGAATAATCTGCAGATTTCATGCTTTTATAACAAAAATGGGTAGGTGCAATTTCAAACAGTTGAAAAATTAAAAAAATTTAAGAACATCTACACGAATGTATGTATTTCATCTACCTTCAAAATACTAAAATTAATAAGGGAACAAACGCAAAGGTAACGAAGAACATCAAGATGAAGACAAGTTCAGGAATGTACTAGGTTGTTGCATATGGAATGTTTAATTTTGAACAATAACGTTTAAACAAACGTAAGTTTTGTCTGGATAGATTTATTGACAAAAATAATTACTACTGTAATCAATGTATTCTGCCAATGAATTTCAAGTTTCTTGATTGTATTACAGTAGAAATTGAATTTTTTGTTCATTCATGTTCTTCATTTTTAAGATTATCATCTCCATTTTGTAGTTTCTTTTACCATGCACGAATAACACGCATATAAAAAGAATTCACAATAATCATATTGAATGATATTAAAATGAAATTTATTTACCAGTCGAATTAGACATTTATATTAAAATTGAAGCTCGAGTTTTATGGATCAGCTTTACAGCTACAGATTATAACAGTATTTTGTGTTCGAACGGTTTGTAAAATTTGCATTATAAAGTCGGACATTTTATATTTAACCTAATAATACCCACAGTACAGGTACGAACACAATACCACGTACAGGTTTGCATAGACTTAATGAATAAATTAGATAATGTTCAGACGCAATTGACGTTGATAAGTGAATATATGTTACGCTTACTTTCTCGCATAAACATGTTCGTCTTCAACATTCGACCATGCGACGGACTCTATACGCTCATGAAGGTGCTGCCCAATGGTATACAGCCGACACGAGTCTCCTGGGTCAGGTTATCGGGTAGGATGCTCACCACCCGGCACAATTAGCGAAACTCTATTTGCTATGTCAAACACCTTTCCTCTGAACGTTACATAATGAACTAAATAATATATAACCTGGCAAAATATTCAACTAACAGCATGGTATTAAAATATAAAAATTCACTGGTCATTAATCTTGATCATTTGTCTACCGATCGACTAAAAAACTCCTCCCTATATAATCTTTTGAATGGTTATTATAACCTATAATTTTCTACTCACTGCCTTAATAACATGGTAGTAAAAATCCACTGATCATTCAACAGTTCCGTCATTGGCGTATCCGTGTAGTAAAATATCCTCTAAATACAATTTTCTGATTAATTATTACAGTTAAAAATGTTCTATTCACTGCCTAAATAATCATTCCATAGTTCCATCATTGGCATATCGATGGAGTCAAAAATTCTCCATATAATTGTTTGAACAATTATTAGAGTTTAGAATTTACTCTTCTTGCTTCTTACTCGAATTGCTCAAATGTTTTCAACATTATAATTCTCTTTTGTAGATGCTGTGGCTAGATGCTTGGTACAATCAAATTCTCTTCGGTAGATTGATATGCTCTTGGTATCTCAAAATGGAAGATTAGAATACCTTTCTACCAGACTGCGAATCTTCATGCAAACTCACATTTCCATACGTTATTTCATAAAGATCAGAATTAGAGAATTTCCGCCAATATACAATTTCTCACTTTAAAAATAAAATAAAAGTACTATTAGTTCTTGGTAGTTAGTATCTTTGCATTTTACAAATTTTCACGTGCCATAAATGCATAAAGATCCGCATTCTACTTACTACGTTGAGTCAATTGGAACCTGGCTATAAAAGAATATTAGTAGAAATTGGGACCTTTAAAGATTTATTGTGAGGTGGTAAACGACACGAAGGAGAGATTTTTATTTAAATGTCAGCATGGCCTGCAGAAGAGAATGAAATGTACTAGTTAGTATACGTTGCACTATGTTGGATTGCGCGCCACCCTGTGAATTGGTCGGTTACCGGACGATCGGGAGACCGACGTGAATCGGTCTACGTGCCGCTGGTAGAGGGGGGAGCTCGCGGGAAAGGGGAGTCGTGAGTCAGTCACGTGTGTGTTAAGATGGCCGCGCGGTACGCGCAGGTTTAATAAACATTTGCGATACAGTATAGTGCTCCCTTTTTTATTTTGAACCCGTCCTACCCTAAAACACACTATTTAGAACAACACCCTATATCAATTAATCGTCTTGGTCTACTCCCAGCAAATAATGTTTCAAAATTTCTGTGAATATCACGATTGTGCAACACAGATGTAAAATAAAATGAAAACCAAGTACAATCTAAATAGACTTAGAATTCCGAACAACTGTAATTAAACTATAACTCGGTGCTATTCTTGCACGAGTTAGAATTTCGGGCGATTTAGAACAAATTAGTGTACGAAATCAAGCGAAAACTTTAATGACTGACAAGTAGATTGTGGATTTTATGCATTAATGTTAAAAGTGAGTAAGTAGAATATAAAACAGTGATAATGTTTAAAAAATGTAGAAATACCATTGTATTATTTTCAGCTCTTTTGAATTCATTAAGAAAGGGATTTCTAGGAACTATATGAAATAGTCAGAATAATTATATAGCATATACTGACAACTATACCCTATACCTTATAATTCTCAGGCCCGAACGGAGACGGTTGAAAAGAGGAAAACCAAAACAAGAAGTGATTGAGGTAACTCAAGCGGACTAGATACCAAGGGACCGTTTGACCAGGTTAGATCCCGATTTATTAAATTCCTTAGCGGGCTGCAGACCATGGAGAAGACCATGTATCGCCGCAAGCCAGAGATCGGAGACTCCTTGTGACTACCACATTACAAGCGTTACGTCAACGAAATGACACCATGTTTAAACGACCAAGATCTTGCTTAACTGAGGTGTACCTATCGGAGTCTAAATATGAATTATTTGTGACACATTAGCTAGACTCGTCAAGATATTGAAATTCATGAGAAACTGTGACATATTGTCTGTATAATAGAAGATTAAGTTCTAATTTAAGATTATTGAATAAAATCATCTGTTAGGTGGAATTAACGGCGTAGTACACAGGGTGGCCCACGAGGTATGGTCAGCTGTGATTATGCTAGCGATTCCATCGGAAATTTCTTTAAATTTCAAAAGGGCGGTCACTAGCAGCAATACACTTGCACAAACCGTTAAGAAATGACTCCACAAAATCACTCCATAAAATGAAATCTTGAGGAGTAAGATCGGAAGAGCGAGCTGGCGAATTGACTGCCCTGCCACGACCCATCCAACGTCTAGGAAATTTCCTATCGAGTACTTGACGTGCTGCTTTGCATAATGTTCTGGGCAACCGTCACGTTGATACTACATCGCATTCGGACACAATTTCGGTACTTAATCGAAATGAAATTGTAATTCATTTTCAAGGAATGCAGCGTATTTCTGGCCGTTTATTGTACCGTCAATAAACTATGGTCCAATTATTCAGTTCCTATGCATGCTCCATGCAATCCACGCTCTATGAACGTTGTCTTTCCGCTTGTCGTAACCAATGAGGATTATCAACCTTCACGAAAGTCTATTATCAGTTCAGGTTCGATATCATTAATTGTGTTCCAAGGTACAGAACCAAATGTTTACAAACGGTTCGCGAGAGATCATGTCCATGATGAATAATACTAATCTATCAACAGCTCTCAAAAGTGTACAATAGTGTGGCTTAATATTCCTCTTTAATGGAATCGTACAAGATTCTTCCAACTAAGAGCTGCAGTTAAGAATTTTAGTTTTTCATTTCAACCTATTGTAAAAACTGACAAATTTTCGATAATAATCTTGAAATTTTGAGTCGCTGTCTAAAAACCCATGTACGATAGACTCCCGTATAAAGCGATCAAAGAATTGTTTAAGAAGACTGTATACATGTATCTTTTGTGGCAGTAAGTATTCTGCCTTTTAAGCAAATTTTGGTGTAATCAATGTACATTTACTGCTACATAAAATACATATAGGTCAGTTTAGACAATTTTTTGATCGCGTTATATGGGAGTCTACTGCAGAGAACTTGTACTATAACGCTATTTTAGGCTACTGTTTTAAGCATACACGGATTTCTTCTAAGAAAAGCAGCCCTTTTTGTTAAGGGACCCATATCAAAATTTGAATAGAAAAATCTCGAAATATATTTTTGTAGGATCTCAGGAAAAAGGAAGGCGCCGGGAATCGAACCCGGGCCCTCGCGGTGGTAGCCGATCGACTAACGCGCTCAACCACGGACCCCTCCCACTTTTCCTAATCTCCATACAGTATTTGGTCTAGGAGGTCCTGATCCCACATTTTTGAACACTGAAGAGCTAATAAAGCTTTTAGTCGATCATTTAAGAATCCCAGGTTGAAGGCTTTAAATATTATCCAGCTTTAGTAATACTCCCTTACTAATAATTTATATCTTCACATGTATTTGCTGTTACTGGTCGGTATTCTTGACTATTTATTCTTCAAGAACGTCGTCTCTGAAATACCCTGGATTATTGCTTACATCAGAGATCGGCAAGAAGTGCTCGATTCGGGAGGTTTTCGAGGGCCACGCCTCCATTTCCCGGCCGCGCGTCTCGCTCCCCGTGGCGGTCCAAGTTCTCGAGCCAGCTCAAACTCGTACCGTATGAACTGCGCGTGGTGCATTAGGGCGACACCCGTATCAATAGTGTGGCGTCACCGACGTCGCGAAAATTTTAGTGTTCGCGATGTGACGCGTGCTCGCACAATCTTTGGGAAGTATGCGAGCTGGTTTCTGGATTTCGTGATATTTTATTACAGCAATAATCAAACACTTGTGGTAATAATATATGTATTTAACGAACGAAGTAGCTACTACAGTGTTGAATGAAAGAAGAGTGAAGTTAATAATGCAAGAGTTCGAATAGATCTGATCTAAGAAAAATGGGAAGGAAACGGATGGAGATGATTAGAATTCCCTCCACGGTGGTTCGGATAGTGGGGAATTGTCCTTAACCAATCGGCGCATTTAGCGTGGTTTTCGATATTATGCAACGCCCACGCGAGCTGGTACGCTGCTTTGGGGGTAAACATTTGGCGGAGACAACGGGCCTCCTGGCGCTACAAGTGGGCCTACGCTACGTCACGTGCCATTGAGAGCGGTACGGCCGAGCGGTTTTTCCCATGAAAATCCGCTAACACTTTCCAGCCGTACCCTGGTCGTAAAGTAATAAATTTGTTAAAGAGGCAATAGGAGACTTTCTCAAAAATGACCTCAGCTAATTCGACCGTAGCGTAAACCCAGACGGAAATTGGAGCTGGCGACGCAACAAATAGGTTTCCACATTACCGTGGAGGTACTATTGTCAATGCGGTTTTTTTTGTCAGTGGTATCCCCTGTAGGGCTATTCCACTATGTCGCATGATAATTTCGGAAAATTATCATTTTCATTAAAACAGAAAAGCTCATCCAGTTGAACGATTGTTCTCTATCGTCTGAGATGCGAGCAGCAACGTCCAGCTTTTCATTCGATATTTCTGATTTACCAATCATGTCTAAACGTCCACGAATAAGATCTTCCACTTCTAAACAAAATTTTGGCGATGAAATTAAGAATTACTTTTCAAATTTATCTTCCGAGTTTATTTTTTAAATTTATTTTCCGAAATTATCATGCGACATAGTGGAATAGGCCTACAGGGGATACCACTGACGCAAGAAATGCATTGACAATGGTACCTCCACGCTAATGTAGAAACCTATTGATACGGGTGTCGCCCCAATGCGCCACGAACAGTACATACGGTACGAGTCTGAGCTGGCTCGAGAACTTGAACCGCCACGGGGAGCGAGACGCGCGGCCGGGAAAGGTGGCGTATCCCTCGAAAACGGCCAGAAACGAGCACTTCTTGCCGACCTCTGGCTTACATGCTAGAGTTGAAAGTAGTTCAGAAGAAATATTGAAAAGTCTAAATCTTCAACAGATTACGATAACATCTATAACACCATAAATCATGAGAAGAAGCTGGAAATTGAGAGACATTCCTGAAAATTTCTATTAGTTACATTTGGCTGCTGTGTGCCAGAACAGTATCGGCGAAACATGTATTAGCAATGTAACTCATGTTTTTATCACGGTAAGAAGAAACCACCCTGTGAGGGAGCGCAGATGTCTTTCTGAAGCGAGGAATGTTACCAAAGGAAAAACGTTTCTCTACCACCTACAGGAAGGCAGACGAATCTATCTGCTGAGTGCTAATTGTCGCGTGAGCAATGCGTTCTTGCTGTGCAGAGATGGCAAGTTAATTACTAGAATGATACAAGGACAAGTTAGGAACATTGCCTGCTTTATCTGACTCTGTCTTTGAAGCTTACGTACTGCAATGCCGTGATCATTTTGCCGTCATTGACTCCGATTTGTGACTATTTCAACCAATTACTAAAATACAAACAGTGGGCCCAGGAAGTATTTCAACATTAAATACCCGATTCTCGAAAAATTTTCTACATATAAACTGTAATGGTTTCATAAAAGAATGATCGTACGACAATACATATGGACTCATTTTAAAGCTAGAAGCTTCTACTTTCATAATCCATCGTTCATTTTATTGTAGGATTTTTTTCATGATGGTTGAGAAAGTGAAGAAGCGTTATGAATTGAAAATGGTATACATTCAAATGTCGGTAAAAACTTTGGAAACATGTATTCGTTGCTAAAACCTCCATAGATTTAAAGATTAAAGCTTCATCTTTATAACGACAAAGTAAAATTGATGTACTATCTTTTTTAGTCGTTTTATCGAGCTCATTCTTGTTCCATAAAACAGTGATTAAAAATCGTAGATCAATTTATAAGAATTTCTTATAAAGAGGAAGATTTAGTCTTCAAATCTGTGGCAGTTTCGTTTGCGAGAAACGTTCTGAATGGTTTCGACACGTTTGACTTTGCAGCACTTTTTAGGAAAAATAGGTCTTCAGTTTCCCACGTTTAGAAGAAAATTATCACTGCATTGTGGTAGTAAACCTTGCCACTATAAAATACGTCCAGGCTTATGATTGTAATATTGGTTTTTACAAAATTATCATAATTTCAATGTTGACAATTTTTTGGATACACTGTCTATGTGAAGAAAGATATACCTATTAGATTTCAATACGTTGACTACCGAAAACGGAAACCCCCACGAAAACTCCCACAAAATCGATGAGACGTATGCATAAAAATAAGTAAGTGCTTGTATGTATTAAGTATAAATAAAAGTGAATACTAGGTTCCTTAAGCATAATTCTCTATTAGTTTATACATGCAGAACCGAATATTAACAAAAAATCACTAGTAAAACCTTTTATCTATATGTCTCTACGCATTAGGCTGTTTTATAAAATAATGGCCAAATACTTTTGCTCTTTTTTCTAGAAATAATTTTTCTGGGAAAGCTTATTGCTTATTAACCATTCGAAAAATAATTTTAAAGCAGTTAGATCAATCAATAAATAAGCTTTAAAATTATACATAAGCAATATAAGCAATCAAATTTGTTAGAAAATACAGGGTGTTCAGTAATTGGTGGTACAAGCGAAAAGGAGGTGATTTTACATGAAAAAATAAGTCAAAAATATAGAATAAAATTTTTTCATGTGAGGCTTTATTTTCGAGAAAATCGAGTTTGAAAATTCAGCGAATACGCGCACCATTAGGTTCAAATCGGCTGTCACGTCTGAACATGATCCACCAATTCTACTCTGTGCATATACTAATGCACGCGATCCCGAGGAATCTTTAAACTCGATTTTCTCGAAAACAAAGCCTCATGAACAAATTTTATTCTATATTTCCGACTTATTTTTTCATGTAGAATCATCGCCTTTTCGCTTGTACCACCAGTTACCGAACACCCTGTATATTCGTAAAACGCAATGTAACAGATTTTGGGTTTTAATTTAATAATCTAGTTATTCTTTTAACTCTTTTAGATACCTGCAAATCCTAAAATACTTCGTTTTACACAACTGTATTATGAAAAACATTCATTTTTAATGGAATACAGGCCTATTAATCATTTTTGTCGATTAGTTACGGACATAATTACAAGAAATTTAAAGAAAAAAACTATCAAAATGGAGAAAATAATTAAATACAAGGAGACAATAAAAATTATCTTGCTAATATTTCAGGTGAACCTTACATATACAGTGTAATTTATACATCCAAAGCTAGACAGTGATTGTCATATTTTTGTAAAAAAAAGGTATGGTTAATAACCTATAACTAACTTTGTAATAGCTACATGCAAATGGAGAATGGTGTTCTATATATTCAGTTAAAATTGAAAATGAAAATACTTTTTTGTTCGAGAATTATTATGTACCCCGTGTTTAAAAATGTAATTTAAAGATTTAAACAATCGAATGATAGAAAAAATGTCCAAACGGTTTTTATAGGATTTTCGGTCCATGCAGGTCTTCTTCAGCTGTTTCAACTTGTTCAAGTTCTTTTTTGTTCCAACGAAGTTAGATTAATGCACATAAGTCAAGGGAATGTCATATAGATACATACATCTGAGGATTTTCAATAGTAACAACAACTTTTTAGTCTATTTCAAAGACACAATACGCGAGTTATATGAATACGTTGAACCAATGTTATGGTGGTTGGTATATGTATATTAAATTTCTCCTTCTTGAAGAATATTCGAATGTGCATCCGAACACATTCGATTTTATAACCTCCCTAATTGTTTGAGCATTTTGATAAAGTGTTCACAAAGAATGAAGTCAAAATTAATAATAAAAACATCATTTTCTGATATTACAATAGGTATGCCTCCCTAAAGATGATAGAAAAATTGTGTGATCCACATATGACTATTATAACAAATTTATGTCTCAGGTGTTCACGAAAATGATGCTTTTAAAATTAATAATAGAAGAACAATAGAAATTTGATTATTTTTAACTTTTCCTCATAAACTAACATATTGTACAGGGTGTCCCGCATACCGTGGACAATCGATTGGGAAATAATTCTACAAGCAAAAGTGAGTCGAAGAGAAAAAATAATATTTTTTCGTTTGACCTTTCGCTTTCGACTAAATCTTGTTTGAAAATTCAGCGAATACGCCTACCATTAGATAAGTATCTGCTGATGCGTCTGATCATGGTCAATGAATTCTACTTTCTGCATATACTATAGGACGCGAACCCGACCTATCTTTAAACGTGATCTTCTCAAAAACTTCGAAAGAAAAAAATGTATTCTTTCTTTTTGAGTCACTTTTACGTCTAGAATTACTTCCCAATCGGTTGTCCATGGTATGTGGGATACCCTTTAGAATAAAATCCTGACCATTGTATGGGTTGTGTAATATATTCCCACGTTTTTTGTATTTTATTTTTTCCCTCAATCTTATGATTTGTTAGGTAAAGTGTATATATATATATATATATATATATATATATATATATATATGCATTCACAAGTACATTCATTGCTCTACAAACATATCTGCTTCCATTTTTCGAATTAATTACTTTTAATCAATTTTCAGGTTTTTGAAATGGAAATTCCAGGACGCAAAAAAATTCATTTTCGACATCTGCTTGTTAGAAATTTCGTGTGCAGAATCTCGAATATAAGACTTTATCCCTTCAAGGTTCTGGGGTAAGTGCTGAGCGGTCTAACACAGTCCTCTTACCAGAAGGCACCCCTCCTTCCCCACTCCGTGGCCAGCTCCTCCAGGACAAAGTCCCAATATTCGTGATACGCACTCGTCACTATCTCTCTCTCTTTATCACGATGTCATTCCAAACTCTCTCTCTCTCCCCCCCCTCTCTCTCTCTCTCTCTCATCTGTTTCTCACAAACATCCCTGTGACGGCCGATAGCCGGAGGACCCAGCGCGGTCGCCTGCAATCGTCCATCGACGGTTCTGTTCAGTTTCAAGTACTCCTCTTTAAGGCCTGCCATAAACCACCCAGGCCTAGTCGCCCCGATACAAGCCCTTGACCTTGCTTAGAACGCGTTGACGCTAACATGCTCTATAATATTTTGCCTATCGTCCTGGTCAAAAAGCTACGGCAGAAACTCACGACATTTGTGACGTGTATGGAGTAGATGCTGTTATTACACGACCTAATACATTGATTTTGGAATAGTAGAAATTACTTAATTTTTCATCGATACGTATTTAGAGCGTTAGAAGAAATTTTATAGTATGTTTTAATCTGAAACCTTAGAATTAAATTATAAGTCATGGAGTTAAGCAGTAATGGAAGTACAAAACGCCGTACAGTCGGCCGTGTATATAAAGTAGGTGAAATTTATTCAAAATTGTTCGTGTCATGAAATGGGTTAAAACTAGGTGTTTTCGAAAGGTATTACACACGTATTTGGGATAAACTGAAAATGACACAGGCATATATCTAATCTCATTTGTTAAATAAATAATCGTCAAGTTCAAGTCTCTTGAAGCAATGTTTCACTCACTTTTCCTCGCGTATCGAGTGTTAATGCCAGGCTCTGCTTCTAAGCGACTATTTTCTTGCTAATTAATAATGGATTTTTATAGTACAGGCATTCATCTGTTTCTACTACAAAACTTCTATATTTTCACCTCCTACTAAAGTTGCAATTCACTATTGCTCTATCAAATAATATTCGACGATCTTTATATTGAACTGGAATCGGAATGTTGTAACTTTTCTAGTAAGGTTTGATATAGGTCAACATTTTTTCGTCATTACATTAAAGAAACACTACTACTACTACTATTGAGACGAATTCATAATTTAGGTGCAACGATTGTAGCTGTAACCGTGAGACAGTTTTTTGTTTTAGGAAGGAATTTCGTAGTAATTAGACAAAAAGTTGTTTAACGAGTGGAGGGGGGAGGGTGTGACACAACTAATAATAATTTAATGATAATTTCAATCCTAACCTTTGTTCAAATTGCTTTCTTTTTTGTAATTTGAAGTCTCTATCCTGTTTAACTATTTACTTCCGAGATAATGTCCATAAGAAATTGATAGCTTAAAATCACATTCGAAATCAACTAACAAATTTTTAAAATAATACTGATTCTAGCAAATAAGTAATACCAGAATTAGATTATACGTCTCTGAAACCCCCTAAAATCGTTTCGTTTGTAATTAATAACATGGCCTACTACACAACGATCGGATTCACATTGTTCTGTCTAGCCAACTTGTCAACCTTACACAGTAGGCGAGACGTGACCTGCTTGGCCTACTCACATCCATAAGACAGGACACGCGAGTTGCTGACGGAATGGATATTTGGCTGACAAAGTAAGGACGCTGTCACCGCAATTGTCGACGACTAAGAGGTCACACGATAGTATACTGTCCACGCCTATCCAGGAAGTCTTACCAAGAGCGGACCGAATGCTTGGAGAAATCGAGAGTCCGTATGGCTATAGGCGGCGCCAATGGGAATACCTGACCAAAACCGCGGTTATACAGCAGACGAACGGAATTGTGAAGCGCATTGTGGGAACGGTAGGCGAAGACAAGCTACCCATAGGGATACCTTCATTCTATCGCGTTGCCGAAGGAGAAGAAATCCGGGTACACGGCCAGAATTATAGCAGGATCACCGGTGCCAGTACCTTCTAATCCCTTGAGGAACGATTCACCTTATTCACATACACTCGAACTCGAATGTATCCTACAGATTATTGTAGGTGAATAATAAACTAACTTTGACACTAGATTCATCGCTGCCTTTAACTGACAATGTATAAACCTTAAGTCTTCAAACCTATAGGTCCCAATTAGTAACATATAAAGCTCAAACTTTTGAAGTTTCGAGATTTAACCTTAAAGACAGAGGCGAAACTTAACCATCGAAATTTAAATTCAATGTTTAGGGTTCAGCCCTTAAGGCTATTGTTGAATTCCGGGTGATGGAATAATACAACAATTTAAAATAAACTTTAAGAAGAGATTTTTATTTGTGACGACTAAGCGTAAGTTTGACTGAACAACAAGAATTCAGAATTTAGAATGAGACTGACAGTATGAGAATGAGCAGGAACACTTCGTTTTAAGGAGTCTTATACAGGGTGTTTCGTCTAAAACAGGACACCTAAATGTCTCCTCTACCTGTGAAAATACAAAAAATGTTTCTAATGTAATCTAAATGGTTTCAAAAGACGAATCAGATGGAAGAATCGTTTTTTATAAACTGTGTTTTTTAATCGTTTTTTCAAGGTCACTTGTGTTTTTTTACATATATACACACATTTTTTGTTGTTGTATGTTATAGCAAACATTATTGTGCATTCATCCATGTTTAATAGCACGACCTTGAAATGACCGTGAACTCTAAAATTTGGTAATTAATGCAGAACTTACTTTCAGCGACATTTCAGATTTCAATGGTAACAGAAATTCGACCATGAACTTGAACTTGTAAATAATAACATTATATTACTGTAATAAATGTTCGAAATGATGTCCTTCCGTTGTGATACATTTCGTGAGGAGAAAAACGACAGATTGTACAGCTCTTTCGAAAACCCCATTGAGAAAAGTGTACGCGGTTTTCAAAGTCTCTTCTATGGAGCCCTTGGTGAAGAGATAAATGGAAAGGATGAAATTTTTGTGAATGAAGAATCCGGAATATGCTTGTCACACTAATACCGGTTTTACGTCCAAGTTGCCTTATAATAACATGCGAGTTTTGATTAACTTTAGCGATGATATTGTTCATATTTGCTTCATGAGTAACAGTCTTACGTCTCACACGAATGTTTCTGTTGACACTACCAGTCTCACAAAATGTTTTAACAGTACTTGAGTATGCAGAACGTGATGGACAAGAACGTTCTGGAAATCTGTCTTTGTAAATTCGTATTGCTTCTTTTAGACACTCTCGAGCTTCACCGTAAATTAAAACCACTTGAATTATCTCCTGTTCTGAATAACGCATTATGGATCGCTTGTCGATACACTGAGAAATCTAGCAATGAACAAACTCTTAAATACATATCTCTCTCACACTCTATGTACACAGAGAAATGATACAATGTGTTTATTTAATAGTTCAAGTTCATGGTCGAATTTCTGTTACCGTTGACATCTGAAGTTTCGCAGAAAGTAAGTTCTGCATTAATTAGCAAATTTTAGAGTTCACGGCCATTTCAAGGTCGTACTATTAAACATGGATGAATGCAAAATAATGTTTGCTATAACATACAACAACAAATGACCTTGAAAAAACGATTAAAAAAATACAATTTATAAAAAACGATTCTTCCATCTGATTCGTCTTTTGAAACCATTTAGATTACATTAGAAACATTTTTTGTATTTTCACAGGTAGAGGAGATATTTAGGTGTCTTGTTTTAGACGAAACACCCTGTATATGTGTGTATTCTGAGTGCTGTAGTGCAGTGTGGCCAGATTGGGCGCTTCATCGCAAATTGGGCCATTTTCACAGTTAATTTGCTCTTAATTGTTTGCAAAAATTCCAAATAGCAATTTGGGCCATTTCTAAAAAATAAATTGCGTTTTCTCTTTTTGTTTTTGAATCATTTTTTTTTGTTGATTTTACCTAACTCTATGCCAGTGAGCGATGATTGGTAGAATTCAGAAGTTGCGGCAACGCACGTGTTTGTTTTGGGGCTAACGCTAATTTCATTATTATCATTTCTTAACCTAAACTAATTCTAATTCTCCTAAACTAATTCTTAAGATAAAATTCTGAGTTACGTTTCTCCATAAAAGATGCGTAAATGTTAAATATGTTTTAAATTCAATAATGTTTATATGATCATTTTTTATATAAATTGCCCCACTTTTAAGTCTTGCACTTTTAAAGAACGTAACTCGAAGCCTATCGCAAATATACTGGTCGATATTAGATTCGTTCGTTCACTAAAGATATTTTATGGTTTTATTTATAGATATTAATATATGTATACATACAACCAAAGGCAGAGCAATAGGATTATCGTAGAACTCACAGTGAAAGAGAACACTGTGTATTTGTATATAAGAAACAAAGACTAGTATGCATACGCAGCATGTGCGGAGGCTCGAGCTTTCGAGTTTCAAGGCTCGAGCGTTGAAGGTTCTAGGTTCTCTCTTACGGCGCATAGTTTGAACGCAGAGTTTTAGGGGCTCAGGACTCAAAGCTTCTTCTAAGAACACTACTTTAAGTTCCTATAGAAACAGCAAGTACATTGGCGTGCAAAATGAAGGAGGTATTCCCATCCAGAGCTGTCAATTTTACACAATTTATGAGATAAAAAATGGTTAGGCTACTATAAATCATGTCTTTAAAATTTTCAATACACATATGGCTATATTTCAAGACAGCACACTGTATGTTTTATGCAATTATCTTCATTATTACTTAAATTA